>JAJEJH010000291.1:217637-287629 GCA_026122585.1 Anacardium occidentale
GGTGTGCGAACTCACAGGTGCCCCCTCGTATTCACCCCTATCTGATATATGAAAAATCATATATGTATATCTGAAAATCATACTGTTGGATCCTTGGATCCAGTCTGAAAATATCTGATATGGCATGTCGTGCTAATGTTGATAATCATGCATGAAATGCTGATTTCTGATATTAATTCTGAGTTCTGTGTGCTTAGAATTAGCTTAGAGTGTCTAAATTCTCTTTTAAAATTAATTACTGTTGATTTCTGAAGTGCACGGGCGTGTGATCTGGGACGCACGGGCGTGTGTCAAGACACACGGGACCGTGTGGCCATCGTGCTGCTGGGCGTGTGCGATTCTGGAAAACTTTCATGCAAACTGGGCAAGGCACACGGGCGTGTGTACTCGGGCACACGGGCGTGTGTCTGCCTTCCTCTTCTTCCCGTGTTCAGCAACACGGGCGTGTGGAATTGGGGAAGAAAGCACACGGGCATGTGTCACTCGGGCACACGGGCGTGTGTCTGGGTTTTCAGACGCACACGGGCAGCATGCACGGCCGTGTCCCATGCAGAAAAGAGGACGCACGGGCGTGCCTCCGGGACGTACGGTCGTGTGCTCGACCCAGAAACTGTAGGAGACGTCTGGAAATCCAGAAATTCCCATACCAGCACTTCCACACTCCAACTCATCAAACATACACAAACTAAACTACTACTAGCATGCCCATAATCATCATATCATCATCTCAACACGCCAAACATAATAACTGAAGCATATATCTCATGTATATATCTATATATACACAAATAAGCATGGAAGCCACTCAAACATCCAATCATGCATATAATCAAACTCAAGCATGCTGGAAATATCTCAAACAAGCACACATCAAGTTCACATAAGCTAGAAATAGCCAAACAGGCTCTGAACTCAACGAAGGAGGTAAGGAAAACACTTACCTCGCGCCATGGAAGCTTTATCTCTCTCTCTGGAAGACTCTGGATCTCTAATCTGAAGCTGAGCTGCTGGGGGATCTCTCTCTGGAACTCTAGGGTTCACTGGAGCTGAGGAAGAAGAAGAGAAAAGCTAGAAATAAGCTGGGAAAGCTGACTGCGCGCAACTAAAGGAAAAATAAAACAAATAAATCTAGCTGGGCAAGACACACGGTCGTGTGTCCTGGGCACACGGTCGTGTGTAGTGGAAAATAGCCATTTCCACCCCCACAAGCGCAGAAACTACACTCAAGTCCCAAAGGACTTCTAAAATGACTCTTCTACCCCTCTAAACTCTCAAAAATGACAATCTCACCCCTTGGGTCATTACAATTCTCCCCCTCTAATAAAAATTCCGTCCTCGGAATTAACTGAACAGCTCGGGAAATCTTTCTCTTATGTCAGCTTCAACTTCCCATGTAGCTTCCTCGATTCTTTGACTTCTCCACAGGACTTTAACTAGGAGGATCTCTCTGTTTCTCAGCTTCTTTACTCTGTAGTCCAAAATCTGAACTGGGACTTCTTGGTAGCTCAAGTCGTCTGATAACTCCAGATCTTGAACCTCTAACACGTGAGACGGATCGCTCACATAGTTTCTCAACTGAGAGACATGAAACACACTGTGGATTCTGTCTAAGCTGGCTGGAAGAGCTAATCTGTAAGCAACTCTGCCCACTCTCTCCAGAATCTGATACGGTCTGATGAATCTCGGAGCCAACTTGCCTTTTCTGCCAAATCTTAAGACACGTCTGTAGGGAGCAACTCGTAGAAACACGTGGTCCCCAATCTCAAACTCTATGTCCCTATGCCTCAGATCTGAATAGCTTTTCTGACGATCCTGGGCCTGTTGAATTCTCTGCCTGATAACTCTGATCTGCTCAATCATAAGCTGAGTCATCTCTGGCCCCACTGATGACTCTAAAGAATCTCTGTCACCAATGTCATCTCAATACAATGGTGACCTGCAACTCCTGCCATACAAGACCTCGAAAGGTGCCATCTGGATCGTAGACTGATAGCTGTTGTTGTAGGCGAACTCCATCAACGGTAGCAAATCAGCCCAACTAGTCTGAAAGTCCATGCAACAGGCTCTCAACATGTCCTCTAAAATCTGATTGACTCTCTCAGTCTGACCATCTGTCTGCGGGTGGTAAGCTGAACTGAAATGAAGTCTGGTTCCCAATGCTCTCTGTAGACTATCCCATAAAGCAGATAAAAATCTCGAATCTCTATCTGAAACTATATCTCTGGGAACCCCATGTAATCTGACCACCTCTCTGACGTATAAACGGCCCAACTGATCTGTGCTCATACCCTCTCTGATCGGCAAGAAGTGAGCTAACTTGGTCAATCTATCCACTATGACTCATATACTGCTGTACCCATGCTGAACTCTGGGAAGTCCTGAAACGAAATCCATGGAGATACTCTCCCATTTCCATTCAGGAATCCTCAATGGCTGAAGTAACCCAGAAGGTCTCTGATGCTCTGCTTTGACTTGCTAGCAAGTCAAACATCTGGCAATGAACTCTGAGATATCTTTCTTCATACCAGACCACCAAAATCCTCTCTTGAGATCTTGGTACATCTTGGTACTACCGGGATGCGCTGAATAAGCTGTATTGTGAGCCTCTGACAAGATTCTTTGTCTCAAATCTGTGTCCTCCGACACACAAACTCTATCTCTGAATCTCAGTATCCCGTCTCTGATCTCAAAATCTGGCGCTGTGCCCTGATAAACCCTCTGAATCATACTCTGTACCCATACATCTGACATCTGAGCAACTCTGATATCATCCTATAGCGTAGACACTAACTGAAGCCTGGAGAAACCAGCTGTCATAATCTCAATATCTTCTCTGGCAATCTCATGCTGCAACTGTCTTTGCACTGAAATCATGGATAGAGCTACTCTCTTGCTCAAGACATCAGCTACTACATTAGCTTTGCCCGGATGATAGCGAATCTCGCAATCATAATCTTTTACTAGCTCTAACCATCTTCTCTGTCTCATGTTCAATTCTTTCTGAGTAAAGAAATACTTGAGACTTTGATGATCTGAAAATATGCAGCACCTGACACCATACAGATAATGTCGCCAGATCTTCAATGCAAACACTACTGCAGCCAACTCTAAATCATGCGTAGGGTATCTCAATTCATAGTCCTTTAATTGCCTAGAGGCATAGGCAATTACCCTACCTTGCTGCATCAAAACTGCTCCAATCCCCTGGTGGGATGCATCTGAATAGACCTCGAAGTCGACACCCTCCTGAGGTAATGCCAACACTGGAGCGCTGGTCAATCTCTGCTTCAATTCCTGAAATCTCTCCTCACAGACCTCGGTCCAAACAAAAAGAACCTCTCTGCGAGTCAAAGCTGACAACGGCCTCGCTATGCTGGAAAAACCCTCGATGAATCTACGGTAATAACCAGCTAAACCAAGAAAACTTCTAACTTCCTTAGGTGTCCTTGGTCTCGGCCAACTCAACATAACCTCTATCTTACTCGGGTCCACTGAAAGACCAGCTGCTGAAACTATGTGCCCGAGAAATGCTACACTGCTCAACCAGAATTCACATTTGCTGAACTTGGCAAAAAGCTGACATCTCTCAATCTCTGAAGAACGAACCTCAGATGATCCTCATGCTCCTCTACGCTCCTCGAGTAGACCAAGATGTCGTCGATAAAGACAACAACGAATCTATCTAGACAGTCTTGGAAAACTCGGTTCATCAAATCCATAAATACTGCAGGAGCATTCGTCAACCCAAAAGGCATCACCACAAACTCATAGTGGCCATACCTCGTCCTGAAAGCTGTCTTGGGTACATCTCGCTCAACTACTCTGACTTGATGATACCCAAACCTCAAGTCTATCTTGGAGAACACTGCAGCTCCACTCAACTGATCGAACAAGTCATCTATCCTGGGCAACGGATACTTGTTCTTCACTGTGACCTTGTTCAGTTCTCTGTAGTCTATACACATTCTCAGGCTTCCGTCTTTCTTCTTGACGAATAAAATGGGAGCACCCCATGGTGAGTAGCTCGGTCTGATAAATCTCTTGTCAATCAACTCTTGTAGCTGTTTCTTCAATTCTTGTAACTCGGCTGGAGCCATCCGATACGGAGCCTTCGAGATAGGAACCGTACCCAGGAGTAACTCTATACAAAACTCCAGCTCTCTCTCAGGAGGCAACCCTGATAGATCCTCTGGAAACACATCAGGGAACTCCCTCACTACAGGCACATCCTCGATACTTGGCCCAACTACATCTCTGCAAACTACATTAGCCAAGTATCCTACACAACCCTTACTCAAGAGTCTCCTCGCCTGCAAACAGGAGATAAGCGGGGTCTCTACTCTCCCCTCTCCAAATATGAACTGATCAGGGCCTAACTGCAGTCTAACCTTTTTCTTTCTACAGTCAATCTCAGCCTCATACTCACTTAGGAAATCCATACCTAGAATCATGTCAAAATCAGCTAACTCTAACATAATCAGGTCTATCCTCAATTTCCTGCCCATAATCTCGACCTCCTGATCTGACAGAATCCGGTCACTCAAAACTGAACCGCCATCTGGCATCTCTATACTAATACTCCTATCTGTCACACTAGGGATTAACCCTAAACTCTCTACTACCTCTCTAGAAATGAAACTGTGTGTGGCACCACAATCTATCAACATAAAAATAGGAGCATTAAGGAAGAGCAACTGACCGGTAACTGCATGTGGCGCGGCCTCCGCCTGATCCCGTCTGACTGTAAAGACTCTAGCTCTACCTCCACCCGAAGGGCCAACACCTCCTCCAGGTACACCGGGACCACCTCTGCCTGCTCCAGCACCTCTGCCTGCTGGACCAGGAAAACCTCTGGCTGGGGGACTGCCAACAACTGGGCACTCTGATGCCCGATGACCAGGCTGTCTGCATCTGAAGCACACACCCTGTCCAGCTAAGCACTCTCCTGAATGCCTCCTACCACAACTTCTGCACTGCGGTAGATCTGTTCTCTGCTTTCTGCCTTTTTCTGATTTCTTAGACTGCATGGGTCTCTTTCCCTTGTCTCTGCCACTACCCCTCTCAGGAGCTCTCTCTGGGGCTCTTTCTACAGGAGTACTGAACACACCCATCCTCTGAAAATAAACCTCTGATCTCATGACTCTACCCAGGGCGTCACTGAATCTCTGAGGGGGAAACTACCCTGTCATGATGTCTCTGGCTATCGCTGGGTGTAATCCATGCACAAATTTCTGAACTCTGGTGATCTCTGAAGCTGCCATGCCTGGCACAAATCTGACCAGCTGATTAAACCTAGCTGCATATTCTTTTACTGAACTGGTGCCCTGAGTTAACTCTATGAACTCTTGAGCCTTGGCGTGCACCATATCTGCACTCCGGTATTCCTCATCAAATAATCTCCTGAAGTCAACCCAAGTCATGGTGCGCACGTCTACCGATGCCTTAACAAGGTTCCACCAAACCCGGGCATCACCTCTGAGCATATAAACTGCATATCTGACTCTCTCTCTGTCTGTCATGGGAAACAACTCCATGGCATTCTCAACTGATTCAATCCAGTCCTCTGCGACTGCAGGATCTCTGGAACCAGTGAATCTGGGTGGCTGATGGGCTCCTGGCAGACTGTAAATCGGATGCCGTCTCGCTGAACCACTAGAACTAGTTGTGCCTGCCCCTGAACTCTGGCCTGGCTGATACTCAGACCCTGACGCCTGACCATACTCTAGTGCCTGAGCATACACTGGTATCTGAAACTCCTCTGGTCTCTGCTCATGATACTCTCTACCTCGCCCCTGACGGGCTCTGCCTCTGACAGGCTCTGGAGACTCAATTCTTTCTGTAGGCTGACGTTCTTCTCTCAGTACATCTCTGACAATATTTCTGACATCCTCTGCTTGAAGAGAAGCTCTGGAGTGCTGGGACCGTCTATGGTCACTAGTGCTCATTGGTCTAATGGAGGCATTACTCTGCTCACTCACATCTCTATCTCTATGGGATCTCCTATCTAGAAAATCACACACAGAGGATAAATATAAAACATAACTGAAATTCATACTGAAATACTTACGCTGAGAGGAAGCGAGCGACGACTACTAGGATAGGCTGGTTCTCGGCTCATGCAACTTATACAAATAATACATATGAAAATACATTTTCTGAAAAAGGGTTTTCAAAATCTGCTAAATGGCTCAAAGCAATGCTCTGATACCAACACTGTAGCGACCCCCGCCCCAGGCTACTGTGCGCTACGAAAAATACCTTTCATATAATAATAAAATATTCCTGAGACGGGGACCTCTACAGAAAAACTGCTGCTGTATAAAAATTTTCTTGATAAAGAAACTGTAACTATAATTTACTATGAAAGTAAATTAAATATAAGCGTGGAAAATCCCAGGCTGCTCATGTATAAAAATAAACTGTCATACAGTGTATACGATAATGTAATACACACATATACATATATATATACATGAGAAACTAAAGCATGCGAGCCAACATGCTATCTGCTGCTGCCAAGCCATATCCCCAAAATCTTGCAACGGTCTCGCTCCAGCTCAGCCTCGAACTACTGACCTGCAAAAGGAAACAGGGAAAGGAGTGAGTGACAAAGTCACTCAGCAAGCGTTTCCAAACACTACGCTCGCAGGTCAAAACAACTGACTACGTGACTCGTCACGTAGAAGATTCTGCTAGACAGTTTTCTTACTGGATTACGTTATTATTCTGTTCTGATACTGTTCTGTTTCTCATCTGTTTCTCATGAGATGCTGAACATGACAATGAAATGTATATGCTGATGTCATGTATGCTGAAAACTGTAAAAACTTGTCCTCAGGCTTGTTTTTCTGAAAAACTGTCTTTTCTGAAAACTCTTTCTGATAATAAAACTGTGATCCGAAGATCCTGAATATATACGTATAGTATATCTGAAATCTGTATCAGAAAGTACTGAAAATATCTGAAATATCTGAAAATATCTGAAATATCTGAAAATATCTGCTATGCTGGCCAGACTGATGAACACAGGGATTCGGCACCCTGGCCGTGTGAGTTCAAGGTCCTACTGAATCTATTGATGCACAACCAGCACTCTCTATTGAGCTTGGTCAGTGACCATGTCCTCTGGTGGACGCTGGTTTCCCTCTCTAGCGGGTGTGCGAACTCACAGGTGCCCCCTCGTATCCACCCCTATCTGATATATGAAAAATCATATATGTACATCTGAAAATTATGTTTCTGGATCCTTGGATCCAGTCTGAAAATATCTGATGTGGCATGTCGTGCTAATGCTGATAATCATGCATGAAATGCTGATTTCTGATATTAATTCTGAGTTCTGTGTGCTTAGAATTAGCTTAGAGTGTCTAAATTCTCTTTTAAAATTAATTACTGTTGATTTCTAAAGTGCACGGGCGTGTGATCTGGGACGCACGGGCGTGTGTTAAGACACACGGGACCGTGTGGCCATCGTGCTGCTGGGCGTGTGCGATTCTGGAAAACTTTCATGCAAACTGGGCAAGGCACACGGGCGTGTGTACTCGGGCACATGGGCGTGTGTCTGCCTTCCTCTTCTTCCCGTGTTCAGCAACACGGGCGTGTGGAATTGGGGAAGAAAGCACACGGGCGTGTGTCACTTGGGCACACGGGCGTGTGTCTGAGTTTTCAGACGCACACGGGCAGCATGCACGACCGTGTCCCATGCAGAAAAGAGGACGCACGGGCGTGCCTCCGGGACGCACGGTCGTGCCTCCGGGACGCACGGTCGTGTGCTCGACCCAAAAACTGCAAGAGACGTCTGGAAATCCAGAAATTCCCACACCAGTACTTCCACACTCCAACTCATCAAACATACACAAACTAAACTACTACTAGCATGCCCATAATCATCATATCATCATCTCAACACGCCAAACATAATAACTGAAGCATATATCTCATGTATATATCTATATATACACAAATAAGCATGGAAGCCACTCAAACATCCAATCATGCATATAATCAAACTCAAGCATGCTGGAAATATCTCAAATAAGCACACATCAAGTTCACATAAGCTGGAAATAGCCAAACAGGCTCTGAACTCAGCGAAGGAGGTAAGGAAAACACTTACCTCGCACCGTGGAAGCTCTATCTCTCTCTTTGGAAGACTCTGGATCTCTAATCTGAAGCTGAGCTGCTGGGGGATCTCTCTCTGGAACTCTAGGGTTCACTGGAGCTGAGGAAGAAGAAGAGAAAAGCTAGAAATAAGCTGGGAAAGCTGACTGCGCGCAACTAAAGGAAAAATAAAACAAATAAATCTAGCTGGGCAAGACACACGGTCGTGTGTCCTGGGCACACGGTCGTGTGTAGTGGAAAATAGCCATTTCCGCCCCCACAAGCGCAGAAAGTACACTCAAGTCCCAAAGGACTTCTAAAATGACTCTTCTACCCTTCTAAACTCTCAAAAATGACAATCTCACCCCTTGGGTCATTACAATTAGCGACATTTTTTTTTTTTACATATACCAACGTTTACAATAAATATTGATAAATGATATGCTGATGTAGGTTGTAATGGCATTTACAAATATAACTAAAGATCAATAAAAACATTGGTAAATGCTCTTCCTATTGTAATTTGATATTATCCTAACTAAGGATATAAGTAATATAGTTATAACTATTATAATATTAAATGACCTCACTGAAAGGTGATGATATATATCATGTGTCAACGTTGTTAATTGACATTTTGATGTTATACATAAATACATAATATACTGATGTGTCCACTAGACTGTCCCACCAAGAGGATTCCATATGGATGATTATTCTAATATCTATAGAACATACTCTCCTAAAAAAATAAAGTATATATGATTATTTGAATTACGGTTACCAAACAATCTTGTATAAAGATCATGTTGAACCCTTGATGTTTTGATGATGATAAAAATATGATTAAGTTGTTAATTTGTAATAACAATATGCTTAAGGTGCTAATCAATTCCTTGCATGAAGTAATTCATGACAAAAAAGGGAGAAAAAATTTATTTTTGCAGGTTTTAGGTCTCGCACGACCGTGTGCTTTAGTAGCACAACCGTGCTTGACCAAACGGGTCCTCGTGTGTCCAAAACACGGGACCGTGCGCTTGACCGTGCAAGGTTCTGTAAAAACTGGAACAAAATTTTCAAAACCAACACGGGCGTGCGTTCATGATGCACGACTGTGTGCATGCACAACACGGGCAACGCACTATCAACTCAACCGTGCAGCTTGACCGTGCAAAGTCAAAAGTCAATAACACGACCGTGTGCATTTGAAGCACGACTGTGTGTAGAATTTATGAAGAGCACAGGAGATCAAGCCGTGCAAATGAAACCGTGCAACAAGTCCAAGAAAGGAAGTCAATGCACGACCGTGCACGTTCAATACGCACGACCGTGCATGATGACAAATGAGGAGCACTACCAAGAGCACTACCGGGAGTTCGTGCAAGGTTGGTCGTGTAAGGGCTTTAAGACATACATCTCACACACGACCGTGCGGATATGGCACACAACTGTGTGCTAGCAAAGACTTGCCCGTGTACTGCCAGTGCGCTCATCGTGTAGCTAGGTTGTGCAAGCTTCTGGAATTTTGGACAAAATTATGAAGGATCGAAGCACGACCATGCATCAAGAACACACGACCGTGTATCATTGGCCTAAGCTTTTAATTCGACCGTTGAGAGTCTGAAAGAGGCAATAAATGCAGCAAGCACGACCGTGCACTCAAGGAGCATGATCGTGCGCCTGAAAAATTTATTGTAGAGCATACTTTTTCAACCACCTTAACAGATACAAAGCTAGTAAAACGGCTCCTTGCTACTCTAGGCAATGAATAAGGTATAAAAGGAGACTCAATTGAAGTGGAGAAGGTTACTGAAACGAATTGCAAAAAGCTTAAGCCATCTTCTTTAATCTTTGATTACTCTTTCTCTCTCTAAGCTTATTCATTCATACATTTGAGAGCTTTGTATTTACATTTGATTTTCAGCCTATTCAGAGGTAACAACAATCAATTTCTTTATCAACATTTCAATTGTAAAAAGGGCAAAATTCCCTTGTGAGAAAAACTATTGTATCTTCGGGTTTGAAGATAGTGGAAACTTCAATCGGGTTTGATTGAAGAAGAGGACGTAGGAGGCTTGTGTTCAAAGCTCCGAACCTCTATAAACTTGGCTGAGCACTTTCTAAACTTTATCTCTTTATTGTTTTTATTGTGCATTGCGGTTATTATAGTCTTGTTATGATTATTGCTTTAGAATTTTTAATAATCCTATTCACTCTAGTATTATTTCTCTAGCTTTTAAGGGTTTTTCATATCAATATGGTTTAACAACAGTCTAAAATAGTTCTTAAGAAAGGATACGAAAAAAATGGCAATTGGTCATATTGAGAGATGTATGGTGGAGTAACAGAAGATTCATTGTTTTTTTAGCAGGGAGCAAATATCTATGACAAGCTAATTAATGGATATTGATAAACACTTGAATTTGTAGCCATAATAGGATTAAGTTATTGCTTAATTTAATATCGTTTGTTCATTATGCAAATGTTAGTCTATAATATCAAAAACTTCTTAAAGTGGACATTAAATTTATGCCTCGACCATGAAGAGATATTAGATGAAAAATTTATTGCATGTTAACTATATTATTGATAGATTAATGGTTAAACATTAACATTGTGTTAGTTAGATAACCATTGAAGATTTTTAGATAAATACGGTTAAAAAAATCACATGCATGAACATAAAGAGGAAAAATAATGTATCATCTTTTTAAGCCAAAACAATCCTCTCCCCTTTTTAGTAGCCATAATTAGTTATTTATAGATTTAGAGTTCGAGTAAGGTTAAAGCACTTATAGGCACTTCTACTATATATTACTGTACATGTTTCTGATATATCATAGTAATATATATATATATATATATATATATATATATATATATATATATATATATATATATATATATATATATATATATAGTGACCAAAGTAATTTATATCTCTAATAATATACAACAGAAATACCTAAATACTGAGCTGAAATATGGTAGTGGAAAAGCATGTAGTGGAAAGAGTCAATAAAGCCCTAAATAATTCTTATATATGCTTGAAATTTATACAAGTAGGTGTGTGGACATACATATACATATGATGTACAACTACAAGCACATATGAAACAATATAAGCATGCAAACCATGAGCATGCTACAAAACTGAAGCTAAATCCCAGTCCATAGTCATCTCCTCATTTCAACCCCCTACGAAAACTAAACTGCAAGAGAAAAGAAAGTAGAGAGTGAGTGATTAATTCACCCAGTAAACGTTTCACATCTCAAACCCTATAACAATCCTCCTTTGAGGATATCACTAAAAACATATCAGATGGTTATCTCATGTACTGTTCTAAAGTTCATATTCTATTGTTCATGTCTTGTTATGTATTTTGAGTTTATACTGATTCTGAGTTTCATCTGATTATTCATATACTGAATTATGTTATGTTGTGTATGTCATGTAAGAATGACATGTTGAAAGTAAGAACTAAATCCTTAGGCTTATTTATAAAACCGGCTTTTCTAAATAAAGCTATGATCTAAAGATCTTAAATCATTCTAAATAAAATACTGTAACTGAAAATCATACTATAACTAAAAACAACTGTTGTGTTATGTTACATAGACTGATGAATATAGGGATTCGGTACTTTGACTATGTGAGTTTCTTATGCTAACACATGAATAGATATTGTCTACAACATGTGCCATCACTAAATCTGAAAACTAAATCTGAATTGTATACTGATCATCATATCTTAAACTGTTAGCTGAATGCACACCAACATATGCCTATATATAGTGGTTAGTATGATCATAGACCCTGATACTAGTTTTTTTAACTGATAAGTGTGTGAAACTCATAAGTAACCCCTTGTATTCACCCCTAAAATCGATATCCAAAACATCATACTTTTCTACTTGAAAACATGCATTATCGTTTTATGAAAATATTGTATAGCATGTCATGTCATGATATGTATATGATGCATCATGTATGCTTGTCTTATTTAATTATACTGAGTTATGGTTATTGTCTTGAATTTACTGTGTATTATGCTTGATCTAAGCTTAATTTTTCATTTCTACTCAATACATAAGCGTGTGTGACTAGATGCATAGGCATGTATAAGCCTGCACGGGTTATGTGCTAGTCGTGCAACCTAGTTGTGCTAGGTTTTGTAATTCTTACCTTACTTCTTATTTTTTAGCATGCGACATCACTATGCACGGTTATGACCTTGCATAATCTAGTCATACATGAGATCATGAACACAACCGTGACCATACAAAATAGAACTACACAGGTATGTACTGTGGGTGCATAGGCATGTGTCTCACTATGCTCTAACATGGTCGAGGCTGATCAAGCCTATTCTCATCCAATTTCATACCAAACATGAATCAGTCATCATCAATCAAATTTTACACTCAAAACACTTCATAAACATATTTTTATTCTATGAATAACACCAATTCTCATAGTCAATCAACTCAACTCTTAAAATCATATATACATATACATATCAACATAAATGCCACCCATATATCCATATATCATCATCATCATCAATTACATATCATCAATCAGGCAAGGAAATGATAAACATGTTGTAATCAATCTCAACTCAACAAAACAAGCACCATGCACACAAAATATGAAAAGGAAATAGATAAGAAACACTTACCTTTTGCCATGGCTAACCTTGCTTCTCTTTCTACAAAAATCTCATTCTCTAGTTGGATTTGTAATCACTGGATGTGTTATTCTCTTCTAGGGTTAAGATTTTTTGGAATTGCAAGAAACCTTGGGTTAAAAATGGTTGAAAGAAGAGATAAGAACAACTTAAAGTATGACAACTGAAGTATTGAACATGCACGGTCGTGCTCCTCATAATACACGATCATGCATGGCTAGAAAAATGGAAAACTACCATTTTCCCAGGCATTGCATGAATCAACTCCTAATCAAGATTCATGCACATGTCACTTAACTCTGAAAACTATCAATTTCACCCTTAAATCTTTTAACTTTAATTTTTCTTATAACTTCTTAATTTTAACCCTAGATTTTAACCTAAAAGACATTTCTAACCCTAAAATATTACATTTCTCCCTTCTTATAAAAATTTCATCCATGGAATTACTTGAACAACTCAGGATACCTCTCTCTAATCTTAAACTCTACCTCCCAATGTGAATTCTTCTTGCCTCTGATTCCTTTACAACACTTTGACTAGGGGAATCTCTTTATTTTTTAGAACTTTGATTCTTTTATCTAGGATCTGAAGTGGTTTCTCTAGATAGCTCAAGTCTTCAGCTAATTCTAAATCTTGAAGCTTGAGAACATGCAAAGAATCTCTAACATACTTTCTCAACTAAGATACATGGAAGACATCATGAAATCTCTCTATACTCGCAGGTAACGCTAGTCTATAGGTAACTTTCTCGATCCTTTCTAGGATTTCATAAAGGTCGATGAACATTGGAGCCATTTTGCCCTTCTTGCCAAATCTCTAAACATGCTTGTAAGGAGCTACTTTCAAAAACACTTTATGTCCTGCTTTAAATTCTATTTCCTTAAGCGTTAAATCTACATAACTTTTTTGGTGATCCTGTACTTGCTTTATTCTCTGTCTAATCATTTTGACTTGTTTAATAATTTGCTGACTTATCTCTAGTCCTACTGTAGCTTCCAATAACTCTCTTTCTCTAATATCATCCCAATATAAAAAAGATATACATTTCCTACCATATGATGCTTCAAATGGTGCCATCTGAATCGTGGACCGATAGTTATTGCTATAAGTAAACTCCATCAAAGGTAAAACTTGACCCACTTATCTGGAAGTTCATACAACATGCTCTCAGCATATCTTTTAGAATTTGATTCACTTTCTCTGTTTGCCATCTGACTGAGGATGATAAGCTAAAACGAAATGTAATCGAGTTTCTAGGCCCCTCTATAAGCTTTTTCAAAAAGCTAATAGAAATCTAGAGTCTCTATTTGATACAATAACTCTTAGCACCCCCATGTAATCTCACAATCTCTTTAACATAAAGCTGAGCTAGCTTATTAATAGTTATACGATTTCTGACAAGTAGAAAAATGAGTAGATTTACTTAGCCTATACACAATCACCTATATACCATTATATCCTTATCGAACTTTGAGAAGTCCTGAGATAAGGTCCATAGAAATGCTCTCTTATTTCTATTCTAGTATACTCAGAGTCTATAACAAGCCAAAAGGTCTCTGGTGCTTTATTTTAATCTGCTAACATACTAGACAACTAGAAACAAAGTCTGCTACATTTTTTAATTTCTTTAAATTCTATTACATTTTTGTTCTACCTAGATAAGCTGTATACATTGTACTGTGGGCTTCTAACAAGATCTTTTATCTTAATTTTGAGTCTTTTGGAACACAAATTCAATCTCTGAATTTTAATATTCCTTCTCTGAATTCAAAATCTGGTATGGAACCCTTCAAAATCTGAATTATCATCTGAACCTAATCATCTAACTTTTAACTCTCTCTGATCTTATCAAATATGAAAGATACTACCTGAAGTCTTAAAAACCTAGCTGTAACCACTTTATCTATTCTCTGATAATCTCTCTCAACAACTCTCTTTGAACAAACAATATGGATAAGGAAACTTTTTGACTCAAAGCATCTACAACTATATTTGCTCTACTCGGGTGATATTTGATCTCACAATCATAATCTTTTACTAACTCTAACCATATTTATTACCTCATGTTCAATTCTTTCTAGGTAAAGAAATACTTCAAGCTCTTATGATCTGAATAAATGCTACACCTAACCCCATACAATTAGTGTCTCCAAATTTTCAAAGCAAAAATAACAACTGCTAGCTCTAAAACATGGGTGAGATATCTTAACTCGTGATCTTTTAATTGTCTGGAAGCATAGGCAATTACCCTACTTATTTGTATTAAAACTATTCCAATCCTCTAATGGGAAGCATCAGTATAGATCTCATAATCCATTCCTTTCTGTGGCAAAGCTAATATTGGAGCACTGGTTAATCTCTGATTTAACTTTTAGAATCGGTCTTCATATTCTTTGGTCTACATAAATATAATCTTTCTTCTGGTTAATACTGTCAAAGGCTTCACCAAGCTCGAGAATCTTTGGATAAACCATTTGTAATATCTTACTAGTCACAAGAAACTCTAGACCTTCTTAACCATCCTAGGTCTTGGCCAACTCATAATTACTTCCACCTTATTCAGACCCGTAGATAAACTATCAACAAAAATAACATGCCTTAAGAATATTATCTTATCCAACCAAAATCCATACTTGTTAAACTTGGCATACAACTATTTATCTTTCAATTGTTGCAATACAAACCTCAAATGTTCTGCATGTTCCTCTACACTTCTCAAATAAACCAAGATATTATTGATAAATAAATAATAAATCTATCGAGAAAATCTTGGAATACCTGATTTATCAAATCTATAAACACTGTTGTAGTATTCGTCAACCCAAATGGTATTATCGCAAACTCGTAATGATGAAATCTAGTCCTGAAAGCAGTCGTAGGCATATCTCTCTCTACCACTCTCATCTGATGATAACTCGATCTTAAATCAATCTTCGAAAACACTAAGGTACTACTAAGCTAGTCAAACAAATCATCAATTCTAGGCAAGAGGTATTTATTCTTCACTATAACCTTGTTCAATTCCCTATAATCGATACACATTCTCATATATCCGTCTTTCTTCTTGACAAAGAGAATTGGAGCACCCCATAGAAAACAACTAGGCCTGATAAATTTCTTGTCTATTAATTCTTGCAATTTCTTCTTTAACTCTTGAAGTTCAGGTGGGGCTATTCTATATAGAGCTTTAGAAACAGAGGTTGTACTTGGAAGCAACTTAATATTAAACTTTAACTCTTTCTTTGGAGGTAACCTAGGTAACTCTTCTGGAAACATATTAGAAAACTCCTTGACAACTGGCACCTCCTCGATACTTGACCTAACTATATCTCTGCACACTATATTAGCCAAGTACCTAATACAACCCTTGCTTAATATCTTCCTAGCTTGCAAACAGGAAATCAATATAGTCTCCACTTTGCCCTTTCCAAAAATAAACTAATCACGGTTTAACTATAGTCTAAACTTTTTCCTATGATAATCAATTTTTGTCCCATATCTAGACAATAAATCTATACCTAGGATCATGTTAAAATCAACTAACTCTAACTTGATAAAATTTATCCGTAAACTTCTACCCATAAACCACAATCTTTCAATCAAATAATAGTTGATCACTAAATATCACTCCTCTATCTAACATTTCTAACAAATACTCCTCTCAGTCATACTAAGGGTCAATTCTAATCTCTCTACTAGCTCTCTTGAAATAAAACTGTGTTTGACACCACAATCTACTAAAACAAATAAAAGTGTCAAAGAAGAATAATTGACCCGTTACTACATAGGGAATGACCTCTGCCTATTCTTGTCTCATTATAAATACTCTTACTCGACCTATACCACCTGATGGCCTAGCACCTCTTTCAGGTGCATTAATTATACCGTCTCAAGGGTGATCAACTCTCTCAATTATACTATCTCTACCTCTAGGTGGTCCCACTCTACCTCTACTATAACCAGCTCTACCTCTGCTAGGTCTTTCTCTACTTTTAGTTGGGCACTCTGTAATCTTATGCCCTGGTTGTCGATATCTGAAGTATACACTATGACTAACTAGACACTCGCCACTATGCCTCCAACCACACCAAACACATACCAGTAATTGGTAAGCTGTTCTTTGTCTCTAAATCCCTTTTTTTTGTCTTCCTCTACTGGATGGGCCTCTTGCCTCTATCACTATTTCTCTCAGGCTGTCTTGAAAACATACTCATCCTCTGAAGACACATATTTGACCTGGTAGCTTTATCTAAAGTATTACTAAACCTCTGTAGGAGATTATTTCTAGTCAAAACATCTCTAACAATGGTGGGATGTAATCTCTGAATAAATTTACGTATTTTACCAACCTCTGTCCTCACCAAACTAGGAGCAAATCTTACCAATGCATTGAACCAAGTTACAAACTTTTTTACTATGTTTAATCTTTACTGTAGCTCAATAAACTCTTAAGTTGGGGCATACATTGTCCGTGGACTTCTAAATTCCTTCTCATCCTACAATAAATACTTCTTATCAATTGTAGTCTTTGCGAGATCCTACCATAATATTGCATCACCTCTGAACACAAACGTTACGTATCTAACATTTTCTCTATCTGACATAGTAAACAAGCTGGTGACACTTTTAACTGCCTTTATCCATTCTTTAGCTATTATTGGATCTTTGGTTCCATTAAACTTGAGAGCTTGATACATCATTGATAAACTGTAAATTAGGTGTACTCATTCTAAACCACTAATAATGATGGTATCAGACCTAGAACTCTATCCCTGAATAGTCTTTTCTCTCAAACCTTGATTGTCCTCTAACTGGCCCTTGAAAAGCCTCCTCTCTGGCATGTACATTCCTCAAAGGTAGGACCACCTCTAATTGGCTATTAAGAAAGCTTTCTCATCATTTTACTAAAAATCTCTCTCATATCTTTTGTATGTAGGGCTCCACGGGAGACCTAAGATCCTTTTTTCTCACTCTCACTAGAAAGCCTAACTAAGGTACTATCTTGGTCCTTAGTAAATCTAAGAACATAAGTTCTCCTATTTAGAGAATCACAAAACATAAGGGTTAGCTAACTACCTTCAAACAAAATCTCATACTATGATATGTACATTAAGAGAAAGATTAACACTGGCTGTTAGGATACCCTAAACTCGATGCACATATAGTTAAAAAACAATACAATTCACACACACATGTACTTAGCTTTAAAAATATTATTCATTTTTTCGCTCTAATATAAAAAATGTAGTCACTCCTACTATATATTACTATACATGCTTCTGATATAACATAGTAATCATATATATTATAACCAAAGTAATTTATATCTCCAATAACATACAATAGAAATACTTAAATACTGAGCTGAAATATGACAGCGGAAAGCCATGTAGTGGAAAAAGTCAATAAGGCCCAAAATAATTTTTATATATGCTTGAAATTTATACAAGTAGGTGTGTGGACATACATATACATATGATGTATAACTACAAGCAAATATGAAATAATATGAGCATGCAAACCATGAGTATGCTACAAAACTGAAGCTGGATCCCAGTCCATGGTCATCTCCTCTTCTTAGCCCCTACGAAAACTGACCTACAAGAAAAAAGAAAGAAGGGAGTGAGTGATAAATTCACCCAATAAATATTTTCTATCTCAAACTCTATAACAATCTTACTCTGAGGATATCACTGAAAACATATAAGATGGTTATCTCATATACTATTTTGAAGTTCATATTCTATTATTCATGTCTTATTGTGCATTTTGAGTCTATACTGATTCTAAGTCTCATCTGATTATTCATATGTTAAATTATGCTATGTTGTGTATATCATGTAAGAATGACATGCTGAAAGTAAGAACTGAGCCTTTGGGCTTTTTTATAAAATTGACATGTTGAATAAAATACTATAACTAAAAATCATATTATAACTGAAAATAACTACTATACTGTATAGACTAATGAATACAAAGATTCGACACCTTAGTCATATGAGTTTCTTATGTTGACACGTGAATAGAAATTGTCTATAACACGTGCCACCACTAAATCTGAAAACTAAATCTAAATTGCATACTGATCATTTTATCCTAAGTTGTTAGCTGAATGCACACTAGTATATGCCTATATATAGTGGCTAGTATGGTTATAGACTTTGATGCTAGTTCCCTTAACTGATGGGTGTGCAAAACTCACAAGTGCTCCCTTGTATTCATCCATAAAATTGATGTCTATAACATTATACTTTTCTACTTGAAAAAATGCATTTGGATCCTTAGATCTTTTTATAAAAATATTGTATGGCATGCTATGTCATGATATACATATGATACATCATGTATACTTGTCTTTTCTAATTATACCGAGTTATGGTTATTGTTTTGAATTTACTGTGTATTATACTTGATCTAAGCTTAATTTCTCATTTCTACTTAACACACGGGCATGCATGATTAGATGTATGAGCATGCATAAGCTTGCATGGGCCATTTGCCAGTCAATAGCCTGGTCATGCTAGGTTTTGTAATTCTTACCTTATTTCTCATTTCTGAGCATACACAGTCATGACCTTGCATAATCTAGTCGTGTATGAGACCGTAAGCACTACTATGACCATGCAAAGTAGGACTGCACAGGCGTGTACTTTACGAGCGTAAGGGCATGCGTCTCACTCTGCTCTAACATGGTCGAGGCTGATGAAGCCTATTCCCATCCAATTTCATACCAAATATGAATCAGTCGTCATCAATCAAATTTTACACTCAAAACACTTCATAAGCACATGTTTATTCTACCAATAACACCAATTCTCATACTCGATCAACTCAACTTTTAAAATCATATATACACATACATATCAACATACATGCCACCTATACATCCATATATCATCATCATCAATTACATACCATCAATTAGGCAAGGATATGATAAACATGTTGTAATCAATCTCAACTTAACAAAACAAACACTATACACATAAAAGATAAAAGGGAAAGAGGTAAGAAACACTTACGTCTTGCCATGACCAACCTTACTTCTCTTTCTACTAAAATCTCACTCTCTAGCTGGATTTGAAATCACCGAATATTGCTCTTCTCTTCTAGGGTTAAGATTTTTTTGGAATTACAAGAAACCTTAGGTGAAAAATGGCTGAAAGAAAGAGATAAGAACAGCTTAAAGTATGACAGTTGAAATATTGAACATGCACGGTTGTACTCCTGACAACGCACGGTCATGCATGGCTAGAGAAATGGAAAACTACCATTTTCTTATGTTTTGCATAAATCAACTCCTAATCAAGATTCATGCACATGCCAACCAACTCTAAAAATTATCTATTTCACCTTTGAACTCTTTCAACTATAATTTTTCTTATAATTTCTCAATTCTAACCCCAGATTTCAACCTAAAAGACATTTCTACAACACTTCACTTAATGAATCATGGATTCATCTTCCTTTTTGTAACATTGAATATGGCACTATGACACTTGGCTTTTCAAAATTTAGCACAATACTTCTTGTTGATAGTACTATAATGTTTATGAGTTGTATTATGATGTTATAGCACTTAGGTTATAATTATGTAATTCTCATTCAAGCGTTTGGTATAACATTGCCTTAGGCATTAAGGCATTGAGTTTCTAGAATTCCTTATTACAAATTGGCATTGTGGCATATACAAACCTCACTATAACACCTTTTGTAATTATTTTGCTTATTTTATTTCTTTGCTCATCTTTATAGTTCTAGCTAGTATCTTCATCTAACTTCTTCTAAGTGTCCTTTGTTATACTCTTCATGAAATTAATGTGATAGTCTTTAAATCCTATAAAACTTGACATACAAATTGTGATCTTGAATTGTGTATAAGTCAAGACCAAAACCATAAAATTCACCCCTAAAAGTCATAAAATAAACACAAATTAGTATATATAAAATACAGTTGGCAATAAACTTATTAGTGATATATAGTTGGCTTAGGTCACTTGTTTTGGCTGAGCAAAAGTTATGCATCTTTTTATATAATACACAATGCATAAACTTTCACTCATGGTGTATAGTCATGTATCCAATCTTTATCCTTATCCTATACAATCTGTAATTGTCTAGATAACGAGTTGATCTAATAAGATATTAGATAACTATATACCAAAAATAATGCATGAACGTGTATTGACTATGTATGATCATGATCTAGCCTTTTAATTTAATTTAATTCTTAACCTTATTTAATTAGATAGGGCAAATATCTCATAATTTCATTTACACCTTATTTCATTAAGATTAGCTGAATTTAGTCCTCAAAATATAATAGCTATATTTTGAGGCCAAATATTTCTTGAGACTCAAAATCATCAATCCAAATATCTATATTCTTAAGACTAAATATTTCTTAAGACTCAAAATCATCAATCCAAATATTGAGCTAGATTTATCTCGAATAATCATTTACCTCTAAGTATGACCATCTCTTTTTATGTATGAGCTATGGCCTTCTAATAAGTTAATAATACATGGATTTGTATCAAATCTCTTGCTTAATAATTATCCATACACATACCAAGATTAGTCTCAGTAAAACATCATGGCAACTTGAATATTAGAGTCTTAGTATTTAACTAATAACTTACCAACAGTATGATTATTTGTATAATATACCTCTTTGAGAATGAGACATAGATTTAATGTTTACTTGAAGGATTTCTTGATATTATAGATTGGCGTCCTCATTAATGACTAAACGATATTAGATTGAGTAATAACTTAATCTTGTGTGACCACATATTTAGATGGTTGTAGATATTCACCCTCATGTTTAGAAGTGACATTGATCCAACATAGCCTTTGTACATTTCTCAGTAAGATCAATTACCACCTTTTAAGCTATCCTTTATTAAGGACTATATTTGGTTGGTCTCAAACCATATTGATCATTGCATAAGACAGTCTAATGACCACAACTTAAACAATCACATATACCTCTATTTGTTAAGAAGATATATTCCATATACATTTGAGCAACATTTATATGAAATCCTCTTTGGTAGGTTAGTCTAGTGGACATTAAGTTGTCTACAAACTTCTTTGACAAATGTCCTTGGTTGGGGTAATATTAAGATTACAAATGCTTTTAGAATGACCACTTAATGTGTACATAGGGTTTTCATGATCAGTTATCATACATTAAACCCCTTCTCATGATTCTATTATTCTAAGGATAATTTACATTAAAAAAATGCTACATTAAATCTTATGTATATGACTCAACAATGAACTTATATTATTAGAATTTATTCTAGAGTACCACTCCAATAAAACATTCAATGCTTCAATATTCAAATTTGTGATACTTGGCAAGTAGATGGATTAGACACTTGGAAAAAAAAAAGTTATGAATCTAAATTTTTAGACTTGTACCTATTTAGACTCATACCATGCATACCCACGGGCACACCTGCTTAAAAAAAAAAAAGAAAAAAAACTATTTCTTTCACCTGTGGCCCAAGAATACTATTTATGTTACTTTTTTTTTTCAACCCCAACTTAATAGATATATTTGAAATATGAAAACATGCATTATAGATAAAACATAAGCCTGAAATATTTAACCACATTAATAAAAAATGGCCATTTAAGAAAGCATCAAAGTTTTTTTTTTTTTTTTTTTTTTTGCTTTTATTAATAGTTTTATCTTTTCTTAAATATCCAAGAATCCATTAGAGAATGTACTCACCTCCATTGTTATAGCCACGATCATTATCTTCTACTAACATCACTTTATTTAGTTTGTAAATAATAAAAGATTTTGGTAATTTTTTACTATTAATGGTTAAATGACAGGTAATACAAGGTAATCTAATTACCACTTTCTTTTAAGGTATTAAAATATTATCAAGATAATCTTAATTTTGTTATCTAAATTTTATCCTTATTATATTTTTTTGGATATAATTACCTTTTTTTTTTAATATATACTTAGTTTCAAAAATAACAATTACATTTCAAAAACAAAAATAATTTATGGGTGTACATATCATATAACTGTATATCTAGAGATAAATTACAATTTTTAAAAATTTTAGAGGTGCTAATAAAATTTTAAAGGTTTTTTTATAATTTGAGAAAATTGCAGGAATGTTTTGAAAAATTTTTAAATTTTAGTATGCTCAATAGTTTGAAAATTGAATTTTTTTTTGGTAATTTTAGAAGATGAAAATTACACTATAACAAATAAACAAATTAAATTAGAAATGAAAATATTATACAATCATATGTTTGGGGGTAAATATAAATTTTAAAAATTTTAGGGATAGTGAAATTTTGAAGGGTTTTTTAAATGTGAAAAAAGTTTGGAATATTTTAAAATTTGTAAAAGTTTTAATATGCCCCTAAAAGTTTCAAAACTAACAATTACACTAAAATATATAAATTAGGAGTATAAATATCATATAATTATATATTTGAGGGTAAATTATAAATTTTAAAAATTTAAAAGGTAAAGAATTTTTAAGGGATTTTTTGAAATTTGAAAAACTGGAGTATTTGAAAATATTCAAAAGTATTCCTATGCCCCTGATAATTTTAAAACTAATAATTACACCCAAAAACACAAAATAAATTAAGGGTATAAAGGTCAACTATTGAGACTATTGACTCTAACTAAAAAAAATACTAATTTATAACCAATAATTATTACTAAACCCCTGTAGGCTTTGAATTGATGAAAAACCTTGTTAAAATATTTAACTAATCCTTGCATGCAATGCTCATGACAAGAAAGGGCCAAAGGGTTCAATTTTATAGGTTTTTTTTGGCACGTGACCACACATGACCAAGCCACATAATTGTGTGTGTCCTATAAAGAAAGCTTATAGTATGGTTAAGTTATGCAAAACATTCATACATGAAGAAGTAAGGACGCACAACTATGTGATTTTTCGAGTGCACGACCATGTGTCAAGTTTTAAATATGTACTCCTATGTAGATGTAACATTTCAAAGTTAGAATTGTCTTTTTAGGTTAAAAATTGAGATTAAAAGTGAGATTTTATAATAAGAAATAGAGTTAAAAGAGTTTAGGCGTAAAATAGTCATTTTAGAGGCATGTGTGGCATGTGCATGGGTCTTCTTAGGATACTTTTTCATGCGATGTACGAGAGTGAAGAAAATTTGAATTATCTACTATACATAATCTATGCACCCTTGGGCACACGATTGTGTGTGCCTGCAAGTTTCGTCACCATATTTAAAGCCATTCTTATCTTATTTTCATATTATATTTCACCCAAAATTTTCTTCTTTACCTCAAATAACCCTAATTCCACAGAGAGAAAACAATCAACAAAAAGCTCATAATCCAATCAAAAAGTAAAGTGTAGTTAGAAAAAGAGTTTTAGTAGCTATGACAAGAGGTAAGTGTTTTCTTACCTCTTTCCCCTGTTTTTCTATGTTTGAGTTTTTTTGCGTATTTAGTTTATAATGATATATATAGCATGTTTCATGTTTGGATGATATGATTATGAGATAAAATAATAAAATGAAAATGATATGATGAAAATTTGGTTGCTTGGAGACTTAGTTGTAAGCATATATGTTGTTATATGTAAGTTGAGGGATTTTGAGCCGTATTGTGATGAGTTATGGTGTTGATAATGAGATAAGTATGTGATAAGTGATATATTGGATTTTAGAAATGGATTAAACAAGTTCTTTTGTGTATTAAATGAGTTTAGCATGGTTTTAGAGTTTTCAAGTGCAATATTATAGAATTATAGCATGACACATGGTCGTGCACCATTGGTACATGATTATGTTGTCATCCTTTCTGTACTATCAAGATTGTGCTAGCTAGTCATATGCATTTGGGAAACTTGAAGCATGAATGTGCTTATAGGGGGTTACAATCATGTGTTAAATTTTGTCATGCAAGATCATGTAGTAGGTCACAATCATGTGGAATGAGAAGCCTAAATGCCATTGTGACACAAGGGACACAACCATGTATCAGTATGCATGATTGTGTGTCTTATGGTGCACAACCATGCATCAAGTAGAATTTTTTTTTATAGAATTTATAGAATAACACGTATAAATTCAATAAACTACTTTAATGTATATATATAACTTAATATTACAATAAGAAACCATAATATTATGCATAATAAGTATATGATGATATGACATTCCAACAGAACTTTTTTTAGAAAGAGATCCAATGATCCATATGTAGGTTTTTGAAGTAAAAAAATATAATGTTTCGGATATTATTTTAAAGGTGAATATGAGAGAGCATTTGTGAGTTATATACCCACTAGAAAAAGAGCTAGTGTCAGTTATAGAAAAGGAAAAAGGTCATTGACCAAGCCAGTATAGATTAAGATATATGGTGGTATGCATTAATTCTTAGATTTCAGCTTACTGATCGAGTGTCAGTATGTTAGAACTCACATGGTTAGGATGTCGAATCTCTATATTCATCAGTCTAATAAGCACAATAGATTTTTAGTTAGAGTATTTTTAGATATGTTTCTATTTTAGCATCTTTAGATCACTACAGTTACTTTCAAAAAGAGAAAAGTTTTTTAAAAATAGGCCTGTGGGCAAAGTTATGATTTTACCATTTTCCATACGATGACATATATAATATGGCATGACATAACATATAATTGAAACAAGAAATAAGGTATACATAATGAATATCAATTACAGAACATAAATTTTCATGTAATCAGAACAAAAAAATTTGTTAGGATTTATGGTAGTCAAAAAAATAATGAAGAATAGAAACTTGTTTATGGTAAAGAGATAATGAATGTTTACTAAGTGACTTATCATTCACTCATTTAAGTTTTTCTTTATAGGTTAGTGGTTTAGGCACTGAGTTCAGGCATGAGTTGGCTATAGAGGGGTTTGACTTTTTAACCAGAGAGCATACATGTGGATTCCATGCTTGTATGGATTTCATGCATGTATTTTTGTACAATTGTATATATAGGTTTCACAACATCTTTTATGATATAAATACATGGGGACTCCCTATATATATATGTATACATACACACACACACACACACACACACACACACACATATATATATATATATATATGTATGTGTGTGTGTGTGTGTGTGTATGTATACATATGGCGGAATTTTTTTTTCTCACCAATACAGAGCCAAGGTAACACACCTTGCAAAAATCTGGACCCCCGCACACGTGATGGCAGCAAGCTTGTGCAACTTGCTCAGCCTCAAACCCCAAAGATCAGAATTTCCAAAAAATTAATAAACCCACTAGGATAACAAGCAAACGCCACCCAAATATCACAATACACAATGCCAAAATACCATAAAATCAAGAGAACACATCAAGCTTACGGGAAATATCCCAACCTTATATTAATCACAAATAATACAAGGAAAATACAATGTTTACATTTACAACATAAGAAATCACTCTCACAAGCACTTAAGCTCACAAGATTCACTCACTCTTATGTTGTAGCAACACCTGGAGAGCCGAATCTGCTGTTGTATGCCACTCACATGCACTGCCATTCATGATCCAACCTTGATCTAAGCTTGCATGCAGAGAAGGACCTCACAATCTCCTACATTTTCTAGTTTAGAAATAGGTATCAGCACTAGTTTTTCCCTCCAGCTCTCTCCAATATTGATATATTTCCCTCTCCTCTACTATCCGTCTCCACCCCTAAGTGGACAATTTATATGGGATTTTACAAGCAACACTGTAGTGGCAGACTTGGGCCATCTTTCTCAAGCTAAATAAAACACTTGGGCCTCTTGAAATATTGTGAACAAGGGTCATATTTATTCAACCTCTTGGATTAGTCATTTGGGCCTTTTCCCCTCTTGAAATAAATCCCACCAGCATTCCATATTCATGCTTCCAGCCCAATCCATCAGAATAAGTAACCCAACCAACCAAGTGTAATTCTGCCTGGACGCCTCAACGCCCTGGCCCTGCCTGTGAGTAAATTTCTGCCAATTTCACCCATTGCTCTCAAACAATGCAAATGTGATTTTCTACAATAGCTTGAACATCTAACCATGTTTCCTCGTGGCCATAAATATTTCCCATACCTTCGGATTGGATTTTTGTAGCCATACAAGTGTAGTCGCTTTTTACGTGCACCAATTTGCGTAAATACAGCGCACCGCCAATGCAATACATATGTATATGTATACATATGTCTATCAAAGTAATAGTAATATATAGCAAGGGTCTTATAGTAGACCTAACTATGCTCGTGTCTTATATAATTCACTGGGTACATGCCTATACAGAAAAGTTCATATAACTATGCAACTTGAAAAAATTGATCATGTGGGTATCGTGCATAAGACTATGTGAGCTTTTGATATTCTAAAACATTGAAGACGCAAAGACACATGACTGTGTATGTAAAGCACACACTTGTATAGGGTACAAATGATAGGTAAATTTTGACTATTAAAGAGCACGCTTTAACGAGAGCATGACCATATAGAGAAAGGACACAATTATGTGTCTATCCAAATTCACCCCAACGATTGTCAAATCAACTCTAATGGATACTTCTTCTAATCCTTTATAAATTAGATGTTGATTTGAGTTGTAAGGGTAAGATAAGTACACTTAAAACTTGTATCTCTCATTTTCTAACTCTTGTCCACACTCTTGTCTCACTAGAACCGAATTACAAAACATTTGAGAGAAACTTTAAGTGCATATTTTTGTATCAGCCTTGTGAGGCAATTTTCTTTTCTTTTGTAATTTCCACAAACCTTTAGATGCAATATTGTGAAACTAGTGTAGGTGTGGAACCCTTATGTAAAACTACATTAAAGGCATAATCTCTTATTATCAAAACTAGTGTAAGAAAGGTAAAATCCCTTATACAAAAACTATTGTATTTTTTGGGCTAAAGATAATGGAAAAAATATTTTAAGTCGTGTAATTTAAAGAAGTAAGTGTACGAGGCTTGTGGAGAAGCTCTGAACCACTATAAAAATGATTGAGCATTTCTTTCTTCTATACTCTTTTATATTGCTTATATTTGCTTTATATTTGACTGATTTGCTTGGCTATTGTTTGATTGAATTGATACATATATTTTGTTCATTGTTTGGTTGATTAATTTGTAAATAAAAAAAGTTTTAAGTTTTTATAATTTTCCAAAAAACCTATTCACCCCTCTCCTCGTTTAGGTTTATTTTAGTCATTTCGGGTTTAATAATTGGTATTAGAGTTTGGGCTTTTAATAGTTAATTTATTTTCAAAACTGATTTTTAAAGAAAGAGGTAGTTCACTTAGACCACCATTGTTTTGTAGAGAAAATTATGGTTGATGGAAAACATGAAATTATTTGTCCAACTCATTGACTATAAACTTTATAAAATTATTGATAAGCATGATTTTATTCCCACAAATACAATTACAAATTTGCCTAAAAATGAAATGAGTTTAATGGTAATGATAAAAAATTAATGAGCTTGACCTCTAGGACATTAAATAAGGTATTTTTGTAATTTAAACGCCATAGAGTTTAACCATGTATCTTCTTGTGAAATAGTATATAAAGCTTGAACTATCCTTCAAACAACGTATGAAAGAACAAGTCAAGTGAGAGAGTCTAAAGTAGAGCTTTTCTTTCATAAATATGAATTGTTTGAAATAAAAAGGAAGAGAGCATTGCAAAAATATACTAACAGTTTTTAAATCTAATAAATGATTTAAGAGGATCAATGAAAAGATTCAAAACCATCGAATCTGTTAAGAAGGTATTAAGGTCATTACTAGAAGCTTGGAGTATAAAGGTGACAATAATTAATGAATCAAAGGACTTGACCATAATAGGCATGGATGAATCGATTGAGAGTCTCTTGACTCATGAAATGAAATGGATGCCCAAGAGAAAGGTGGAAGAAAAGAAAGAAGAAGAAGAATTTACACTTAAGGTTAATGTGAGTTCAAGTGAAGATGATGTACCATTAACTGGAGATGAAGATAGATTGATGGATAAAGAAGACCTGAAAATGCTCTTAAAGAAATTTAGCAAGTTTCTATCCAAGAAGACAAAGAAAAAGGAAAAGGTAGTGACTTATTATAAGTACATGAAAGAAGAACATTACTAACAAAAATATCCTTGAGTGAAGAAGAAGAAAGCACTTGCCACTTAAAATGGGGAAGACTTGAACAATGACGAAAAAGAAGAACAAGTCTATCTATGCTTCTATATCAAAAACAAAAGATAAAGATTGGGTGTAAAATGATCATCAATCCAACAATTTAAATATGCATTAATATTTATACTTGATTGATGATGTTGAATTTGCCATGTTGTAATTGTGCTTAATTAATTATGCATGTATACTTTCTATGATTGAGTAGATGAGTTTAATTGATGCAAGTATGTATTGTATATATGTATATGTTACAATATTGGCATGTTTGGGATTCATGTCAAAAGAGGTCAAATTTGATTTGTTTTTATTGCAAATGATATGAATTCACATATTGTAGTCTCATTATCAAAATATGCAAATTTGATGTGTTTGTATTGTTTTGATCACGTTATGTGCATTAAATTTTTTTTATTTCCCCAAAATTCTGAAAAAAATTGCAAAATTAGTTTCAAACGTATCAATTATGTTGAAATCGATGTTAAACATATTTGAAACATGTTTTTAAATTGGTTTCAATGTTTCAAAACGAATAAAAATTAATTTTGAAGATTTTGAAAATGTTTTGAAAAGCTCTCCTATGTCAAAACTGTAGCTTTCTACAGATTTCTAGGATTTTATAGGTCATAGACAACCATGTACAAGGGTTACATGACCATGCATGCATTATTTTCCCAGTCATTATATCATGCTTAAATGATGCACGATTGTGCATGTCTCGTAACTAGACATACATGACTATGCACATGACCTGTATGATCGTGCTTAACACAAAAAGTTATAAAAGTTTTTAAACTTGCATATATTTCCCCTAAATGTTTTTAATGATCATATCATTTGCATAAAATGTTGATTTTATTGAAAATACATTCTTATAAAAAGGGAGAGAAATGATATAATTGGATGCTCCTTATGTGTTAACTATATGCCAATGTGAGGGGGAGTGTTCATGTTCATTTTTTTTTATCAGTTGGTATCAATAAAAAAGGAAGATAGATTTATTTTTGAAAGGAGGGGAATTTAAATTGTGCATAATTTGATAAAATAATTTTAAAAGGGGCAAAAAATTTAGTTTTGTGTTTAAATAAAAACTTTTTAACATATATTTTTTATTTATAAAAAAAAAAAGGGAGAGAGTATTGTGGTATGTCAAAATGACAATTTTTTTAAATTAATTTTTATTAACTTTTGTACTTTGCTGAAATTCCTTTTTGGTGATATCTATTATGTGCTCAATTGTATTTTAACATTGGTTTTGTCATCAATCAAAAAAAGAGAAATTGTTGAACCCTCACAGGTTTTGAATTGATGAAAAACCTTATTAAAATATCTAACCGATCCTTACATATAATTTTTATGATAAGAAAGGACCAAAGGGTTTAATTTTCTAGGTTTTGCTTGGTGCATGATTGTGTGTGTCCGATAAGAAAAGCAAACAATTTGGTTAAATTGTGCAAAGCATTCATGCACGAAGAAAAAGGACACACGGTCATGCAATTTTTAAGCACAAAACCATGTGCCAAGTTTTAAGGACACACTCCCGTGTAGACCCAACCGTGCTTATGTCTTGTAGAATTCACTAGATAAATGTCCATGAAAAAAAGTTCACATGATCGTGTAACCTAGAAAAATTGATTATGTAGGTATCATGCACAAGATCATATGAGCTTTTGGACTTTTAAAGCACTAAAGACATAAAGACACACAACTGTGTGTGTGAAACATATGCCCATGTAAGGTGCGCATGATAGAAAAGCACAATTGTGGAATTTTTTTAGGCTTTGCTTGGTGCATGATTGTGTGTGTCCTATAAGAGAAGTAAACAATTTGGTTAAGTCATGCAAAGCATTTGTGCACGAAGAAACAAGGACACACAATCGTGCAATTTTTGAGTGCAGGACTGTGTGCCAAGTTTTAAGGACACACTCTTATGTAGACCCAACCATGCTCATGTCTTATAAAATTCACTAGGTACACGTCTATGTAGAAAACTTCAAACGATCACATAACCTAGAAAAATTGATCGTATAGGTATCGTGCACAAAATTGTATGAGCTTTTAGAATTTCAAAGCACTAAAGACATAAAGACACACAACTGTGTGTGTGAAGCACATGCCCGTGTAACGTGTGCATGATAGAAAAAATTCTACCATTGAACAACATGCTTTAAAGACAGTACAACCATGTAGAAGAAGAACATAACTGTGCACCTGCACACCAACGACTCTCAAATCAGCTCCAACAAATACTTTTTTTTATTTCTATAAATTAAAAGCTAATTTGAGTTGTAAAGGCTAGAGAATTACACTCAAAACTTGTATCTTTCATTAAATCTTCTCTCACTAGAACCAAATTGTAAGTCATTTGAGAGAAACTTTGAGTGCATATTGTTGTATTAGCCTTGTGAGACAATGTCATTTCTTCTATAATTTTCACAAACCCTTTAGTACAATCTCATGAAACTAATGTAGAGGAAAAATCATTGTGTAAAACTACATTAAGGGTACAGTCCTTTGTTATCAACCTAGTGTAAGAAGGACAAAATCTCTTATACAAAAATTATTGTATTTTCGAGGTTAAAGACAGTTGAAAATGCTTCAAGTAATGTAGCTTGAAGGAGTGGACATAGGGAGCTTGTGGAAAAACTCCAAACTACTATAAAAACAGTTGAGCATTTCTTTCTTCCTTACTTTTTTATATCACTTCTATCTACTTTATATATGATTGATTGCTTGGCTGTCACTTGATTGAATTTAAACATATATTTTGTTCATTGTTTGGTTGATTAATTTGTGAATAAAAAAAAGTTTTAAGTTTTTATAAATTTTCGAAAAATCTATTCACCCTCCTCCCCCCTAGGTTTGTTTTAGCCATTTTAGGTTTAATAATTTTTTAAAAGACATTAAAGTAAAATAACATTTTAGTATTCTTTTAATATTATCAACTAAACACAATAATTATTTATACATACTTATTTTACCGAACACAATATTAATTTATACTTAGTATTTTTTCAATTATAAATTTTATTTTTAGTAATCAAAGATTACCCAAACTAAAAATACCATAATAGATGAAAATTTTTAATAAAGCGACTAGAGTTTTTACATAGAGATTGACTCAAACCAAGCTGGTTTAATTTTGGAAGTTGATTTCACTTGATTTGATTCGGTTTGAATTCATTTAAGTAGAATTTAAATTGAGTTTGAGTAAGAAATTTGGTTTATTTTTTAAATTGAATCAAACTCAAGCTAGAAAGAGTTCGGTTTGATTCAGTTCGAGTTTATGATTCAAATTTATAACTCAAATTTGTAGTTCATTACCAAAATGACATTATTTTTGTTTATTATTAGGTATAACAACATTATCTTGTCAACAACTACAAACATATACCGCAAATTCGAACTATAAATCTAAGTTAAAAGCTTGAGCTATGAACTCAAAATGAATTACTTTTTTATTCAAATCGAACTTAAATTACTTTTGATTTTAGTTTGATAAAATTGAATCAAACTTAAACCTAATTATTTTTGTTTAAGTCAAACTTGAGTTAGTGGATGTTCGAATTCAACTTAATCCGTGTCCATCCTTAGTTTTACTAATTCCTACCCAAGGTTTTTCTAAATGATAAATTGTCATCCATTAATTTTTTAAAATCTAGATATCCTTCACTAATTAAAATTAACAGTTAAATTTAACAATCAACCATTAAATATAAATGGTTAAAATAACATTTTGTCTTTTTAAATAAAAATTTAAAAAATATAAAATAAAATAAAGCTTAATAATATTAATTATATAAAGATAATAATAAAATAAATTTTAAAATTAAAAAAAAAATTAAATAATATTAAAAAATTTTAAAAATATATAAAAAAATTAAAATTAAAAAACAGTGATCATTATTCCCAGTTGTGGTGGCCACTGAAAATCTTACTAGGTAGTCAAAAATAATAATCTGATTTTTAGTAGAGATAATCAAATCTAGTAATCTTTGTCATCAAAGATGACTAGACACAATAAAAAATTGTTTTTTTTTTTTAAAAGTCATTTTTTACCATCGTTAATGGCGAAAATAATTAGAATAAGAGGACGACTAAATCTGATTATCAATCGAATTAAGAGGTTATAAATAATAGGGTTTCAACGACCACTATCGACAATGATAATGGTCACTAATTTTTAATTTTTTAAAATTTTATCTTATTATTTTAATATAATTTTATATTTTTATTATAATTTTTTTTGATTAAAAGTATTTTGATTATTTTGTAAAATAATATTGATAAAACAAGACAGACAATACATGAGAAATAAGTGTTTAGATTTAAAAAAATTCATGATTAAAAATTTACCATTTAAAAAAATCTTAAATGAGGTTGCAGTTTGGTTAAATGATTTTAAAACGAAAAAATAAACATCCTGTCAAGTCTGTTTAAATAAATATTATTACTTGCATACATGATTTTATTCTTACGTTAAGGAATGTAGTACTTTTTAGACTGGGACCGTTTAACGTTCCCCAACTTTCCAGGCGTGGCTATAAAAGCGTATGGTCTAGGAGTGGTCCGAAGTGTAGGCCTCAGTTTTGTGGCCGTCCAACATATTATGAATCTCTTGGTGGGTAAGTCGGCTCTTTCCGATTTCCCTGGTCTTCTATCATTCATTTCCTTCACAGGTCTGATCTCATTCATCTATAATTGTAGGACTAAAAGAAGAGAACTAAACGAAACATGAAGCCCTTCAACCGTGATTTATATGTGGTTTTAGTTTGTTGATCAAATGGATGTTATCACTTAACAAGACTGCTTAAACACGAAAGAAATGTGGAGTTTTTTGAAGAGCAGCGTGTCAGTAGTTGGGGGAAGAAAGACATTAAAACAAGTCCCATTTCAATATATTAGAAGTATTAATAATGTTAAACCTCCCTTGTTGCTCTCTCAAATGTCCTCCTCGTCGGAAACGGAATCTCAATCTCCGCCGTTAAATTCTATGAAGATTTGTTTCGCTGAGGCGAAGAGGTTGATGAGATTGGTGAATGTTGAGGATCTGAAGATGAAGCTCGGGAGGCAAGGGAAGGAAGTGATTGCTTACAAAGAGTTGATTGGAGCGTGTGAAAGCTTGGGAATCGCCAGGTCGTTGGAAGAGGCCATTGCTTTCGCACGTGTACTTGATGATGCTGGAGTTGTTCTTATCTTTCGTGACAAGGTGTGTCTTCATCCCGATAAGGTAAACTTTTTTATCCTTTTGGTTTCCTTTTTAATTAACTGTTTGATTACTCGAAGATTAAAGAGATTTTTATTCTATGGTAATCTTGTTTTAGAAATTTAAATTTGAAATGAATAACTTGAAATCTGTGGGTACTTTATTCCTTTTGCTTTTGGGGTCTTCTTTGTGGACATTAACTTTCTTTTTTTTCATTATTTAAAATGAAGAAAAGGAAAGATTTTATACCATTGTTGCTTAAGAAACTAAAAATTAGTGTTTTATATTTGACTTAGAAGTGATAGAAATATGGAGATTGTATTTTGAAGTTCTGGTAAGCGATTTCGACTTGTATCCCGGTCCTTTGCTGAAATTTGGCTTTGATCAAAGATGGGCAGGTGATATGTCTTTTCATCCTATGTGTTTAAAGAAAAAATAAATGATTTTTATCAAACAGAAATTTTAAACTATGGAAAGGCTATTTGAATACTGATTCGATGTTTGAATTTTTTTTCCTTTTGTATCCCATTCAGTTTAATAGAGTTAACAATGTTTGGTCTTTTATATTTTGATTTGGCAGAGATTGTCCTTTGAATGATATGGGGTGGTATGGATCAGTATCTTTCGTGATGTACTACAAGTTTGTGGAATTTTGTCTATCTGAAAAAAATTCTTTTAACAATTTACTTTTGTTTGTTAAGTTATCCTTGATTGCCAAGATAGCATTCTTCGTATTGACTTGGCTATTATCGGCAATTCCTGGTGCTTATTGATTTATATATTTATTTTTGTGCTGTCAAACACAGAACACCACCTTAAAACACTAATATATATTTGATATTAGTGGTTTCACAAATATCATCCATGTGTTTTGTGTCTTTGGGTCCACATATGAGAAACATTGTATCCAATACTGTACACAAGTGAGACTGTAACACATGCTCAATCTGCAGATAACAATGCCTTTAAATCGTGCCTAACTAACTGTGTTTGTTTGTCATACCTGTCTTTTTTACTGTTCTCGGATCAATAGCCAACAAGTCATAATGCATTTGCAATGTTGTTGGTGCATGGTTGATGGCTGTCTCTGTTTGACACTGATGTTGGATGAGGAAGGAGAAGTTTGTCAAATAAATAACAAAGATCTTTTCAAATACAGAAACCATCAGATCCTAATCAGAATACTTGTGAAACATAGCAAGATTTATTGATACCATATGGGAAAATAACTATGGAATTTTGTTCTGTTACAAGTTGCCGCAAGGTTACTGGTTCAATTCCAACCTTTTGTCAAGAAAGTGCATGAATCTGTAGCTATTGAACGTTCGACTTGTTTGTCCATTTGCAGGTCTTAATTGAAGACTGTAGAGTTAGGAAATTTATGCTGAATAACACATAAGAATTCTTTCATATGTTGTTCATTATAAATTTTAAAATACCATCGATAATCATTCTCCTCATCTTGATTTTATTATCTGTTATTCTAATTCTTGTTTTTAATGTCCAGGTGGTAGATCTCGTTAGAAGAGCAGTTCCCCTTGCTCTAATGCCGGAAGATGACCCCATGAGGGATGAATTAAAGATGCTTCAGCAGAGGAAGGAAGAAATTGACTTGCTAGCTCATAGGCAAGTTCAGCGAATCCTCTGGTGTGGGCTGGGTTTCTCTATTTTACAGATTGCTCTTTTCTTCAGATTAACATTCTGGGAATTCTCATGGGATGTTATGGAGCCCATTGCATTTTTCTCCACTACAACTGGCATAATCTTAGGCTATACCTATTTCTTGTTCACTGCTAGAGATCTCACTTACCAAGACCTTACGAAGAGACTCTTTCTATCCAGGCAGAGGAAATTATTCAGGAGGCACAATTTTGACGTTAACAAATTCAAGGAATTACAAGTGAAGTGCAAAACCCCCCTTGAAGCTTGTACCTGTCACTAAAAACGTACAGGCCTAGAACTGGACATCGAGGGTGCTTTACATAGGGACTAACTCAACTCTCCTCACATTTATTTGGCCCAAAATACATCATCATTCTAGTCTATATTGGTAACCAGTTTGTCCCCTCTTGTATTCATCAAGGTAGGGCAAATGTTTTAACTTTTTTGTTAACTAAGTAGCACCCATCAATTTGTCACACAAATTCAATTTTGTGTTAATAGTAACTCCTATCTCTCAGCTTCAATCAATATTCTCAGTTATCAAGTTGCCAGTTAGTTTTGTAATTTTGGATCTCTCACCTTAAATCAATATTCTCAGTTATCAAGTTGCCAGTTAGTTTTGTTATTTTGGGAAGGTTTCACGGCCTGTGCCAGATATATTATGTTATCGATACCAGTTGTGAGACAATTTGTACTTGGAATTTACAAAAGCGTGTATGAATTTACTCAGTCTACGGGTCCTTACCGTTTTATCTGCATTAAAAAAATTTGTAATGCATTGTTTGGAATACTTTTGTTTCACTCTGCTAGCTAATTGCTGAAGTCGTAATCACGTACTGCTATTTGTTTTATATCTCACCTTGCGTTAATCTTAGATGCATAACATTCATCATAGATGGATCCTTTTTGTTAGGAGATTTGCAGATATATAGCACACATGCTATTGTATTCATAACTAATGGTCCTTGGATCAGATTATTTAAGAAATAGCACAACCAGTGGTGATACTGTTTCATGGTGAATCTTACACGAGTTGACTTTACTAAGCTAACCTTGAGACCTTTCTTCCAAATTTTAAACAGGAAAAACTTTAAGGATCAAATTTCTTCCTGCAATCCAATATCATAAATTGAGAAATCATAGTCACGAGAACTACGGAGAGATTGTTGGTTGTCCATCGTTGCTTGACCTTGAAGAGACATGGTTTGAGAGAGTTGGGCTGTTAGTGCTGTAGCTTCTGCAGTAGCTGCAATCAATTCACCATGCAAATGTATAACCTGGCGTTGCAAAGAGGCAATGATACCAACACTACCATAAACTGGATCCATCACCCTTGCTCTTGCTTCATATACCATGCTCTTTACTGCATCTTCCCTTCTGTCAGCTGGAATTTTCTGCAAATAAATCAGAAGGGATTTAGAAATGCAAAAGGATGAGCCATATATATGAAAAAAAGAGAAACCACTGAGCAATTGGTCGTAAAAACATCTGGTCAATTAGAAGGCACCTCATTGCAAATCTGAGATGAAGGGTTTTTTTTTAAGTAATTCAGTCTGAGATAAAGTTGAAACAAAAGTTTGAAGATAAATTCACGAGGAAGTGGGATCTGTTTAGGATCTACTGGAGCATTTAGAAATTGGTTTTCAGACAAGATAAATGGACTTGATGCCTCCCCCAATAAAGGCACACAAGGCTTAGCAGCCCAGTTAAATGGTGATTCAACGTGGGTTTCACCCGTGAATGGTGGAATACACATACATTTGCTGCAGAGAGGATGGATTAAACCTGAATGGTAATTAGAATTAGAATCATTACCTGTAACAATTTAGTGAAGTTACTGGCACCAAAGATTCGATGAACAGCTTCAAAATTGTTAGATTCAGAAGGTGGAAAATAAGGTAGAAAAATGCATTGAGTGGTGCAACGCCTGCGGAGAAGCCTGCAAGCAGCACATGGCATGGGCCCGTTTAGCATATTTTCATGCAACTCTAACCAACCAATCTTTTAATTAGGGGATTAGGGTTAGTTATAATGAGAAGTATGATATATATCAGCCGAATTGAAGTTGTATCTAGAAAATGAGGTGCAACTTGCAAGATATCTTCTCGTAGATATTGCTGAATTAAAAAGATTTTATGAATATCCTCTCAAACTATAATTGGCTAGATATTTAAGGGTGTCATTTTCATACAAAAAGTTAAATGAACCCAGTAGAAATTACTGGAGAAGTCCATTAATTCTTAACCAAACGGAGGATACATCTGACAATAATAAATCTAAAAAATTCAAGATAGGACACTGGGAGAATGCATCAAGTTATGATACATGTAACATTACGCTTATTTGGATTATTCACATCCGGAAATAATGTCCGGCTTTAAGAAACAGAATTCATGCATGGGGGCATTAAGTCGGGCTACCATTCTCAGGTTAGATTTTTTGATTTAAAATTTTATTGGAATAGGTAGAAGAGGACTTTTTCTTAGGATAAAAAAAAAATCTTAACAAACAATTAGATTATCTTTGTTAACTATTTTTTCTTTTAAATTATTTTACCTCTTTCTATTATTTTGATGGATATTCTTGAGAAATTAATGAATTCAATAAAAACAGTAACATCAAAATTAGCTAAAAACTAACCATTCTCAAATAAAGCTAATGACTACCTTATTAAAAGCCGAATTGCAGAATTAAGGCTCTAATTAAGGCACAGAGCTACAATTTAAGCCCAATCACACAGTTAGGGCTCTAATCAAGACACATAGCTACAATTTAAGCTTCAAAATCATGTTTTGGACCCAAATTACTACATGGTTCTCTAAAGCATATGACACCGTTGCCAAAAGCCCATTAAGAGATGACACTGATTTCCCCATAAAAATCCATCACATGACCGCCCCCTTTGCTAAAGAACCCATCAAGAGTTAGCACAAACTGTAATGTCAAAGCTTATCAGATAATGGCACCATTAATGAAGAGATAGGATAGATTGTTCTATAAAAACGCATCATACGATGACATTATTGCTGAAAGCCTATCAAGAGATTGTATCAATTGTCCTATGAAAGCGCAGCATGCGACAGTACCGTTGCTAAAGCCCATCAAGACAGATTGTCCCATTGCAGCCCATCATATGATGGCACCGCGCATAAGAGTGGCACCAATTGCCGTATGAAAGCCCATCACACAACGACATTGTTGATAAAAGATGGTAATCTCTCTTATTTCAGATTTATTTCAATCCAATGAGCCACCAACATCCCTTTACAGACCTTTCCATGCTCTACAGCTCAAGGGGCTACAATTGAAAAATAAGGTAAGAAAGAGCAAGTGCATTCCTTCTCTGGAGGTCTGTGGACCAAAAAGAAAAATATTTTTCAAACTTAGAAATATCTTTAAAAAAAAACTCATATTGGCCAACACAAATTTTTATCGACATGGGCAACAAATTGACTATTTAACCGCGGGATGCCATAAATCGTAAATTTGCAAAGCGCCCCTACGCATGTTCTGACCTTATAGCTCATGTTGCTCCTTAGATCCTCATCCTCCCCCTACAGTAAAAATCGTTCACAGACACAAGTTTAAATTTCGTTAATTTATTATACCTATTCCATTATCTATGGATTTTTAAAAAATGGCTTTTGCAATATTTTTGCCTTGTTCAAAGTTTTGATTTTAGATTTTCTCAAGCATAACCAAAGTCTTATAAACTACTTAAAACTCTCTCAAAGGTTTTGCATACATTAAAACACTTTGATTCACACAATTTCGCACAAAAACCTTAAGGGGGCATTTCATTATCATTTTATAAAAAATTGTAATTAGCTTTACACTTTTATCAAGAGATGAATTGTAGTCATGTTTACCTCTCTGACGATTAATTAAGTTATACAAATCTAGAATTTATGTTTTTATGTTAATTTAAGGATAATTAACTATATTAGTCAAACTAAGGGGTTTACACGATTTTGGCCAACACTTAAGGGTTTATATGGATATAGCCAAGAAAATGAGGTTTGTCAAATTTGCCTCAATAATGTGTTAGATTTCAAGCTAACTTCCTAACAAGTGTATCAATCTCAAGTAATAAAGAAAAATATTTCGGATCGTTGTATTCACAAGAATGTATAAGCAAGTATCGTAACCATGCTATCTTTAATTTTATTTAAATGTTGAATTTAATTTGGAAAAATATCTAAAACTAAACTAAACTATGCATAAAAGCAAATCAAACTAAAATTAAATGCAATTAAATAAATGAGATAAATATAATGAGAGAAAATGCTTAAACTTCAAGTTCACTAATAAACTTCAAAGTAAATTCTTTATGTGATTGAAGAAATTATAATATTAATGTAATAACGGAATTCCCTAATTCAATTAATACTTTTTCTTAAGCAATGTTAATTCTACTTTATAATCTAGTAACCCATTATATCTCTGTGTAAATTTAACCAAATGAAAGTGCATTACTATTTTATGGAATCTGTTAGCTTTCAATACAAATCAATTATGTTTATAACTATTGCACGTATCAATTCATATATTTTTATATTCAATTAATCTATGACATGTATTATCTAAACACTTATTCATTATCACCTTTTAGTCTTAATCAGATAACATAAATCCAATTAAAAATTGGCTAGATTCTTAACAAATATTAAGTTCATAATACATACTTATTGTAGACACCCTATTTTGACCCAATAGGCTTTGTCCCCTATGATGATAACTTGTAAGCCTTGTATAAAACTTTTAAATCAACAAGCTAAGGCCCAAGGATCTTAGATAATGGATCGGACTTCGTGAGAACACTTGAACTTAGAATTTAGGATTACTAAAACACCTATTTGAGGCTAAATTTAATTTATATTACCCTTAGAGCCAAAATGGGCCTACTTGGAGCCTAATTTAGGACATGCATGGACCATGTTCAACAAGTGGGCAAAGGACTTCCGTGGTTCCATATTAGAGATGAGTGTGTGACGGTTAAAATTGTCATGCCTATACACCCTCCTACGTGTTTGATTGTTTGCATACACTAACTAACAAGTGACTCCCTTATATAAAGAGAAGTTGTTTCTTAAACAAGGGGTTGGTTGATGGGATTAGTTAAGGAAAAACATATAAGCAGAGAGGGTTTAAAGAGGGAAGTAGAGAGAGACTATAAAAAGGGACCTTAATCCTAAAACACTGTATATACTCTCCTCTAATAAATATATATCTAAAACATATACCACCTAAGAGAAAACTAAAAAGGAGAAACTGTGAGTACTTAAGTCTAATCAAATTGTCCAATGATCTAGACGATTGAAGCACATTGAAGAGGGAGATCTAACTAAGCTTAAGGTACCCATGTTAGTTGCCTAAGGGGATAACGTTTCATTTCTTAGCTTATTTTACTTAGTATGAATATATTTGTTTGACATTCTACCTTTTATCTATTCTATATGATATATGGACCGCATGGTTTATATGTAGACACGATGTTATCAATCTTTTTTTTTATTGCTCCAAGCTATCCGTATATGATTGTTAGATGGATAGAAACTACTTCCATGCTATTATTTGAAGTGATATGCATATACTATGCCCATTTGCCATCCACTATGCATGATAGTATGCCTTTTCAACTCTAAAGGAAAATAATAGTTTGTTAGATTAGTCAAATGTATTTTTATGTATAAATGTCTTTATCTGTATATAGGTTGCACTAAGAGTGGAATGAATTTGATTGTATTACTATTGCTGGTGAATAATCTAGAATCCATCTATGTCAATAGTGGTATATTACTAAGGTAGATAAAAAAAAAAAAAAAAAAGATTTGCATGGATTGTAGATAGTATACACATATGATGTTTTGGATTTTATGTTGTTCTGTGGCGCCAGTTTTTGCCACGTCGAGCGAGGACAGACTTACCACTCTTGTTCAACCACCCTAGACGTGGTTAAGAAGAGCGCATAACGGGTTTTTGACCCACTATGGAGCCTATGAAGTCGCCATCCGGGAGTAACCCCAGGAAAATACACATCGGTGAGAATTGACGATTTATGAATCCCTTGTAAAGGACCCAACTACCCCTCACCTGCCCAATGGGTTGGGTTCGGAGAGTCAGGTATGGCGATGGGAAGGTGTTAGGCACCCATGCCGCCCCGCGTGAAAACCGGCCTCCACTTTTGTGGTTCGTTCGTTAAATGTGTTACCAAGTTTAATTAAGTTTCAGATTATCACACGATGCATTATTAATAATCATACATATATAATAAATTACATTCATACACGAATATAATAAAATACGGAAAAAAAATAGAAATTAAAAATTACAACCATTTTTCCATACACCCTATACATTTTATCTAACCCTAAACAAGCCTAAAATGATGAAATAACGAATAAATCCTGCAAAAAAATTTTGTTAGTTGATCCAATAAAATAAATGAATAAATCCTGCAAGATAAAATTTTGTTAGGAGCAAATTATAATTATGAAATGAAAAATAATAATAATAATCAAAACTTTGGTCCAAGTAAGAGCAGCCCACCCAAGGAATAAACAAAATGTAGCCCACCTAAAAAATAAAACAAAGTACAGCCCAGCCGGCCCACCCAAGAGAATAAACAGCATGCAACCCAATAACAAATATATCCACACATGCACAGTAAGTCAAATAAGCAAATTCCCCCCCTGCCACGAATCGAACCCGGGTGCCGAGGACTGAACCTCCCGCCTTTCCCCACCAAGGCAACAGTTACATTCCTTCAATATAAATTTTTATATGTACAATATACATGGGCGCACAAACAACACTCAACAAATACACAATTTTCCCCCAGCAAATACAAAAATATATAGCCTATATATATACATACAGTAATCAATATATACAATATGTATAATTCAATAATTACACAATACATATAACACATACATATAAAATACATATAAATTAATATAATATATACACAAAATGCAATAATAAGTATATGTACAGTATAACATAATATAATGTATGTACAAAAAATATTAATATATGTATTTGTGTACAATAACTAGAAAAATAAAAGGAAAAAAAAAAAAAACAGCTTTGCCCAGCAGCGTGGTTTGAACCTGAGAAGGGGGGGAATAACATGGCCACCCGCTACCATCAGGGCGGCCAATCTCATTCATCTAACATACATGTATTATAGAAGAAAAATAGAATTGAAATTTTCTTTTATTGAAAAATATCTCACGTACAGTACATTTATATACAAGCTGCTTAAATTACACGTGGACACATATAACAAACTAATTAACAACTTCTTTACTTGTAACAGGTTCTAGTTATAATACGCCCCCTCAAGATGGACTGTATATATTTTTTACAGCCATCTTGGACAGCAAGGAAAACAACAACGTGGAGGGAAGTGTTTTAATGAACATATCTGCCAATTGATGTCGAGAACGAATAGGCATGAGTCGTATCGAACCATCAAAAACTTTATCTCGAACAAAGTGACAATCTATTTCTATATGTTTGGTACGCTCATGGAAAATAAGATTAGAAGCAATATGTAAAGCTGCTTGACTATCACAGAAAAGAAGAATAGGATGAGGAACGACAACACCAAAATCCAGTAGTAATTGTTGAAGCCAAATTAATTCACTTGTGGTAGCAGCCAATGCTCTATACTCCACCTCAGCTGATGAATGAGAAACAGTGGTCTGTTTCTTAGACTTCCAAGAAACTAAAGAATCACCAAGAAATATTATAACTAGAAACTGTTACAAGTAAAGAAGTTGTTAATTAGTTTGTTATATGTGTCCACGTGTAATTTAAGCAGCTTGTATATAAATGTAATGTACGTGAGATATTTTTCAATAGAAGAAAATTTCAATTCTATTTCTCTTCTGTAATATGGTATCAGAGCAATACTTCCGCATTTTTCTTGATCTTTCTCAGTGATTTCAATCTTATCTTTTGTCTACATCTACAGCTTCAATCTGTGTTCATCAATGGCAGATTCAGGTTCTACGTCAATTAATTTGCAGCGTAACATCCCCGTTATAAACGATCCTCTCAGTCTTTTTTTTCTTCATCATTTTGATAGCCCTGGGCTTGTTCTGGTTTCACAACAACTGACAGGTGACAATTATGCGTCTTGGAGTCGAGCAATGGAGATCGCTTTATCAATTAAGAATAAGCTTGGCTTTATCAATGGCTCAATTGTGCGTCCAGATGGTACAGATCTTAATCTACTCAATTCATGGATCTGTAATAATAATATTGTAATTTCTTGGATTCTCAATTCTGTCTCCAAGGAGATTTCTGCTAGTGTGCTATTTTCTGATTCTGCGCGTGAAATTTGGGTTGATCTTCAAGATAGGTTTCAACAGAGTAATGGACCTAGGGTTTTCCAATTAAGGCGAGATTTGATTAACTTGGTTCAACATCAACAATCTGTTGGAGTGTATTTCACAAAATTGAAGGCTTTATGGGAAGAACTTAGTAATTTTCGTCCAACCTGTACCTGTGGCAAATGTTCTTGTGGAGGCGTAAAGAAGTTGAATGCCTACTTTCAGAGAGAATATGTCATGTCATTTCTGATGGGGCTTAACGACTCATATGCTCAAATCAGAGGCCAACTTTTGCTTCTTGATCCTCTTTCACCAATTAATAAGGTCTTTTCGCTTGTTTTACAAGAAGAAAGACAAAGGAATGTGGTTTCCACTGGGTCTGATCTAAATAATAACAATCTAGCTTTTGTGGTAAAGGCTAATGGTTCCAAATGCCTTGTTTCTGATTCAAAGAATAGTGGCAACAATAAAGGACAAAGGAGAGAGAGGCCTTTTTGTACGCATTGTAATTTTCATGGCCATACTATTGAAAAGTGCTATAAAATTCATGGTTACCTTCCAGGTTACAAGCTTAAACAACAGAAGTCTCAGACCATTGCTGTGAATCAAGTTTCTAACCAAAGTGATCCTAATGCCAAGATGACCAAGAATTGTGATGAAGGAAATATGGGCAGCTTCATGAAGACACTAAGTGACAGTCAATATCAGCAGCTTATGTCAATGTTATCCAATCATCTCATATCCTCTTCTACATTTCAGTCAAGTGATTCTCAACAACAATGTGTGTAGTGACCCCAACCCCAGGCCTACTGTGTGCAGCTATAAAATATATATATAAATATATATATTTAATAATAATAATAAAATATTCCTGTGACGGAGATCCCTACGAGGGAAAAGAATTAAACTACTGCTCAAAATACTTTAAATATTAATATACGAAAGCGTAAAATATGAAAACTTTAATAAAAATAAGTCATAAAGTCTTTTATGAAATCCCAGGCTATTCTTGTATTAAATCATGTTGTCATACAGTGCATAATAATATAGTGCACACAAACACAAATACATGAAATGCGATTAATAGAGCAAATGAGCCGAAAATATAAAGCTAGCTGTTGAGCCATGTCCCCAAAACCTCACAGTTGCATCGCCGCATCTCAGTCCCCAAAACTCATTGACCTGCAAAAGAGAAAGGAAGAGAAAGGGGTGAGTGACAAAATCACTCAGTAAGCATTTCCTATCTCTTACACAGACAGGTGATCAAGTAAAGGCTAATCTTCGATCAGACCTCGGATTCTCTGCTTACTGTTTCTCATTATCTCGTTGTTCTTGTTTTACAATAGCTCATATCTTTCTTTTCTTATCTCTTATTTCTTTACTTTCTTTAATCATTAAGTTTTCAGAGTTCTTATATGTTTAATGCTCTATACTTTGCTTTTATTTCATATGTTTCTGATGAATATGGTACATGACATGATATGCATGCTCGGATGTCATGTAAAACTCATTTCTCATAAAACTTTGCCCCTCGGGCTGATTTTTTGAAAATCTCATCTTTCTGAAAACTCTTTCTCATAAAATCTCTGATCCAAAGATCCTCATATATAGATATACATATAGTATATCTGAAAACAGTATCAAAAGTACTGTATCTGAAAAATATTTCTGCTATGCTGGCTAGTCTGATGAACACAGGGATTCGACACCTTGGCTGTATGAGTTCAAACCTATAAGAAAACTACTCATGCATGACCGTGTTCTCTCTAGCGAACCATGGTTTCCCTCTCTAGTAGGCGTGCGAACTCATAGGTGCCCTCTCGTATCCACCCCTAACTGATGTCTGAAACATCGTATATATATATATACTTTTTTAAAATATCTCTTGGATCTGTAGACCCCTTTTCTGAAAATCTCTTATGTATGGCATGTCATGCTCAATGTTCCTCAATCATGCATGATGTAATGTTATATCTCATTATTCTCGTGTTTCGCAAGCTTGAATTTCGATTAGGGAAGCTTAGGGTATCTTATCTTTAATTTAAAATTCTCTTTTCTTTTTTTCTTAAGCCATACGGGCGTGTGTGCTAACGTGCACAAGCGTGTGTCAAGGCACACGGGACCATGTGCTCCTTGTGCTAGTGGGTGTGTAAAGTTCTAGAAAGATTTCTCAATTTTTAGGAAAATGGCTGACCATACGAGCGTATGGTGCATATACATGGGCGTGCATGGCTAGGCACACAGGCATGTATCACACTGCATGGGTGTGTGGTTGCCTCAGCACCCTCCCGTGTCTTGCCTACACGGGCGTGCGCATTTGGGATTAGACACACGGGCGTGTCCCCTCGGGCACACGATCGTGTGCTCAACCCAGAATCTGCAGAATACGTCTGAAAACCCAAAAATCTCACTCAAACACATCCAATACTCATTCATCTTTCAATTTAACATCAACACAGCATATATACATGCCAATAAACATACTCAACTCATGCATTTCTCATTTAGCTCATCAAATCTCATGCATTTCTCATCCAAAGCATACCCAAGCAATATACACAACATACATTGCATATTCATCTCAAAATCATCATACATTTCATCATTTCAACCTCAAGACATGCCAGAAAACATCCACAACATGCAACATACATCTAGAAAGCTGGAAAATCAGGAAAGCATGTTGGAAACCTAAGTGAAGAGGTAAAGAAATACTTATCTCTTGCCATGGCGTCCAAATCTCTCTCTCTAGCGAGTCTTGGATCTCTCACCGGAACGATGGCAGCTGGCTCGACGGTTTCTGGTCTAGGGTTCGCTGGAAAGGAGAAAAGAAAAGTTGAAGGAAAGCTAAAGGGAAAAAATGGGGGAAAAAGCTAGGAAAAGAAACTTATATCTCATTCTCTCTCCTGGCACACGAGCGTGTGCCCCTCACAAATCTCAAATCTCTCTCTTTTACCCCTCAGTTTAGCCTAAATGACATTTCTACCCCTGGGCTATTATAATGTGTTCCTTCTATGAGCACTGCATGCTTGACAAGTATCTGTTTTCCTGTTTCCTTCACTTCTGATTTTCTTACTATAGGTTCTTAGATACTTGATTCTGGTGCGTCGAGACATATCTGTTGAAATGCCAATATGTTCAGTTTTTTGAAGCCTTTGAAGAATGTTCTGATCACCTTACCTAACAATACTAAGATTTCAGTCTGTTTATCTGGTGATGTTCAGCTCAGTTCATGCTTGGTTCTCAAGGATGTATTGTTTGTTCCACAATTTCACTTCAATCTTATATCTGTTAGTGCCCTTACTTCTGACTCTCAACTTACTGTCAGTTTCTTCCCTGGTCATTTCCTGATTCAGGAGTGCAACACCCTGAGGACGATTGGAAAAAAGTGATAGACTCGAAGACCTCTATATACTAGACCATGGGACTATGTCATCTTTGAAGTCAACTTCTACAGATTTTGATAAAACTTTGATTCATGTAAATAAAGTTTCTACACATACTTGGCACAACAGACTTGGCCATCTTTCTTTCAAAGTATTAGAATCCTTGCAAACTCAATTACAATGTGATGTATCCAAGAACAATGAAGATAATCTTTGCTATGTTTGTCCTCTGGCAAAACAAAAACGCTTGCCTTTTATTCCTCATAATCACTTCTCTCAATCTCCTTTTGATTTAATTCACTGTGATATATGGGGGCCATATCATGTGTCTGACTATTATGGTTATAAATATTTTTTAACCATTATAGATGATTGCACAAGGTTCACATGGGTCTTTCTTTTAAAGCAAAAGTCAGATGTGGCTTTGGTGATTCCTCGATTCTTCAGCTTGGTTGAGACACAATTTAACAGTAAAATCAAGGGCTTTCGATCAGACAATGCTAAGGAACTAGACTTTGGTACCTTCTTTTCTGATAAAGGAGTTCTTCATCAACATTCATGTATTCAGACACCTCAACAAAATTTAGTAGCTGAGAGAAAGCATCAGCATTTACTAAATGTTGCTTGAGCATTATTTTTCCAATCACATATTCCCATTGGTTTCTGGACAGATTGTATTCTCACAGTAACTTTTTTGATAAACAGGACTCCATCGCCTATTCTTGGACATAGATCTCATTTCGAGCTGTTATATAAAACCAAGTTTGATTTCTCTCATTTGCGTGTATTCGTCTGTTTAGCATTTGCTTCTACTCTTAGTGCCCATAAAACAAAATTTGATCCTCGAGCAAGGACTTGTGTATTTCTTGGATATCTGAATGGCGTGAAAGGTTACAAGCTGTATGATATTGCCACCAAACAAATATTTGTTTCTAGGGATGTGGTGTTTCATGAAACCATTTTTCCTTTTCAATCTCTTACTGTTCCTGATCAGTTACTGGATCCTTTCTCTGATGTGGTCTTACCTTCGCCAGCACATGATGTTCCTGGTCCGTCTGATGACTTGTTCTCACATTCTGCTAATTCCCCTGCACTTTCCCCATCTGATTCTCATGCTCCTGTTCCTCTTAGGAGGTCTTCACGGGCTTCTAAGCCTCCTTCATATTTACAAGATTTTCATTGTAATCTCACAGCTCACAAAGCTTCTGTTTTTGGTACTTCCTCATCTATTCTTTATCCACTTTCTCATTATATATCTTATAACTCCCTTTCTCAGCCTTATAAAAGTTTAGTTTTTGCTATTTCCTCTCAAACCGAGCCTCAATTTTTCCATCAAACAGTTTCTAGTTATAATAACATGCAACAAATACATATATGTAATACATACGAATGTACACAGAATATACGCAGCATCCATAAGATACTATTACGGAAAGATTATTGTATAGGCATATACAATACAACATAATACACATGTAAACAAAATATAAAATAAAGAATACTAATACAGTAAAATACAAAATAAAGAAAATGAAATATTTACATATGTAAAATAAAAATACAATACATAAATTATTTCTACGGATTATACGAATGATATTTACATGTAACATAATATTTTATATACATGAAATAATAAATAAATAAATAAATAAATTATTTACAAACAAATTCCCCTCAAGGGCGTACCTGAAAATTATTGATTCGAATTTGATTGAACGCTGAGCTGAGGATAAACCAAAATTACAGAAACTGGGTTTCAAAATTTTTTTCGAAAAATCTTCTTCTGAAAATTTTCTTTCTCTAAAATTTTCGCCCTGAACTCCTTTTGTTCTTTTTTTTCCTCTCTGGAAATCCTCTCCCCCTTCTCTCAATATTTTTCTCTCCAGCAGCCCCATTTTTTATTTTCTGTCTCTTTTTTTTTTTCTCTCCGCCCTTTACCCCACTGACCACCCCCCCCCCCGCCAAATTTTTCCTTATTTCCCAAATGAATCCCTGCTTTTATATCTTGGGAAAATGTCAAATGACTGACAAGCCGCCCAAGGGGAAGCGTGCAGGAAAGCAAAAGCAGGCCAGGCGCATACACAGCCAGCGTGCGGCGCGCTGGCCTGGACAGGAGAGAGGGAGAAAGAGAGCTGCGCACGCAGACGGCTGCAGACATGCAGCAACTCAGGGCGCGCGTGTAAGATACGCCTGCGCTGTAGGCCAGGCCTTGGGCCTCAGGCCTGGGCTGCGCATTGGGCTTCCTCCTTCACCTTTCTCGTTCTTTTGACTTGGGCTGGCTGCATGGGCTTGGGTTTTTTTTCTTTCTTTTGTAATACAACAAACACATTTTTTTTTTCTTATAAAAATAACATAAAATAAATAATTTTTTTTTTTTAACTCATTCATCCTCGGCTCAACATCTCAAAATTCTAAATTAACATCCAGATTTTTCATCATCGGGGGTGACCTTGTTAGGGTCCAAAATGGGATGTCTACATGTTCGAATAACCTACTGATGACTTGATATGATTCTAAACCCCTTCACACTTATAACCAAAGGTAGAGGCCAATCTAGTGGTGAAATGAATGGAAAATTAGGTTATAAAACACTTAAGTGTTGGGTAGACATGGTAAATGTAATACTACTATGTTTTTTTAATAACTTATTTAATATAATAGTGTCATTTATCTTTCTTAATTCATTTGTAGAAATTTATAAACATTCATTCCTACTTGTAATGCAAAAATTATAAACTTAATCAAAATATAACATAATATAAACTCTTTTTTTAATAATATCTCTTTATTAACTTTTCATAAAATGTAAAACATAATATTGCTTACAAAGTAAGCCATTATACTTGCATTGAAAAATGTAAAACTATAACTATAAATTATGCATGCATAATGCTATCCTTGAACCTTATCTTCAGAGTCTTAAGCTTGCTGACTTACTTCCTCATTCTTATCTTAGTGTCTTAACTTAATCTTTCCTAACTTATTTTATTCATTTTACTTGATTTCTCATAAGTCTTCCTTTTCTTTTCTCTTTGACCATGATATGACCATGCTATGACATGTATGTCATGCTAAAAACATGTTGAATACCATGAATTAGCCCATAAGCTCCATACTTAAAAATCATATTCTTAAAATTATCTTGACGGATTGAAGATCTCATTATTAGAAACTTATCATAAAATTATCATCTTTCATAAAATTTTCATAAAAACTCATACGCTAATCATAATAATAAACACAAGGATTTGACACCCTAATTATGTGAGTTCAAAACTGATGCATGACCAACACTTTTGCCAATGAGTTTGACTAATGGTCATGTCCTATCTAATAGACATTAGTTTTTCTCTCTAACAGGCATGTAAACCCATAGATGCCCCTTCATATTTACCCCTAAAAGATGTATGAAATACTAGGTTTTTTATACTTTTCATAAAACATGCATATTCAATCCAAAGGTTTAAAACATATAAAACATTTTCATATCTTTCTCTAAAAATAATTTCCTTGGCATACCATATCATGAAATGCATAGGATGTATTAAATCTTATGAATCTTGATTGATTACTATTGTTCTTAATTTTTTGTATAATTAAATCTAAAAAAAACATAATTATTTTTTACTCTAGACAATATGCATGGTCATGCACCTAAAAATTGCATGATGATTATCTCATAAATTCAGTTGACGTGGAATTGACATGCACATGATCGTGACTCACCAATTAACGATCGTGTCGCCTTAGTAACACCTTTAGCACTTCACATGATCATGCATGCATAACATGCACTATCATGACTTTGTAGATATGAGTGCACAGTCATGTGCCTAATGCATGCACAATCGTGTATCGTGCTTTGTTTTAATGGATTTTAGCCAAATAGCCATTGATTTTCATCGAAACATCTCTAGCACAACTTAATAACACATATTATCATCAAGTAAACACTAAACATTCAATACCAATCAAAATATACTTAATCATGCTCATAAACACATCATCACATTAATCATGCATATACAAACAATAACCATATAAATCATGCTTATTCTCATTTTATCAACATTTATCAAGCAAGAATTCACTTTAAAATCCATAATCATCATCATTAACACATGAAATAAGAAAAGAACGTGCCTTAGGTTATAGCTTCCAACAATTAAATTAATCAAAATACAACTTATATCATATTTTATACATTTAACCTAGATCTAGTTTCTTGCATGCTTAATTTCTATTTTCCTTCTTAATTACATGTAAATCATCATTAAACAACATTAATTAACAACAATTCATGCTTAGATTCATAGGTTATAATGAATCATCATCACAACAATAAGATCAAACAACAAAGTTTGAGAGATTGCTTACTTATCAATGCTTATTAACTCACTTTTTCTTTTTAGCTCAAACTTTGATAATTGATGACAATCTGCTGTGGCAAAGCTATTCTGATACTCTCTGTTACTCTTTTTTTAGAATATTTAAGATTTGAGTGAAATTAAATGAAATAGAGCTGCTTTATAAAGGTTATGCAAAAGCATGATATGCACAGTTGTGCAACTAAGATGCACAGTCATGCATGATGAAAATTTTAAAAATTCTTGCACCTTTTATGTTGTACACAAGGTAGCCTTTAAGATTGACATGTGTATGACCCAAAATAAAGTCCTAAAGACTATTTTACCTTTAATATCAATATAAATCATTTTAAAAACATAAAAGCACACAATTTACCCTTTTTCTTATCGTAATTCCCAGTTTCAAAAAATCAGACTCTTATAACTCTCTTTTTCTTATAAAAATTCTATTCTTAGAATTACACGAGTAACTCTGGAAATGTCTTCCTAAACTCAAACTCAACCTTCTGTGTAACCTCTTTATATCTTTGATTTCTCCATAACACTTGGATCAAGTGAATCTTTTTATCCATTAAAAACTTAACTTGATTATCCAAAATTTGAATTGGCTACTCTTGATAACTTAGATTATCTGTCAAATCAATATCCTGAACCTTAAGCACATGTAAATAATCACCCATAAATTTTCTCAATAAGGAGATATGGAAAACATTATGAATATGGTTCATACTGGTAGGAAAAATTTGTCTATAAGTAATATTGCCATCTCTCTCTTGAATCTCATATGACCTAATATATCGAAGAGCTAATTTATCTATTATGCCAAATTTGATCATCATCTTATATGCAGTAACTTTGTAAAATACCTTATCACCCACCTAAGACTCAATTTCTTTACGTCTCTTATTTGCACAACTTTTTTATCAATCGTGGACTTGTCTCATATGTTGTCTAATAAACTATACCTAATCAATCATCCTCGAAGTTATCTCAATACCCAAAATTAAATCCAGTGAATCTCTCTCATCAATCTTATCTTAATGCAAAGGAGATCTACACCTTCTTACATACAAAGCCTTATATAAAGTCATTTAAATAGTAGATTACTAACTATTATTATATGTAAAATCCATCAATGGTAATAACTCAACCTAATTAGACTTGTGATTCATACCACACACTCTTAACATATCCTTTAAAGTCTGTTAATCCTTTATGTTTATCTATCTATTTATAGATAATAAGTTATACTAAAACTTAATCGAGTACCCAATGATAATTGTAAGTTTCTATGAAAAGTAAACATAAACCTTCTTAGGTTGAAATTAAAATTGTAGACATAAACTTCCAGTAATTGTAAGTTTCTATGAAAAAAAATTAAAAATTACTAAAAATTTAAAAAGATACACATAAAAAAGTTGAAAGTAAAAATTTAAACGTAAAATTAGTAAGTTTTTTCAGGAGAAAAAAGAATTTCTTTTCTTAAGTTTTTTTTTTTTTTGTTCATTTCTAGTGCTTTCAAATTTTATTTTTTTTTGTTAATTTTCTTTTGAAATGGGAAATAACTTTATTTATTACGTTTATTACTTGTACTTTTTTTACTCTAATTTAAGAACCAAGTTTAGTTTAGACATGGGAAAAAAAAAAACGAAGAGCATCCACGTCTTCAAAGCCCTTCCACGTTACCGAGTGACATTATTAAATATCTATTAACTGAATAAATTGCAACTTTGATTCTTCCGTTGAAAAGTTATCACCTTAATTGATAACATTCCTTGCTATTTCAAAGTTAGATTTCCTAATATAAAAAGTTTGATCTATCACCTTAATTGATAACATTCCTTGCTATATTAGTACAACCCATGCTATTTATTTCCAAATAATGTTAGATTAATTGGAATAAATTATAGTCTTTTCATCATGACTAATGATAATAAAAAAATATTCTTTTTGACAAAAAATTCTATTTGATGAATTCAACCATTGAAGCTATAAATTTTTTAAAAAGTAATATAATAACTTATCATTAGAAATTTTCACTTGAATGTGAACATGTGAAAAAAAAAATGCTCACACATACAGTTACATATATTTATGAAAAACATTGCTTTTGCATATAATTTATTGCCAAATTAAATATTTAAATATTTATCTCTTCATGTTAAATGAAAGTAACGAATCTCAGGGAAGTTGTGGCAATATATATATATATTGTTTGAACTCGGCTGAAATTACTGTCCTTTTTTATCAAACTGCTTCAAACATACTTAAAAATCTTCAATGAACATGTCAAAGACCAACTCCATCTGTATTCCTTTGGTTTTGAGTTGTCTATTTTACTTTAAAACTATGTTTCGATATGTTGTTTGTTATATAAAGTAATAATACTTAAGCTTGTACTATGGAAATAAATAAAAATTTGGCATTTTGAAAAAAATTCAGGTTAAAAAATGGAAAGGTTTATTCACTTTATTAGAAATAAATAAAGGTTAATGTAATAATACTTAAGATTGGAATTAGGAAAAATTCACATTTTATTATTGAATTTTTTGAAATAATATGTTTATATATTCACTTAAGTTTTTCTTAAATTGGAAAAAAAATATTAATGTTTTAATATTCTTGATTAAATTACATGGTTTTAAAGAACAGATGAGTATTTGTCTTTCAAAATAAGTAATAACAGTTACATGGTAGGATTGATTTGGTTTTTCATTATGTATAACTGTAACTGTTAAATTATTTGTCAGTACGTTGTAATGGATACTTGCAAGCGCAAAAGATAGATGAGTTTTGATATCGTTACTACAGAATTTTTAGAGAGGTTGAATAGTTTCCTTGATTTTGCTTTTCGAGATAAATAAAGTGTTGATGAGGTTTCATGTCCATGTAAAAAGTATGTCAATTACTACTACAACAATCGAGCAAAACTATATGATCGTTTACTAGTTCATGGTTTTATGGTCGGGTACAAAACTTAGTATTGTCACGGTAAATCAATGGTTTAATAGCAGTCTACCCCAACTATCCTAGTACAAAACGATATGACTATAGATAATGACCTGACTAAAATATTGCATGATGTTTTTGGGATATCTAGACAACAGTTGGATGCATGTATGCATAATAGAGATGCAATAGAGCAGAATGTCACCGATTCTATGATAGAAGAAAATATTAACCAATTTGTTGGACAATGGGAATATTTAAGGAAAATTATAGAAGATGTTAAGGAAAAATTATATCTAGGGTATGAGAATTTTACTAAATTGGTCTTCATTTTGCATCTATATAATTTAAAACGTCGTTATGGTTGGTCTAATGAATCAGTTGATGCTTTAATTAAGTTGTTAAAGGATGCTTTTCCAAAAGGTGAGACACTACCAAACTCTTTTCATTAAACTAGAAAGATTATTGATACCTTGGGACTTAAATATGTTAAAATTGATGCCTATCCTAACGACTGTATGCTATTTTGGAAGGAAAAAACTTTTGATGACGTATGTTCAGTTTGTATTTACAGCCATATAAGATTATGTTAAATTTTTCCATCTAAAAAAATATGTATTTATGAAATCCAGTCGATTAGAAGGCTGGTTTGTATGTGGTTATGAAGTATTGAAATTTTTGTGTGACAAAACATCATGTTGTTGAGTTGATTTATACATCGAACATAAATGATTGTGGTTTATAAATGCATAATGATAGATGCATGCAATATAGAGCCTGGAAACTATATTTGACATATTGAATTATTAATGGAAAAATGAATAATTGCATTAGGGGTGTGTGCTAGGTTTATTTGTTGTTTGGAATGGTTGGTGTTTTAAGCTTTGTTGTTTGGAAACCATTTTGATGCATGTTATTCAAATAGTTCACAAGCATAAAATTCTCGTTTACCTTCATACTACAACACCTAGTTATGTTTGGCATTTGGTTGGGATTTAGGCATCATCCTGTGGAGGGCTTTGTCAAGTAGACATATTATGTATACCTAACTACACGACATCTGTTGATAGATTCCATTTTGGTAGTCTTCAGCAATTTTAAGTTTGCATTGAAATTGCAAACTTATCCTTGTCATACATAAACTAGTATTTCTAAATGAGGATGTATTGCATAGGCATAAGACATAGGTGTTTCCATCATAATTATCTTCTGTTAACTGTATTCCTTTATGATTTATTATTGTGCTTGCATTTATTTGGAGCATACAACTAAATTGTCTTTCTTGTGGTTGGGATGAATATGTTGTTGGTAGGTTGGATCTTTATGCATATTACAACTGGATACACTTTCATGTTTGAATTTGACATTACAATATTTTGCACTTGTAACTCTACACCATTGAGACATTTATTTGCATATTACATGACTCCTAACTATGTAGATCATATATTTGTCGTTTCTTTTGCTATTGTAATTCAGTGTTGCATAGTTAATTTTGTATTTTTTAACTTATTCTATGTTGAGTGATCATTCATAGATATTGTTTATTATTTTTGTGTTCCATTCATCTTACATCTTTCATTTTTCCCCAAGGCATAACATCAAAGTGTTGGCTCCAGATCTCCAAGCAAGTTCCATAATGGTTAATGTAAAAGTTTTGACTTTGTAGAGTGATGGATTATTACATACGTTTACAATAAGTATTTTGATAAAAATTTTATCAAATATTTCATTAATGAATAATTTGTGAATTTATATTGACGTGTATATGTTGTTGTAAATTTAGCTTTTGAGTTTTGTTGGAATTTTTCGTCAATATTTCTTGTTAAAAATATTATTCTGGTCACTGTTTACAGGGAAATTGTAATGAAAATAATTATTATTCAGTAACAGGTGCAATGACAAATGTTGCTGTAACAACGGCATTGGAAATTATTTTTGCCAGGAAAAATAAAACGCCACAAAAATTAAAAAAAAAAGCTACAAAAAGTGAGAAAAAAATGCTGCTACTGTATAAAAATTTGTCAAAACTTGGCGTGGGATAATATTGCGACAAAATAAAACGGCAGGTGAGGGGTTTTACCGGCGTTTTATAAAAACATCGGTAAATCTAAAAAAATAAATGTTGCTAATGCTTGCGCGGGAAAATTTTACGGCAGCAAAAGGGTTTTACCGGTGTTTATAAATATCAGTAAAACCCAAAATAAACGACGGTGAAAACTAAACGCTCATCGACGTTTATTTTAGGGTTTTACTAGCGTTTTTACAAAACATCGATAAAACCTTTACCGACGCACGTTTTATAGACGTTTCCCCAAACACCAGTAATTTTTCTAGCAGCATTTAAAAACGCCACTAAAAACCCAAATAAACGCCGCTAAAAACCTCTTTTGTAGTAATGCGTATAGTGAGGATGTTTTCCATTACTATTCTATTATGTAGTATTGAAACGTGATCTTTTTGTTGGTTACACCTTCCTTCAAAAAGTGATACTTGATTACTATATGTTTCATGTGATTATGAAAGATTGCATTCTTGGCCATTGCAACTGCTGAATTACTATCTCGTAGAATCTTTGTTGCTTATTGTTAAGCTTTTGCCATCTCTTCAAGTTTTTTTTTTTAGCCAAATTGCTTGTTTTATTGTATTTGTAATTGTTACATATTTTACTTTCTTAGATGATTGTTTTACACTTTCTTGTTTCTTAGATGCCTATAATAATATTCTTGAGCATAATGTAAATGCATAGTTGGAAGTGCTCTTCATGTTAAAAGTTAATTCTACTCAGGCACTATTAGTGTAGCCAATTTAGAATTACCTATAAAATTAAACCAAATGCCATAGTCTTATGTACGTTATAAGTATGGTAAAGTTTTTTTTGCCTCAACATAATAAATTTGAGTGCGATAATACATGAATCTTGATAGTTGGCTTGGAGTGTACATAATATCTGGTTGAGTGGTAGTTGGATAAAGTAGACACCCAACAATACTTCTATAGCGTGTACATCTACATTCTTAAAACATATTTCTTTTCTAAAATTTTCATTGGACATTAACGAAGTTGCTACTATCATGCATTTGCTCATTTTAAATCTTATCATATATATACATACACACACACACACACACACACACACACACACACACACACACATATATATATATATATATATATATATAAATGAATATGAATTTATGATTAATTTATAGCTTTTTAGGATTTAACTATATGATTTTACCCTTTTTTATACATATTTCATAATCATGGGTTTGTCCGTTAAGTTTTATAGAAAATGATGACTTTAAAGTGAAATTGATGAAAAGTAGGACAAAAAATTCTTAAGAACAATCAAACAAATATTTGAGTCAAATTTGAGAGAAGACGAGTGATCGAAGTGATGTGGAGAAGATAAGGAATAGTAATTATCACCGTAGCACCTAATCAGGTGCTACAGTGGGAATGTTCATGCATGGAAATAGAGAGTAGTGACCATGGCAATTAAAATTCTTAAAGTAGTGGAATGGGAAAATTGGAGTCTTGTTATAGCACAATTGAGCTCATTATGATACGAGCATGTTTGGAAATAAAGATGTTACATTCCAAAGATAAGATGCCATAACAAAAAAGCTTCGCCATGACGGTAAGACAACAAGAAAGTCTTTTAATGTAAGGATTCTATTTGACTTTTTGCACTAATTTATAAGTAACTTATGAAAAATAAGAATGGGACACCTTTAATTTGATGAGATCATCGTGAGATTCATTTAAGAATAATCATCGTGAGACTTGATATAAACAGTTGGTTCACTTTTACTCTTCTTGAATCATTGATCTTGTATTCCAAGCTCTCAAAGCTTGCTTTAGGTCATATAATGCTTTCTTTAGTCTAAGTACTTTGTTTTCTTTCTCTGAAACAATAAACCTTTGAGATTGCTCCATATAGATTTCTTCTTTTAGGTTTTAATTTAAAAAAAAACTGACTTTTCATCAAACAAAAAAAATATTTCATTTGTTTTAAGCAATAAGCATAATAAGAGTTCTAATAGTGTCTAATTATGTCATGGGAGCAAACTTCTCATTATAGTCAACTATGAATCATTATATGTATCCCTTTACTACTAGTTTTGCTTTATGCTTTTGAATTTTTCTATCAAAATTGAACTTTGCTTTATAGACCAACTTTGCTCTAATGATCTCCTTGTTTTTATAACTAGCTCTCAAGTATTACTTTTCTTAATCATCTTCGTTTATTTTTGCATAACCTTTATCCATACATCCTAGTTTGATATTGTCATAAAATGTTTTGGTTCCATTGTTGTAAATCTATAAGACTTATTTATGTCTATAAGAGATTTGACTTTTCATGATAATTCTTTGGAGAAGATTTTTCATGTTGATGTTTAAGAATATTGGCTGAAGTATCTAGTTCAAATTCTACTTCTTTAACTAATTCTTCCTCAAAAATTGAATTGAGTTAAGATAATGATATAACTTTTCCCAACCTATTTCTTAATCCCAACTCTATGTAGTATCTTTGTCAAACTCTACATTTGTAATGATAATTAGTTCTTGGATTTTGGATTGTAGATTGTGAACCTTTTTAACTGAGTATTGTAACCTAAGAAAATTTTTTCTTTTTTTTTTTGTTTTATTGTCTAGCTTACTCATTTTTTCATATGGTACATGAATATAACATATATAACAAAAAACTTTAAAATACTACTTTAATGGCTTGTGTCCACTCTTAGCTTATGTTTTGTTTTGAACAACTTTTGTGGGATATTTATATAATAAGGAACCTACATTGTAAACTGCTTCAACCAAAAAACTATTTGCTTTTTCTTTAAGCATAACCTTAATTGTTAATTTATGCCTTAAACCATTTGTATTATTGGTTTCATGGCATTTCATCTTATATATAATAATAATTCATCAATAAGAGAAAGTGTTCTTTGTTCATATACATGAACTACTCCATCATTTGTTTATAAAGTATGAAAATAAATTGTTTAGATAATTTATTTATTCAGTAAATGGAATGATTAAATTGTTTTTGCAAAAATATCTCACAATAGACAAACTTAAAGTCTCAAATGAATATGATGAAATGATATCGGCGTGAGTGATAATAACAGTCATTTAACTAGAGCATTAGTGTAGATTAATGGTTATTGAACCATTTTTTGAATGTGACCAATCATGTTAAATTACATAGGCATTGTATTGCAGTCAATGACTTATTGTATTATTGTACTAATGCACAGAGTAATCCTTTGACCTGAGATATCATAGTCAAATTTGATACGAATATGTATTGTTCAGATGGCGTATAATTACAAGACTAGCCATGTATTGTATGATGAAGCCAAATTAGTCATATATTGTTTATATATAGAGACAAATGATGATCAAGAGGCAATCCGTTAACTCAGAGTCATTGGATTTAAAGTCCTTATTGACTTAGTATTTATACAATTTTAAGTTTTTACACGAACATCAATAAATATTTGAAACTAAAATATCTACTCATAATTTAATATAAGTCATACAAAAAATAGTTCTTGATGATAGGTTCTAAATATATCAATTAATGATTCGATAAAATATCTATTGGAATCTCATAGTCATTGAAAAGGTGGCTTTGTAGCAAAATTTAAAACTTATCACAGAATCTAGGAATTCTAATGTGAGATCTCGTTTATCAGAATGCATGAAAAACAAAAATTAAAAAAAACATATGGTGTTTTCAAAAAGTGTACTTGTAATATGCCTTTAAAATTTTCTTGCTCTTGATAGCTTTATTGTTTGCTTACCTGATATACATGTGTGTATTTTTTTGGGTAGGGTATATGTATATATTCCTTGGATACTTATCTGATAGTTGACAAGTGTTTAAATGGATTGGTAATGTCTTAATAGTGTATAAAAGGTGTAGAATGAATGAACATTTGACAAAAAAATTGTACTTCTATTTATACGAACATGAGCATGGTCACGAGGTTGACAAACATAACCAAGTTGCCTTTTTATGTACTTGTACATATAACTTATACAGTTGTGTATCGTATTGGGATTGCCATGCACTGTACACCACTTATACACCACTCAATGGATAATGTAATAAAACATAATGTTTAAGGTCCTACCGCTTATGTAATAATTACTGCAAGCACAATTATGCATGCTATTATATGGCTGTAAGTCAAAAATACTTCATTTTACTTTAGTCAAATGAATATTATATCTAAATACATAGATTCCATCAACCATGAAGATGCACAATTGTGTATATGACACAGTTATGGTTATGTGTTAAGAAAAGCCTGAAACATGACTTTTCAAGTTGATTCAAATCGAACCAATAAGTCACAAGTGATAACACCCGAATACAAATACTATGACAACAATCCTCTATCTTTTAAACTATTAAGTCTTATATATATATGTGACCCATAAGCTCTTTAATAACATGATAGTACCCAAATCCAAACTAGATCCACACTCGGATCAAGAATGGCCTCTAGCAAAACATCATGACCTCCAAATAATAAAGTGTTAATAAATATCTATAAGCTTAATCAACTTAGTAGTTAATGTATACTATGATATGTTTATTACCCTATCTCATAAGGTTGAGACATAAATGTATGTCTATCTCAAAAAACCCTAACATACATAAATGTCCAAATTAGAGATATTGGATATGACACTAACTGATATGACCATAGACTTATTGGTTTTAGACATACTCAATAGAGATATAACTTTTGTGTCTGAGAATGACAAAACTTATGCTAATCAACGATAACCTTCACACTGATCATGATGTAGCTAATTGCTCACCTTTATGACACTTCATTTATAATAGTGTATATGATGATGTCAAACAGTATCACTCATAGTATAAAATGGTCTAATAGACCATGAATCAAAAAATCTGATATACCTATTAAGTCATGAGGATTAATCCATGCAAATAGTAGAATATACTCTATATAAGATCTTCATCATTGGGTTAGTCCAATGAACATATCACCAAATCATACACTTATGAGTAAGACCAAACTCTAATAATAAATCTCGATGCATGCAAACTATTGCTATCTTTTAATGAGATCATATACACTGTGATAATCCCTGCAATATTGATAAGTGTCAATTACATGTAAAATTTTGTAGTCAATTTATAGAGTTTGAAGGGTGATTTGACCATTTTACCCTTATTATATGCATATTTTGGGATCACGGGTTTTCATTTTTGGTATTTGTAGGAAATTTTGATTTTGATGTGATTTCAAGGGAAATCAAACCAAAAAGACACTTATGAAGGACTAGTCGGAGGTTCGACTTTAGTCTAAAGAAGAATGAGCAACTAGAGCAAAAACGGGAAATGAGAGTATTGCACGCCACAGAAGAAAAATAAGGATTTTCAATATGCTTGAGTTCTGTAATGAAAACGTGGTCTTCACTAAAGTTGTAGTGGACATCTCAAGCTTTTTAAAAAGCTATTATGGGGAAAAATATGAGTTTTTTTGATCCCTCAACCGTTGCCGCAAATTCAGGTCTTCTTGGAGAAATTCTATGTCTGACCACTGCACACTAAAATGGTCATAACTTGAAATTCAAAATTCTAAATGAGATGATTCAAAATTAAAATGAAACTAGACATCCAGGGCTACAATTTGATGAAGACTGAAATTTCAGATTCCAGAAGCTATATGCCACGGCATAATGCCGCAACATAGGGTAGTGTAGGAGGTGCATAAAAATTCAAGAATCTCCATGCCGCAGCATGCAGTCCAGAATCTTCATGCCACAGCATGATGCCGGGCATGACCCAGCAACAGCAGGCAGAACCTTCATGCCACAGCATGAGGCCGCGGCATGGGCAAATTTTTTGCAGAATTTCACTAGGAGTGAAATTCTTCCCTAACCTAAGTATATATAATACTTTATAATTTTAGAAGTGAGGAAAGCCGTCCTAGGAGATTTTTTGAGTGATTCTTCACACAATTTTCAGATATTCAATATTTTATTTTGAGGATTTAATCGAAGGCTTTTCGGATTGCAATTGTGAGAATATTTTTTTATCAACTTCAATAAGAGATTCAACACTTCATCTGGTTTTATTCTTGTTTCTCCATTATACTTATGATTTGTTTGAATCTCATTGCGTATTTGTGTTTAATGATGAACTAAATAATTTTTGCTAAGATTAGGGCTAGCTAATTCATGAATATGTAGGGTTTTCGATTTTAATTTATGAACATATTATTTCATGTGAGTTTGCATTCTGAACTTAATGCCTATTGAAAACTTGGCCAATTTTAATAGGATTTCTGTTGTGTGATTGAGACCAAGAGGTGATATTGCATAAAAGCAGCTAGAATACAAATCGTGGATTAATTAAATATAGAGATATATTTGATAATACATGCAATAGTCATAAGCACAATAGGCTTGTGCTAAAAGCTAATGGATTCCATAAAACCTAATGTATTTTTATCTAATTAAACATAGATAGAGATATTTAGGTTATTAGATTGTTAATTAGGATTAATATTGCTTGAGAAAGAATATTGATCAATTTAGGGAATTCTGTTGTCACATGAATAACATGAAATATATAAGCATATGAAAAACCTACATTGTAGTGAATTAGTGAACCCGAAATCTTAACATCATCTCACATTGTATTATTCGATTTACCTAGGCGTGTTCATTAATTATTTTATTTTAGTTTGATTTTATTTTTTTTGATTTATTTTGGACTAGTATTTGATAGTTTAGATAAAATTAGGAGTAGTGTCGTCTTGGTACTTGCTTACACGATCCCATGGATATGACACCCTGAATACTTCCCGTATTACTTTGAACTAGTACACTTGCCAGGAAGTTAGGGTTTAAACTTTTAACGCATCAAATATCATCAATGACTTAAAGGTTTCATGATGATGTTAGGATTACAAACTTGTTTTAGTATAGTCATCATTGTGTACATATGGAAAACACGATTAGTAGTTTGATTTTGTCGTCATGGTTTTATCATTCTAAGGGCATGTTATATTTGTATTCGTAGATGCACCAACATTAACATGAATGAAATACCTCATTTATTAACAATTGTAATGTATTTACAAATTGCAATAAAGTCCAAATATATACAAAAATACAATAACAAATACAAGGCTATGGGGCACCAACCCTAATAATCTCCTATGTGTATTATAATCAATCAAACATGTATCTAATGCCATATGAGGCCATATGCCTATTATACTTCTTTTGTGACAATGGCTTACTTAGTGGATTAACTGCTATGCTTCAATAAACAACTGTTATAAACAAAACATAATTGAAAAAAGTGAAAGGAAGGTACCAATGACTTATGGGTAAGCTTGTATATCTTTCTCACATAAGACTAGACATTAGTTTTTTAGTTTATGTTGTAGGTCAATCTATGAACAACCTAACTAAGAAACTCATGGAAAAATTCTATAACATTCTTAAGTTTTTAAAAATAACCCTAGGTGCTAGACTGTTTTTCTTTTTTTTTTTAAGAAAGCTAAAAATCAAATGTTCAAATTTATTTAGATCTGGATTAGGATAGCTCTCTAACTTATCAAAGATCTACTACATGTTATTGTAATTATGATGGGAAAACTTCGTTACATAGAGAAGTATAAAACAATCTGTTGTTGCTAGTATTTTGTGTAGAAATAGAATTTAGAGCTATGGCCTAAAGAATTCGTGAAGGAATACGACTTAAATTAGGTTCTTGATGAATTAAAATTCCCTTAAGAGAATCTATGAAGATGTATTGTGATAATTAGACATCAATAAATATAGTAAAAAATCATTTATATCATGATAGAACAAAATATGTGGAGATAAATTGTCATTTAATCAAAGAGAAAATCAAAGGAAAAATTATTTCCTTGATTCAGACACCCTCTTCTTTTCAAACTTTTGATGTCTTCACCAAAGCATGGTCATACACCAACTTTGAAGATCTTAAATCCAAGTTGGGAATGATTAAAATCTATAACCTAGCTTAAAAGGGAGTCTGAAAAATAGAGATTAAAATATATTTCTTATGTTAATGTGTGTGATTCTCTCTATAAAACCATATATAAACCACAAACATATAATTTTAATTAGAACAATAAGTCTCAAAATTACTCAAAATCTATAGTTAACCAACATTATCACCTAACATCTAACATGATAAGAAGGTTTAATGCTTAAACCAATATTTTGAATTCCTTATCTACATATTGAGGATCAGTAGGTATTCGTGTGAAGCTTCCCAATCTTAATGAGGAAAAAGGGTAGTTTATAACAAAGTTTTCATGTTGTTGATTGCTAAATCTAGCTGCTATTTCCTTATGTTGTCTATTGGTACTAGTGTAGTAAGGTTGACTTGCAATACAAAACCCATAGATGTAACCTTTTGCTCAATACTCGAATCGATAATTGAAGCATCTGAGACTATATTAATTAGGGATGAAGATAAGGAATTGTTTTATCTATAAAAAACCTTAATGGCTAGGGAAATAATTCTAAATGAGGGGTGAATAGGATTATTTAAAATTTTTAAACATAATTAACACAATGAAAACAATATAAAGTAATCACAACAATAAAAGAGAGAGGGATTAGACAGTGCTTAGCCAATTTATAGAGATTCGAAGCTTTGAACACAAGCCTCTTACATCCTCTTCGTCAATCACAATCCGATTGAAGTTTTACTATTTTCTACATACTGAAGATACAATAGTTATTTCAACAAAGAAGTTTCACCTTTCTTATAGTTGATATAATAATTGAGATTGGTGTAAAATTTGCCTCTAAATAGGCTGAAAATACACAGTATAATACAACTCTCTTAAATATCAATATTTGTGAGCTTGGTAGAGGATGTTCCGTTTAAATAGCTTGATTGTATAATTCGTTTCTCTAACCTTTTTCTCTTTAAAATGGTCTCCTTTTATACTTGATTTACTACTTGAAGAGGTAAAGAGTCATTTGCTTAATTTTCTATCCATTGGAGTGGTTGTAAAAAATTGGTTTTGTAAAAAATTTTCCAAGTGTACAATTGTGCTTGCTGCATTTATAACCTCAAGCAAACTCCCAACGATTAAATTTAGTATACCCGTCAATATTGCACAATTGAGTTCCTATAAAGCACAATTGTGCTTCATGTCTTTAGGATCTTTGCTTGGAATTCCAGAATCACATACGTCTTTGGTGCATAGATAACACACTAGCATCACATGAGCGATATTGTGCTTCAACACAATCGTGTGCCAACTTACATGATCATGTGTGAGCTATATGTCTTTAAACCTTTATACACGATCACCCTTGCATGACCTTTTTGGTAGTGCTTTTGATGCTTCATCACACACGGTCGTGTGACTATTCTATGCATGGTTGTGTATTGAACATTATCTTTTGACTTTATGCACGATTACATTGCATGACTTAATGTCCTATGCCCTTCATAACTTTACACACATAGTCGTACGCTAAAATTACACAAGGTCATATGGTTGAATATTTTCCATTGACGTCTGTTATACACGACTGAGGTGCCCGTGCTTCTTCAACGCATGTAGTAGTATGATCATGTGTCAAAGTATGACATCATTGTGTGCTTGACTTTGTTGCTTTGACCCTACATGATTATTTTTCACGATTGAGTTGGTGGTGTTGCATTCATGTTTTTCACATATACGATTGTGCATAATCCACACATAATCATGTTGGTCTTAAAAATTTTTCTTCATTATCACAAAACCTAGCACGGTTTACTACACGGACTTGTGTTTTGGCTACAGAAATGTCAAATGGTCATGCACGATTGTGCTAAAATGGCACACGGTCGAGTGAGACCTATAATCTATGAAAATACAACACTTTTCTTGTCTTTTATCATGAACTTATTCATGCAAGGGATTTATTAGCTATTTAATCATATTTTTATCATCATCAAAACATCAAGGGTTCAACAATCTCCCCCTTTTTTAATTAATGAAAAAAATATGTGATTATTTATTAAATGTAGCATCTCAGGTTAGAAAAGCCCTTAGGAAAAGAGTTTTGGGGTTAGAAACGAAATCCAGGAATAGATTGGGAGTCTAGATGAGTTCAGGGGTGAGTTAATAAGTTTTTAGAGCCTGTGAGGCTTTCATATGATTCCTTTCGAAAGGATTCGATCATACGAATATATGGAAAATAAGAAATACTCATTTTCCTTTGTGCACGCCCGTGCATGGCTTAGTATAAAAAGAGAGCCGAGAGAAAGTAGACATTTTTCTCACCCAACTTCATTTCTTCAGCCATTTTTTCTCTTGTTTCAGCAGCTCCTAACATTAGAGAGGAGATCTAGCCTCCCGTAGCTCCCAATCCGGTGATAGAGCCAAAAGATTAGTTCGAAAGAATAGCTTTCAGAGGCAATGGTGCGAGGTAAGTGTTCGCTTACCTTTTCCTTGAGTTTCCTAGCTTACTTTGTGAATCTTGATGTTTGGATGAGTTATTTATATGTTGATGAGTGTTTATATGCCATTGCATGTTGATGTTGATGATGAATTTCCACCTTTGAAGCATTCATGTGCTAGTGTGTGTGTTTTAGTGAGAGAAGGAAGAAGCTTTCATGGTGGAATGATGTGTGGTTGATGCATGTTTCATTTGAAGCTTGAATTATGTTTATTGAGGTGCTGGGAACATGTGTTTTGAAGTGAATTTGAAATTGATGTTGATTTGGTTGATGAATTGTGCGATTTCCAGGCGGTGCTCTTGTTGAAGAACAAGACGCACGGCCGTGTGCCTTTGTTTTTTCCAGGCACACGCCCGTGTGCACGCTGTGTGCATGGGCAAGAAACGCACACACATGCCTGTGTGTCCTGAGGGACACGCCCGTGTGCATGTTGTTTCAGAAAATTTTCAGAAATTCTAGTAGCTTACACAGTTGGACGCACGACCGACACACGATCCAGTGTGTCCAGGCACACGCCTGTGTGCCTTAGCCATGGACGCCCGTGTGTGAGGCTTGCATGCCCGTGTGCTTTGTCCCACACGCCCATGCATCAGCTGATTTTCAGAAAAAGAAAAGAAAAATGATAAATAAAGCATGGGAAATTCACTTGATGATTAAAATGCTTTAGATAAGCATCAGATGAGCATGAATTCAGTTAATAAAGCTGCATATGCATACTATAGCATGACATGTAGCTTCAGAAAGGATCAAGAGATCTGAATTCAACAGTATTCAGTATTCAGAACCTGATATACGGGTAAGAGTATAGGGTGAACTCGATGGGGCATTTGTGGGATTCAACTTTCTGACACCAGTTAGAATGTTCAGCAGCATTTTAATTTCAACCTTCTGACACCAGTCAGATCATCCAGCAGTTATTATTCAGCTTTCTAGCCAGTAGCTAGACTGTTTAGCCCACATGGCCAGGATGTCAAATCCCTGTATTCACCAATTCTGATCAACATAGCAGGTACCTTCGGGTACATACAGATATAAATATTCAGATGCACACATCATCAGTTATCCACAGTATTTTCAGTAGCATGGCATGACATACACATCTTGACATGAATAATATTGATATCAGTAAATGAATGAGATTCTGATAATCAGTTTCAGATTCCAACAAGTGCATAGATGTATGAATCGAGCTGAGGCCAGGTATGTTTGTGATTGTTTATGCTTGCTTGGGTTGAGGGAAGTAAGGAGCGCTTACTGGGTGATCTTTATCACTCATCCCCCTCATTCTTCCATCCTTTTAAGGTGTTCGTGCTGTTTCTGAGGAGCGGTTGGATCAAGGCTGACGGAGAGGGCCCACACCACGATCTCAGTATGTATATATATTTTGGACCTGTGTGATCATGTTGTAAATGTTTTATGTATTCAGATGTACAAAAACAATATGTATATATGTGATAAAGGCCATTGGACTCATTGTACAAAAAGACAATGTATATTTCAGTTTATGTATTTCAGTTCAGCTTTCGCAGTTTTATTCAGAATATATAGCAGAAACAGTTTTATTTTATTTTCGTAGGATTCTCGTTGCGGGTACCTGAGTTTTCAAATTATTAATAAAAGCTCCCCGTATTATTCAACAGTAAGGGTACTTGGGGCGGTGGGTTCTACATTGTTGGTATCAGAACATTTGTAAGAGTGTGGTACCTGTTTTCTCTCCTTCGTAGCCATCGTCCAGACCCTCCTTACAGTACAGTCAGATATTTATTTTCAGCTTTGATTGTGTTATGTGTTTCTAACCCCTAGTTTGTTGTGATGCTATAGATAGAGAGGAATATGTCCATAGATGCATAGAGGAGACAGATAGTAGTTCACCCACTATGAGTTTTAGTGATAGGCGACGATCTCAGAGTACCTCACATGTGTCGATGAGACCAGAGCAGTTGAGAGAGATGATTGGAGTGTAGTCAGGGAAAGCCTCCAGCAAGCTGGAATGGATAATGTTCAGGAACCAGATAGAGTTACTTATCCCCAGTATGAGAGTTATCAGATTCTGAGACGTAGAAGACAATCTCAGTCTCAGTATCAGTCATAGCCACAGTATTAGCCCCAATCACAGTATCAGCATCAGTATCAGTCTCAATCTCAGCCTCAGACAGTTAGAGACAGAGTACAGTCAGGGTATAAGTACAGAAACAGCTAGTACTAGTTCTTCAGAGAGACTTCATCCGATCTACCATCTGCCAGGGTCATTTCAGCCAGTTAAATTCAGTGGATCTAGAGATCCAGCAGTGGTAGAGGAGTGGGTAGAATCGGTGGAGAGTGTGATGAGTCTCTTCACATTATCAGAGAGAGAGAATGTCAAATATGCGATGTTCCTTCTCAAAGGTGATGCCAAGGTTTGGTGGAGTCTAGCCAAGGCTTCCATCGATGAGCAACATCTGACTTGGGCAGAATTCAGACGACTTTTCAATGCTGAGTATAGGAGTACAGAGATGGTGTATGTCAAGGCCCAAGAGTTTATTGATTTGACTCAGGGGTCCAGTTCAGTTAAGGAGTACACTACCAGATTTAATGCTTTG
>JAJEJH010000292.1:0-286377 GCA_026122585.1 Anacardium occidentale
TACATATATTTTTATGTGTATTATATATGCTGCATATATTCCTACTAATTATGTTATTATAATATATATATATATTTATATTTTATGGACATGCACGTTATTATATATATATATATATTTTTTAAACATATTTTATGTAAATATAATAGGTTGGGTGCATACATTGTTTATATATGTTTTGTAAATTTTTGGATTTTATTTATTCATTTTTTATGTTATTTTATTTTATTTCATATTTTCTAATCTAATTTGTTTTGCAGATTTTGTTTTATTTTATTTTGTTAGAATTGTTTAGGATTAGAATCAATGTATAGGGGTGTATGGAAAAGAGTTGTAATTATTTATTTATTTTTTGTATTTTATTTTTCTCTTGATAGTTGTAATTAATAATAGTATTGCATCGCGTGATAAAACAGAACCTAATTAAACTTGGTAACGCGTTTAACAAATAAATCACAAAAGTGGAGGTCAGCCTTCGGGCTAGGCGACATGGGTGCCTAACACCTTCCCATCGTCATACTCGACTCTCCGAACCCAACCATTGGGCCGGTGAGGAAGGTTGAGTCCTCTGCAAGGGATCCATAAAATCGCTCGTCTTCACCGACGCATATTTTCTCGGGGTTACTCCTGGGTGACGACTCCATAGACTCCATAATGGGTCACAAACCCGTTATGCGCTCCTCTTGACCACGTTTAGGGTGGTTAAACAAGAGTGGCAAATCTGTCCTGACATGACGGGGCAAAAACCAGTGCCACAGCTCTGGCGACTCCACTAGGGACAATGCGAAGAGTCGATTCCGATGTGGTTAATTTGTTAAATGCATCTAAGTTTAATTAAGTTTCTTGCATTGCACAACACCTACACCCACTGTGCACAATTTGTCCTTATTACCCCCGATGGCAATCCAGACCTCGCCCGAAAGCCCACTCGGCCCAGGGGTAGTCTGTCTTGTACATCAGCTTTAGGCAACGTACTTTCAGGTATATAAAAAGAACCTTTGGTTTTCGCCTAAGGTAGCCTTTGACCTTTATCCAAGTCAAACCCATGTAGCAGCCCATAGATGTCAATCCTTTTAGGACCCTCTTGTGTGTGATTGTTCGAGTTGAATTTCTATATTTTTTTATCCCTTATATAGTCATCCTGTTTTATGTTTAGAAATATGTCACCAAGGAATTTCATCGGTATTTCTCAAAGCAATCCCTATTGCAGGAAAAACTTTTTGAAATAACGATTCGAAAATTTTGGAAACATAACCTAAACATATCACTTAATGATTATATAAGACATAATTCTCCTAATATAGGAATTCATTAGGTCTAGGACGTAAGCCATTAGACCCCCCGATGGTCCTATTGGCATTAACCCTACCTAGGGTAGTCTTGACCTTTGAACTATTCGATCTGAAGTAATAAGGGGGTGAAGGGAGAAATAAGGAGGGTAAGGTAAATTTTATATGCAATCTTAGGTGAAACCTAGAAAATTTAGGAAGTGAAAAGTCAAAATAGCCTGAAGTCATGCCAAAAAAAAGGGACAAGCCATCCTGGAGCATGTTGAGAGGAAACTTCCGAGGGTACCAAGACAGAGTCATTACAAGAGGATGTTGTCCGGCCTGAACTAGCCATGCATTGCATATGTTGTATTCAAACATGCATTTAGATTTAAAAAAAAAAAAAAAAAGAGGAAAGAAAAGAAAAAATAGAGATTTTTCCTTAATGTACTCATGCATCATATTTCATGCCAGGAAATGGCCGAGACAACACGGGATACTTTAAGAAGGATGATGTCAGAGCTGAAAGGATCAGATTGGGAGCAGATGAAATGGGCACAATTAGAATGTCTTAAGCACCTGCAACATTGCAACATCAATCAACAATTTCTTTTGGCAGCCTCCACTTTTTGGGACCCAGAAAAAAATGTTTTCAAATTCAGAATAATAGAGCTATGCCCAACGATAGAAGATTTTAATGCTATCATGTATCGAACTCAGGTCTCCATTGAAGAAATAGCTTTGCCAAAACTGAAGATGGATTATCCAGGTGCAATGAGAGAGGTGTTTGAGGTGTCAACTGAAGAAGCACACTTGGTCACTATGAGTGAAGATTAGGTTTCATTGGGCCTACTAACCGAAAAATGTCAAGAGAAACATCAGTCAGGGCGACACAGATGGACAAAGATGTTTGTTTTCTGCCTCTTAGCACAATATTTATTGGTCTTAAAGGTAGGACAAGGGCATTACAGGATGTTATCATTAATATCTGAGATGAAGGAAGGAAAGTCACTGGTTCCAGTAATTTTGGGGGAAACTCTGAACGGTATCGATAAAGTGGTTCGAAACGGGACAAGCTTTTTCAAAGGGAGTGCGCTTTTATTGCAGATATGGTTGTATGAAAGATTATCCTTAGTCGAGCCTCATTTCTCTATGGATTGAGTTGGGCCAAAGTATTTTTGTGCTCGAAAATTATTACTACCTGCTCGTACTGAAGATAATTGGAAAATCTGGTTGTCTACCCTATTGGAAGATAGGATCAGATGTTATTGTCCATGGTGGAAGATCAGATTCTACACACTTCGCACTTACACCAGATGTGTGGTGATTTGTGGTATGATGTAGTGACCCCCGCCCCAAGCCTACTGTGCGCAGCTATAAAATATATATATAAATATATATATATAATAATAATAATAAAACTATGCCTGTGATGGAGACCCCTACGAGGGAAAAGAATTTAAACTATTACTCAAAATACTTTAAACATTAATATACGGAAGCGTAAATTATAAAAACTTAATAAAAATAAGTCACAAAGACTTTTCTGAAATCCCAGGCTGCTCATGTATTAAAATATGTCATACAACAGTGCATAATAATAGAATACACACAAACATAAATACATGAGATGCGATTAACAAAGCAAATGGGCCGAAACTCAAACTAGCTGCCGAGCCATGTCCCCAAAACCTCACAGCTGATCGCCGCATCTCAGTCCCCAAAACTCACTGACCTGCAAAAGAGAAAGGAAGGGAAAAGGGTGAGTGATAAAATTACTCAGTAAGCATTTCCTAGCTCTTACACAGACAGGTCATCAAGCAAAGGCTGATCCTAGATCAGACCTCGGAATCTTTACTTACTGTTTTCATTCTTCTCTTATCTTTTATTTCTTTACTTTCTTTCTTTATTAAGTTTTCAGAATTCTCATGCGTTTTATGCTCTGTACTTTGCTTTTATCTCATATGTTCTCATGTATGTGGTACATGACATGATATGCATGCTCTGATGTCATGTAAATCTCATTTTCTCATAAAACTTTTCCCCTCGGGTTGATTTTTTGAAAATATACACTTTTCTGAAAACTCTTTCTCATAAAACCTCTGATCCGAAGATCCTTATATGTATACATATAGTATATCTGAAAACAGTATCAAAAGTACTGTATCTGAAAAATAACTCTGCTATGTTGGCCAGTCTGATGAATACAGGGATTCGGCACTTTGGCCGTATGAGTTCAAACCTATAAGAAAACTACTCGTGCACGACCATGTTCTCTCTAGAGAACAATGGTTTTCCTCTCTAGCGGGCGTGCGAACTCACAGGTGCCCCCTCGTATCCACCCCTAACTGATGTCCGAAACATCGTATATATATATACTTTTAAAACATCTCTTGGATCCGTAGACCCCTTTTTGAAAATATCTCATGTATGTGGCATGCCATGCTCAATGTCTCTCAATCATGCATGAAATGATGTTATCTCTTATTATTCTAATGTTTCATAAGCTTAGAATTCGATTAGGGAAGCTTAGGGTTGCTTATCTTTAATTAAAAATCTCTTTTCTTTCTTTCTTTCTTAAGCCACACGGGCGTGTGTGCCAGCGTGCACGGGCGTGTGTCAAAGCACACGGGACCGTGAGCCTCTCGTGCTGATGGGTGTGTAACATGCTGGAATCCATTTCTCAAGAAATCATGAAATTAGCAGGCCATACGGGCGTGTGGTGCATATACACGGGCGTGCATGACGGGGCACACGGGCGTGTATCACACTGCACGGGCGTGTGTCTGCCTCAGCACCCTCCCGTGTCTTGCCTACACGGGCGTGCACAATTGGGATCTCACACACGGGCTTGGCCCCTCGGGCACACGGGCGTGTGTGTGGATTTTCATACGCACATAGGCAGGACGCAAGGTCGTGTTCATGCAGATTTGAGGCCACACGGTCGTGTCCCCTTGGGCGCAAGGTCGTGTGCTCAACCCAGAATCTGTAGAATACGTCTGAAAACCCAGAAATCCAACACAACTCATCCAAAACTCAATCATCTTTCAATTAATCACAAACATAACATGTTCTCATGCCCATAAACACATTCAACTCATACATTTCGCATTTAACTCATCAAATCTCATGCATTTCTTATCCAACGCATACCCAAGCATGTAAACATCACACATTGCATATTCATCTCAAAATCATCATACACCTCATCATTTCATCATCATATCATGCTGGAAAAACATGCTCAACACATAGCAAGCATCCAATAAGCTGGAAAACATGAAAACTTGCTGGAAACCTAAGTGAAGAGGTAAAGAAATACTTACCTCTTGCCATGGCGTCCGGATCTCTCTCTCTAGATGGTCCTGGATCTTTAACCAGAACAATGGCAGCTGGCTGGATGGTCTCAACCCTAGGGTTCGCTGGAAAAGGAAGGAGAAAAGCTGAGGGAAAACTGGAAGAGAAAATTACGGGAAAAGCTGGAAAAATAAACTCTTATACTCATTCTCTCTCCTAGCACACGGGCGTGTGCCCCTCAAATTCTCAAACTCTCTCTCTCTTTAACCCCTCAACTTAGCCTAAATGACAATCCTACCCCTGGGCTATTACATATGACGACTATCTTCTTTTATGACCCAGCACGCCTTTGCAGACAATATGAAGAGAGACAAAGAATCCCGAAGATAGAACATGAAATTATCACTTGGCCATTAACAACCCCATTTTTGGAGCATGTTGGTAATACTTGGACTCGACGAGTTATTCAATTCAACTTAGGACCACCCAAGGGCACTGTTGATGATGAATATAGAGCATAGGTATCATCTCAGATCGATCAAAATGATGTAATTGATAGGAAGAGGAAGAGGAAGAGAAAGAGGAATTAAGTTTGTCCTATTAAAGTTGTTCTAATAAAATATCCTTTCATTTGAAGAATAAGATCAAAATCCTTGAGCTAGCAGCTGATCAGTCAGAATGTCCCTCTTTTGGCAGACTTCAGGCTAAAGAATGACATTTTCACTTAAATCCCTTACCTTTTTTGGTCAACTTTTAGAGTCTTGGAAGGGGTACTTCATAGATTGTCTAGAGTTGGTCTCCTTTACACCTAGATATTAATCCCATCATGCATCCAAGCATTCATTCAAGCATCCATGCATTCATACTAACCTTTGTTTTGCAGCCAATCATAATGCACTTATAACATCCCCATGGTTCATATGTCTCCATACATTCATGCTAACCTTTTTTGCTTTTTTTCAGTTGAGAAATATAGATCCATCAGTAAAGTGGACCCGCAAGGGGAGAAGACTTCAAAGATTTTCTAATCCGGTCTTCGAATTTGAGAATCTTGTTACTAGGGAGAGCAACCCACAAGACCAAAAGGAATATTCAGATTGTGAAACAGTAAAACCATAAGCTATGGCTCAAGAAGACATGATAACGGAGGTGACTAAGAAAATGGAGGCAATGATAGAGGAAAAGTTAGCAGCTAAAATGGATAACATGATGGAAAAAATGGCTCAGATGGTGGCCAAGATGAAGGGCAAACAAAAGATTATAGAAGGAAGTAGTGAAGAAAGGGGTCAAGCTCTGCAAGATAATCCTAGGGATGATTTCTATGATATGGATGAGTATATGAAGAGTAAAAGAGAAAAAGAAGGCGGGCCAAAGGAACCAACTATGTGGTCTGCACTGTAGTGACCCCCGCCCCAGGGCTACTGTGCGCAGCTATAAAATATATATAAATATATATATATATATATAATAATAATAAAACTATGCCTGTGACGGAGATCCCTACGAGGGAAAAGAAATTTAAACTGCTGCTCAAAATACTTAAAATCATTATACGGAAGCATAAATATGTAAATACGACATTAAATAAGTCACAATAATTTTTTCTGAAATTCCCAGGCTATTCATGTATTAAATCCACACAGTGCATAATAATATAATACACACAACATAAATACATGAAATACGATTAACAAAGCAAATGAGCCGAATCTCAAAACTAGCTGCCGAGCCATGTCCCCAAAACCTCACAGCTGATCGCCACATCTCAGTCCCCAAAACTCACTGACCTGCAAAAGAGAAAGGAAGAAGATGGGGTGAGTGACAAAATCACTCAGTAAGCATTTCTTAGCTCTTACACAGACAGGTCATCAAGCAAGGCTGATCCTCGATCAGACCCCGGAATTCTCAGCTTACTGTTTTCATTCTTATCTCTTATTTCTTTACTTTCTTTAATCATTAAGTTTTCAGAATTCTTAGGTATCTTTATGCTCTGTACTTTGCTTTTATCTCATATGTTCTCATGAATATGGTACATGACATGATATGCATGCTCTGATGTCATGTAAATCTCATTTTCTCATAAAACTTTGCCCCTTGGGCTGAGTTTCTGAAAACGTGCTCTTTTCTGAAAACTCTTTCTCATAAAAATCTCTGATCCGAAGATCCTCATATATATATACATATAGTATCTCTGAAAACAGTATCAAAAGTACTGTATCTGGAAAATAACTCTACTATGCTGGCCAGTCTGATGAATACAGGGATTCGGCACCTTGGCCTCGTGAGCTCAAACCTATAAGAAAACTACTCATGCACGACCATATCCTCTCTAGCGGATCATGGTTTCCCTCTCTAGCGGGCGTGCGAACTCACAGGTGCCCCCTCGTATTCACCCCTAACTGATGTCCGGAACATCGTATATATATATATATACTATTTAAAATATCCCTTGGATCCGTAGATCCCTTTTCTGAAAATTTCTCATGTATGGCATGCCATGCTCAATGTCTCTCAATCATGCATGAAATGATGTTTTCTTATGTTATTCTCGTGTTTCGCATGCTTAGATTTTGCTTAGGGAAGCTTAGGGTTGCTTATTTTTAATTAAAAATCTCTTTTCTTTCTTTCTTAAGCCACACGGGCGTGTGTGCTAGCGTGCACAGGCGTGTGTCAAGGCACACGGGACCATGAGCCTCTTGTGCTGATGGGCGTGCAACATTTTGGACAATTTCTCAAGAAATCAAGGAAAAGGCCGACCACACGGGCGTGTGGTGCGAGTACACGGGCGTGCATGGCTGGGCACACGGGCGTGTATCACACTGCACGGGCGTGTGTCTGCCTCAGCACCCTCCCGTGTCTTGCCTACACGGGCGTGCTCAAATGGGGATCTCACACACGGGCGTGTCCCCTCGGGCACACGGGCGTGTGTGTGGATTTTCATACGCACACGGGCAGGACGCAAGGCCGTGTTCATGCAGATGTGAGGCCACACGGGCGTGTCCCCTCGAGCGCACGGACGTGTGCTCAACTCAGAATCTGCAGAATGCGTCTGGAAACCCAGAAATCCAACCCAAACACATCCAATACTCAATCATCTTTCAATTAAACGTAACCACAACACATATACATGCTAATAAACATACTCAGCTCATGCATTTCTCATCTAACTCAACAAATCTCACGCATTTCTCATCCAAAGCATACCCAGCAACATACACAACATACATTGCATATTCATCTCAAAATCATCATACATCTCATCATTTCATCATCATCTCATGCTAGAAAAACATGCTCAACACACAATAAGCATCCAGAAACTCAGAAAATCAGAAAAGCTTGCTGGAAACCTAAGTGAAGAGGTAAAGAAATACTTACCTCTTGCCATGGCGTCCGGATCTCTCTCCCTAGATGGTCCTGGATCTCTCACCGGAACAATGGCGGCTGGCTGGACAATCTCTGGTCTAGGGTTCGCTGGAAAAAGGAAGGAGAAAAGCTGAGGGAAAGCTGAAGGAGAAAACTGCGGGAAAAAAGCTGGGGAATAAATCTTATATCTCATCTCTCTCCTGGCACACGGGCGTGTGCCCCTCAAATTCTCAAACTCTCTCTTTTTAACCCCTCAACTTAGCCTAAACGACAAACATACCCCTGGGCTATTACATGCACAAACTAACAGAGATCAAAAAATCTTTAAAAGAATTGATCAGTTGCAAGCAGCCGTTAGAAAGCAAGAGAGATCTTCTTCCATGCTTGATATGGATGATTTGGATTTTGTAGAAGATAGAAGATTGCCACACAAGTTTAAGATGCCAGATTTAGCCAAGTTTGATGGCACAGGAGACCCTAAAGCTCATCTAAGACAGTACCTCACCATTATGAGGACTACTGAATTATCGAAAGACCAGATAGTGGCCTTCTTTCCCCTCTCTTTGGAAGGAGTGGCTAATACATGATATTATAATTTAGGACGAGCAGAACGAAGTGATTGGAGTGAATTGGCAGAGAAGTTCTTACAACAATACTCTTATAATACTGCTTTTGATATCACAGTCAGAGATCTTGAAACAACAAATTAGAAGAGTAATGAATTTTTTACCGAATTTCTTATGAGATGGAGAAGTAAAGCAGCAAAAATGGCAAACAAGCCGTCAGAACGGGACCAAGTAAAGATAGTCATGAAGAACTTGTTGCCTGTGTACTATGAGAAGATTTGTTTTTTCCTCATTCTCACTTTTGAACAATTATATGAAGCAGGAGTGCAAATTGAAGATGCTTTGTCTACTCAGAAAGGAGGAGGTTTTAGGAGATTTGATTCAGGAAAGAGTAATGGTGGCTCTAATAATAATGGACCGAAGAAAACTGTTGATGTAAATGCTATGATGCACAGGAAGTTCTCTAATTTTAACATACCGTTAGCTCGGCTATTGGAGAGGTTGACACGAAAAGGGTTATTATAGCCACTACCACCTAAACCACTGCCTAATCCATTGCCAGCCTATTTTAACAAAGATGTGTATTGTCGTTTCCACCAATCTCATGGACACGATACTGAGAAATGTTTTAGACTTAAACATGAGATCCAAGATCTTATAGATGCTGGTAAAATAAGTGATCCAGAGAAGCAACCGAGTGTAAGACACAATCCTCTCCCCAAACATGGGATCCCACCTCCGCCAAGCCTATACATGGTGGGATTAGAAGAAATTGAAAAATAGATGAGAGCAGTTAATGTTTGGGCCAGCTCAGATGAGGAAGAACCAATTGATATATGGGCAAGCTCTAAAAAAGAAGAATAAGAAGAAGAAGAGGTGACTCAAGTCACGAGGAGTGGCCTAAATTATGGGAGAGAAAAAGAAAAAGAAGTTGAGAAAAGAAAAGAAGAGAAAGGGAAGATGATCGTTGAACCCGTAGAGGATGAACTTATTAAACAGTCAAAAAGGACTCAAGCAAGCGTAACAGTCTGGGACATGCTTATGAATTCTGAGAAGCACCGCTTGGCAATGAAGGCTGCACTTGAAGCAATGGTTGTGTCTACTACAATGACCCCAGAAGAATTGGTAGATATGGTCTCAATAGAACCAAATGGAGTAAAAAATTTCATTGATGAGGAGTTACCAAGTTAAGGTAGAAATCATTAAAAAGCTCTTTTCATCCAAGCTATAGTTGGGGAATGTAGATGCCCTTATGTCATGGTTGATGATGGCTACGCCATTAATGTTTGCCCTCTAAAAATATTGAGTAAGTTAAAGAAGAGAGTAGCAGATCTACAACCATCAGAAATTGTAATAAGGGCGTATGATGCAAGCAAGAGGGAAGTGGTAGGCACATTTACTATGACTGTAACAGTGGGCCCAATATCTTCAGAGGTGAAAGTTGTAGTACTTGATATACCTTTATCCTTCACATTATTGTTGGGCAGGAGTTGGTTTCACCCATTAGGAGGGGTTTCATCTACCCTTAATCAAAAGATCAAGTTCCCTAAAGAAGATGGAATAGTCACAATACATGGGAACGATGATTTTGAGGTAGTAGCAGTTTGGGCTGAGCCACTAATATTGGGAGGATTCCAGGTCACAATGATTGAAAGCTTCAACTCAGCAGTGGTAAACATGATGAAGAAACAACAATATACACTTGGAAATAGACTAGGCCGAAATGAAAAAGGCCTTGCAACTCTGCCAAACTTCAAGTTTCAGATGACGAAAAAAGGATTGGGGTATGAGGAAGAAGGTGAGAATTACGAAAAGGAGAGAAATGAGAAAGATAAGAAAAGGCTGTATGATTGGTTCATTAAAGGAGAGACACAGGCACCAGAAAAAGTCTCTACTACACTGTCTTTAAATATGATTGACTTTTTCGAATGGGAAAGACAGAAAAGTGCTGAGAAGAAAAATACACTCATAAAGGAGTTAGGGGATGTGATTACCTCAGAGTATAAGTGGAGTTTCAAACCTGTCAACATTATGAGCCTCACAAAAGAAGATAAAGGTGTCACGGAGAAAACTGAGAAAAAAGATGAGATCAGAGTAGCTGACAACCAGGAGGAGGCACTACCAGTTGAAGATTTATTTAATACTTTTGATAATATTGTTTGTAATGATTTCATAACTGATCTTTCATTGGATATGAATAATAAGTTTTATTTTGCTTACTTACGGTCCCATGATTACATGCATGACATTAACAATGACATACACACATTCATGACAGACAATGTAGAAACCACTTCCATTAACATTGGTACATTTAATGAACCAAAATTGATTGAATTTGCCATCGACATGACTCTTGAAGAAAAAGAGAGACTCACTGAAATATTGAAAGAATATGAAGAAGCTTTTGCATGGGCTTACAGTGATATGCCTGGGATTGACAGAGATATAACACAACACTTCATTCCCACTCATCCAGACGTCAAACCGGTGAAGCAGAAGCTTAGAAGACTAAGAGAGCAATGAAGTCAGAAGGTCAAGGAGGAAGTGGAGAAGTAAATTACAACGAGATTCCTGGAAGTAGTAGAGTATACAGATTGGTTGGCTAATATTGTTTCGGTTCCTAAGAAAGATGGGAAGGTCAGGATGTGTGTAGAATATAGAGACTTGAATAAGGCATGCCCGAAAGATGACTTCCCATTACCCCATATTGATTTATTAGTGAACAACATTGTAGGAAGTGTTATGATGTCAATGGTTGATGGGTACTCTGGGTATAATCAAATTTTGATGGCGGAAGAAGATAAGTTGAAGACATCTTTTATCACAGAATGAGGGACTTATTGCTATAAAGTGATGCCTTTTGGACTCAAAAATGCAGGGGCAACGTATCAAAGAATGGCCACAACCTTGTTCCATGATATGATCCACAAGGAGGTAGAAGTTTATGTGGATGACATGGTAATTAAGTCGAAAACACGAGAAGATCATTTTTCTGATTTGGAAAAATTTCTCCAACGGGTGATTAAGTACAAGTTAAGGCTAAACCCTAAGAAGTGTGTATTTGCGGTAACATCAGGAAAGGTGTTAGGATATATGGTAAGTCAAAAGGGGATAGAGATAGATCCAGACAAAATTAAGGCTATTCAGGAAATGCCACCACCGAAGACAATAAAGGAGGTCAGGGGATTTATTGGGCGGTTGCAATACATCAGCTGGTTCATTTCAAAGTTGACTGATAAATGCGAGCCCATATTTAAGTTACTTAGAAAGAATCAACCGGTGAGATGGAATGATCAATGTCAAGAAGCGTTCAAGAAAGTGAAGGAGTATTTGAAAAATCCACCTGTTTTAGTCCCATCGAGATCTGGAGGACCGTTGTTATTGTACTTAACCATAGAAGAAGCATCAATAGGGGTCATGTTGGCACAAAAAGATGAAGGGAAAGGAGAAAGGACTATTTATTATCTAAGTAAAAGATTGTTGCCTGCAGAAATGAAGTACTCAATGATAGAGAAAACCTGTTTAGCTATGGTATGAGCTGCTAAGAAACTAAGACATTATTTTCTTGCTCATAAGGTGATAGTGTGTGCCAGGGCAGATCCAGTCAGATACTTATTGGAAACTCCATCATTGGTAGGAAAATTAGTGAGGTGGCTTATCTTATTGTCTGAATTTGACATTGAATACATGACTTTGAAAGCTGTAAAAGGAAGAGCCATTTCAGACTTTTTAGCAGAAAACCCTATAAATGAAGAAGCAGAAGTAAAAGCTGAGTTTCCTATAGCATCCCGGGTTAGAAATACCCTTAGGGGAGAGTTTCGGGGTTAGAAACGAGATTCAGAAATAGATTAGGAGCCTAGACATGTTCAGGGGTGAGTTAGTAAGTTTCTAGAGCTGTGTGGCCTTTGTACGAATCCTTTCGAAAGGATTTGATCGTACGAACGTACGAGAAATGAATTAAGTCCATTTTCTCTTGTGCACGCCCGTGCACCCTTGATGCACGCCCATGCGTGGCATAGTATATAAGTGAGAGTCGAGAGAATTGTCATTTCTTTTCTCACCCATTTTCATTTCAGCCAAGTTTCTCTCTTCATTTTTAATTCCTCCCATTCCTAGAGAGGAAATTCAGCAGCAAATAGCTCCCGATCAAGTTAGAGAGCAAAGAGAATAGTTTGAAAGTTTGTTTTCAGAAGCATGACGTGAGGTAAGTGTTCGCTTACCCTTTCCTTGAGTTTCCCGACTTGCTTTATGAGTTTTGATGCCATGGATGAGTTATTTGCATGTTGATGAATGTTGGAAATGCTTATATGCCATTGCATGTTGATTTGGTTGATGGATTTCCATCTTTGGATCATGCATGTGTGTTTGTATGGCTTTAGAGAGAGAAAGAAGAAGTTTCCATGGTACATTTCATGATGATTGATCATGTGATGGTTGATGCTTGAATTGTGTTATATGAGGTGCTGGAAATGCATATTTGGAGTGGTTTTGAGTTTGAATGAAAATTGGCATGAGTTTAGAACATTTTCCAGGCGGTGCTCTTGTTGAAGAACAAGACGCACGACCGTGCGCCCGCATGGCACAGCCGTGAGTCTTTATTTTTTCAGATGCACGCCCGTGTGCACGACCAGAAAATGCACATGCACGCCCGTGTGTCCGCAGACGCACGCCCGTGTGTCCGCAGACGCACGCCCGTGTGTCCGCAGACGCACGCCCATGCATGCACTTTCAGTGAAAAGTTTCCAAAAATTTTAGTAGCTTACATGGCCAGACGCACGACCAGCGCACGGCCCTATGGGTCCAGGCTCAGCCCGTGCACTTTTCCCACACGCCCGTGCATCTGTAGATTTTCTGAAAAAGAATTAAAAATGAGAGATTAAGCATACAAATTCAGAATAAAGGTTAAATGGATTCAGATAAGCATCATATGAGCATGTATTCAGATAATAAGTTGCATATGCATATCATGGCATTACATGTAGCTTCAGAAAGGATCAAGGGATCTGAATCCAGCAGTATTCAGTATTCAGAGCCCGATGTACGGGTGAGAGCATTAGGTGGAACACGAAGGGGCATCTGTGGGATTCAGCGTTCTGACACCAGTCAGAACGCTTAACAGTATTTCAGATTCAGTTTTTGACAACAGTCAGAATATTCAGCAGCATTCAGATTTAACTGTTGAACCCTTGATGTTTTTATGATGAAAAAAATATGATTAAGTTGTTAATTTGTAATAATAATGAGATTGAGTTGATGATTAATCCCTTGCATGAAGTAATTCATGACAAAGAAGGGAAAAAGAAATTTATTTTTACAGGTTATAAGTCTCGCACAACCGTGTGCTTTAGGAGCACAACCGTGCTTGACCAAACGGGTCCTCGTGTGTCCAAAACATGGGATCGTGCGCTTGACCGTGCAAGGTTCTGTGATTTTTTGGAAGAAAAATCTCAGACCCGCACAGGCGTGCGTGCATGATGCACAACTGTGTACCTGCACAACACGGGCAACGCACTACCTCCACAACCGTATAGTCTGACCGTGTGAAATCAAAGAACTCAAAAGTCATTGGAAGCACGACCGTGCGTAGTGGATGCACGACCGTGTGCATAACTTATGAAGAGCACAGGAGATCAAGCCGTGCAAATGAAATCGTGCAGTAAGTCAAAGAAAAGGAGTCAACGCACGACCGTGCACGCTCAATACGCACGACCGTGCGTGATGGCAAATGAGGAGCACTACCAAAGAGCACTATCAGGAGATCGTGCAGAGCTAGCCGTACAAAAGCTTAAAGGCATGCATATGGCACACGACCATGCAGAAAATTCACACGACTGTGCACTAGTATAAGAATGCTCGTGTGCTGCTCGTGCGCTCATCGTGCAGCTAACCCGTGCAAGCTTCTGGAATTTTGAACAAAACTCTAAAGAATCGAAGCACGATGATGCATCTGAGGAACACGACCATGAAGGGTCGAAGCACGACCGTGTGTCAAGGATACACGACCGTGCATCATTGGCGCTAAGCTTTTAAGTCGACCGTTGGGAGTCAGAATGAGGCAATAAATGCAGCATGCACGACTGTGCACTCGAGGAGCATGACCATGCGCCTGGAAAATTTATTGCAGAGCTTACTTTTTTCAACTACTTCAACGGATACAAAGCTAGCAAAACGGCTCCTTGCTATACTAGGCAATGAATGAAGTATAAAAGGAGAGCTATTTGAAGTGGAGAAGGTTAACTGAAACGAATTACAAAAAAGCTTAAGCCATCTTCTTCAATCTTTGAATATACTTTCTCTCTCTAAGCTTATTCATTCATACATTTGAGAGCTCTGTACTTATTCTTGATTTTCAGCTTATTCAGAGGCAAACACAATCAACTTATTGCTTAAAACAATCTTTGTAAAAAGGGCGAAATTCCCTTGTGGCAAAACTATTTTATCTTCGGGTGTTGAAGATAGTGGAAACTTCAATCGGGTTTGATTGAAGAAGAGGACGTAGGAGGCTTGTGTTCTTTTATTAAAATTTTTAAATAATCCTATTCACCCCCCCTCTAGTCTTATTTCTCTAAGTGCTAAGGGTTTTTCAATTGGTATCAGAGCAGGACTCTAGAATATTTACAAAATCTAACGATTTTTAGTGAAGGGGAACGAAAACATCACGGATATGTATAGAAGATTCTTAAACCTAGTCAATGATCTAAGAGGACTGGGGAAGAAGTTCGAAAATATGGAATTGGTAAATAGGATATTGAGGTCCCTACCGGAATCTTGGACCATGAAAGTAACCGCGATAGAGGAGTCCAAGGATTTAACAAAATTGGGAATGGATGAGCTGATCGGAAGTTTACTCACATTCGAGATGAAAAGAAAACCAAAGGAGGATGAGAGCAAAAATACTAAAAGCATTGCTCTTAAGGCTGTAGAAGAGGAAAAAGAAGAATCCTCCATGGATGAGGAGGATGTTAGCCTGCTGGCAAGGAGGTTTGGAAAATTCCTGTCAAGGAATAAGAAGATGAAAGGGAGAAGCAACTTTAAGTCTAAAGGGAGAGATAAGGAAGATAATGACAAGGAGGTAATTTGCTTCAAATGCAAGAAGCCTGGACATATCAAACAAGATTGTCCACTGCTGAAGAAGAAGAAGAAGGAGAATGGTGAGAAAAGATACAAGAAAAAAGCTTTAGCTGCCATTTGGAGTGGTAGTGATGATTCTAGTGATGAAAGTGATAAAGAGGAGAGAGCTAATTTGTGTTTCATGACCAAAAGTGATTCAGAAGATGATGAGGTATGTGAATCTAACTCATTCTCTTTTAATGAATTACAAGATGCATTTGATTCATTATTGCTAGAATTCAAAAATGTTAGCTCTAGGAATAAGTTGTTAAAGAAAGAAATGATTGGTCTGAAATTAGGTTTAGAAAAGGCTAAGAATGAATGTAAAAAGGTTTTAGAGGAGAAAACAAATGTTGAAAATGACTTGAATTTACTTAAGAAAGAAAATGAGGAGTTAAAAGTTAATTTGAACAAATCAAATGAGATCCTTGAAAAATTTAAAATAGGAACTAAAAGATTAGATGAGATGCTTGCATCTAAAAGAAGTGGGCTAAATAAAGAAAGATTAGGTTATAATGGAAGTAATTCATTCATAAACAATCATAAGATTCTAAAAAGGCCTAGATCAATTAAATTAAAATGTAAGTATTGCTCTTTTCATGGACATACTATTAGAAAATATCCAATTAGGAATGACAAACCTTATAGAATAAAAAAGGTTTGGGTTCCTAAAAGGACAATCAAGACTAACCTTCCTGGACCCAAAACCATTTGGGTACCAAAGAATACTTAAATATATATCTTGTGTAGGTGTGCTTGGAGGTGAAGAGAAAGAAATCAAGCAAGTGGTACTTGGACAGTGGATGTTCAAGACACATGACCAGAAATAAGGATCTTTTCACATCATTGAAAGAAAAGGATGAAGACAATGTCAACTTTGGAGACAATTCAAAGGGAAAAGTTGTTGGAATTGGCTCTATAGGTAACTCTTCAATTTGTATTAATGATGTGTTGTCTGTTGAAGGCCTTAAACATAATTTACTAAGTATTAGTCAATTATGTGATAAGGGCTTCAAAGTTTGCTTTCATGCCTTGTGTTGTGAAATTATTGATATAAACACTAATAGTATTGCATTCATAGGACATAGGCACTCAAATGTGTATGTCATTGACTTACATAGCATTGCATCTAATGATTTATGTCTCATGTCAACCAAGGAGGAAGACATGTGGCTGTGGCATAGAAGATTAGGACATGCAAGCATTGATGTTTTGGAAAAATTGTCTAAAAAGGATTTAGTCAAAGGTTTGCCAAAACTTGTTTTCAAAAAGGATGAAATTTGTGATGCATGTGCTTTAGGAAAACAAACAAGAACATCTTTTAAAAGTAAAAATATTGTTTCTACATCTAGACCACTTCAACTATTGCATATGGATTTATGTGGACCTTATAGAACTTTGAGCTTAGGAGGGAAACGGTATTGCTTTGTAATAGTTGATGATTTTTCAAGATTTACATGGGTTTTGTTACTTTCTCATAAAGATGAAGCTTTTAAAATGTTTGTGCCATTCCTTAGGAAATTGCAAAACCAAGTAGGTTATGCAATTACTTGCATTAGAAGTGATCATGGAAAAGAATTTGAAAATTCAGATTTTGAAGCATATTGTGATGGGCATGACATTGAACATAATTTTTCAGCCCCTAGGACACTTCAACAAAATGGAGTTGTTGAGAGAAGAAATAGAACCTTAGTTGAAATGGCTAGGACCATGTTGTGTGAACATGATTTGCCAAAATCTTTTTGGGATGAAGCCATAAACACTTCATGTTATATCATCAATAGAGCCATGATTAGGTCAATCCTTAAGAAAAATCCTTATGAGTTATTCAAAGGGAAAAAGCCTAATATTTCATAGTTTCATCCATTTGGCTGCAAATGCTTTGTACTCAACAATGGAAATGATAACTTAGGAAAATTTGATGCTAAGTCGGATGAAGCAATCCTCCTAGGATATTCTTCCACCTCTAAAGCGTATAGAGTCTTCAAAAAAAGGACACTTGTTGTTGAAGAATCTATACATGTGTTATTTGATGAATCTTCTTCTAAGTGTGTAGATAGATCAAAAGATGATGAAGTGGTGGAGCTTATGGAAGACCTTAAACTAAATAATGGCCCTACTCCTAAAGAAGAAGAGAATCAAATTGTGGAAGCACCCCAAGATGATATGCTTGTGCAACCACAAGAAGTGCAAAAAGAGACCTCATTCTCAAGAGTAAAAGATGAGGTTAAAGAAGGAAGGATCATTGGTGACCCAACCCAAGGGGTAAGGACAAGAGCTTCAATCAAGAACACTTGCGAATTTGTGGCATTCTTGTCACAAATAGAGCCCAAGAAGTTATATGAAGCATTGAAGGATGAGAGTTGGGTGTTGGCCATGCAAGAGGAGTTGAACCAATTTGAGAGGAACCATGTATGGGAGCTAGTTCCTAGGCCAACAGATCATCCCACCATCGGCACAAAATGGGTATACCGAAACAAGGTGGATGAATCTGGAATTGTTACAAGAAACAAGGCAAGACTAGTTGCCCAAGGCTACTCTCAAGAGGAAGGTATTGATTTCAATGAAACCTATGCCCCCGTAGCTAGATTAGAGGCAATTAGGATATTGATTGCTTATGCTTGCCATTTAAATTTTAAACTTTTTCAAACGGATGTAAAAAGTGCTTTTTTAAATGGTTTTATTCAAGAGAAGGGGTATGTAGAACAACCTCCGGGTTTTGAAAATCCAAGTTTACCAAACCATGTTTTTAAATTAAGAAAAGCTCTTTATGGTTTGAAACAAGCTCCTAGAGCTTGGTATGAAATGTTAAGTACATTCTTAATTGAAAATGGTTTTTCAAAAGGAAAGGTGGATACCACCTTATTTATAAAGAAACATAAGCATGGCATCTTAATTGCTCAAATCTATGTAGATGATATCATCTTCGGTGCTACTAATGAATCTCTATGTAGAGATTTTTCTAAGATGATGCAGGGGGAATTTGAGATGAGCATGATGGGAGAGCTAAACTACTTCCTTGGGCTGCAAATCAAACAAATGAAGGAAGGAACATTGCTCACTCAATCAAAGTATACTCAAGACCTCATCAAAAGGTTCAACATGCATGAGGCCAAAGAGCAACCAACACCATTGAGCACTTCAACAAAGATTGATAAGGATGAGGGAGGTAAAAGTGTTGATACAAAGTCATATAGAAGCATGATAGATGCATTATTATATTTAACTGCATCTAGGCCGGACATATTATTTAGTATATGCATGTGTGCACGTTTTCAAGCAAATCCTAAGGAATCACATTTGAATGCAGTGAAACGAATCTTGAGATATCTTAAGGGGACACCGAATGTTGGTTTATGGTACTCTAAGAACTCAATATTCGAATTACGTGCCTTTTCAGATGCTGATTTCAGAGGCTACAAAATTGATAGGAAAAAGCACTAGCGAAACATATCAATTCTTAGGAAACATGTTAGTTTCATGGTTTTTGAAAAAGTAAAATTCGGTTGTAACTTCTACTACGGAAGCCGAATATGTTTCCGCAGCTAGTTGTTGTGCCCAAATTCTTTGGATGAAACAACAACTTTCTGATTTTGGTTTCAAAATAATAAAAACTCCCATATTTTGTGATAATACAAGTGTCGTTCAACTTTCGAAAAATCTCATTTTGTATTCTAGGACAAAGCATATAGATATTAGACATCATTTCTTGTGTGATTATGTTAGCAAATGAGATATTGTGCTTGAATTTATTGACACTAACCATCAGCTAGCTGATATCTTCACCAAGCCTCTAGACAAGGAGAAATTTGCATACATAAGGAGAGAGCTTGGAATGATTGATGCAAGCCAAGTAAGTGTCTAAGAATTCTACCTTTTATGGCTTACATGATGATTTGGTTGATTGCTTGATGTTTTGACTGAATATCTGAATATGCATGAATGATAATGAGAATGCTATTGATTGGTTTTATGCTCTTTGATGAATGAAAATGATTGAATATCTTTGCTTGAATGAGTTTGGTTTGCATACAAATTCGAGTCGAATCGATGTAACTCTATAGTTGACATCAATCAGCAACTGAATTCAAATAATAAAACCTTATTGAATCAAAATATCCAAGTTTTTCATGGCTTGAGGTGTTTTGAGGTTTGTTTTGAAATTCTGTAGATTTCTGGAAAATTATGCAGGTCTGTGTGATTTTGGTCACACATGACCGTGTGTTCCAAGCACGCACGGGCGTGCTTCTGCGTGAACACACGATCGTGTGTTCCAATATACACGATCGTGTGTTTCGTTTAACATACGCGCTTAATCTGCACGCGCACGCACAAGAAACAACACGGGCATGCACTTTAAAGTTTAACATTTTTCGAGATTTTTGCGAACACACGACCGTGCGACTATCGTGTGCACGATCGTGCAGATTTGGGAAAACACGATCGTGCGTCAAGAAACACGGTCGTGCACTCGCATCTATATAAATAAATCGTTTCATTTTCTTCATTTTCACGAAAAATTGCAAACCCTAACCGCGATTTCCCTCTTTTCTCTCTCGATTTTTCATCAAAATCTCTCATTTTTCTTGCTTTCATTTGCTTTCAAACTTGTTTTTACAAGTTTCTCTCAAGTTTTCTTACATTTTGAGATAGTTTTTCATCCTAAACACAAACTCAAATCTCCATTTCAATCATTTCATTAACCAAAATCCACAATGCCTCCAAGAATGAAATTGCCGACTCGTTCCGGGCCTTCCAGGAGTTCTTCAAGAGCAGATAATCCATTTGGAATCGTGTGTTCCAATCGGCAGCAAAAGGTACTCCTATCGAAACTCATGAAAAAGGCTATTTATGTTGGACGTTGTTTGGATATAAGGATTTTGCGGGAAATTGGAGTATTAGATGAGATTATGGGTTTAGTCAATTCTTCTAGGCTGACTGGAATTTTTTTCATGCGGAATGATGCTTTTGAAAATTTAGTTTATGAATTTTATAGTTCCCTATCGATTTCGAAAGACGTACGGGAAAATATTATTGATTTTACTTTGAGATTTTGGTTGGCAAATTCGGATTGGATGGTGCCGACTGAATAGTTGGGTGATTGGTTGGGCTGTAATTCAGAGGGCATTTTAGACTTTTCACATGAGCTGAGCACTCAGGCGGTGTGACGATCCCTAGGCGGTTTCGGATTTTATGAGGCTCAGAAAGTGAAGGCCTCCTCTTTGGATAATCCGGCCATGCGTATCTTTTATCGAATGATCACTTATACTTTAAATGCCCGCACGAACACTAGTGGTAATGTAAGTGTTCGTGACATGGCAGTAATGGAAGCTGCCATGAATGGTCGTCAATTAGATTCGACTCGATGGTTGATCAGCAAGTTAAGTGACATCCAGTCGCACAGCAATAAGGAAAAGGTTCCTATCGATTTTGGTATGCTAATTACCTTTATCGCTGATTGGGTATTTCTGTTGAAGGCTACAGAGAGTTTCAGATTGGTTTCGAAGAGTCTCACATGCTTAATGTCGATGCTTTATTTCAGATGAGGGTGATTGAGAAAGATGGCAATGATGGATGGAGATTGCCTACAGTTGTTGGAGATCATGAGCCATCTACCGAACCATCTGCTATGCCTTCAGTTGCTGAAACTAGTGCCCGGAGAGGAAGACGAGCTCGCCCCGAAGCTGATCCAGAAGTTTAATCAACTTCCGAGCTTCAAGTCTTGATTGAGTTGACAAGGCAAGTTGATGCGCATGTGGCTCAACTGGATGTGCGTGTCGCGCAAGCTGATGCAAATGTAGTTCAGCTTACCACTGAGTTTCGAGCCTTTCAGGATACTGTGGAATCTCGACTTACCAGCCTTGAGTTTCGAGTTACTGCTCTGGATGACCTTGTCGACCTATCACCTCAGCAGCCACCTCAACCTTGAACTATCATTTACATTTACATTTGCATGTTTTTACCAAAACTTGTCTTTGAGGAACATTTGATTTGTTTCTATTGTTATGCTGTTACAATTTAGTTTGATAAATTGATTTACATTGATATTTCCTTTGCTTTCTATTGCTTTCTATTGATGTTATTGGTTGATTGTTTGAAGAAGTTGGATGGTGCTTTGATTGCCTCATATATTGGGAGTCTGTTTATTTGATAACTTGTCTTGGGAAATCTTAATGAAATAGGGGAGACTATGTCAAAATTTTTTTGATTTATGGCAAAAAAGGGGGAGAAAGCATGAAATGATTCTCAAGTTAAAATTGATACTAATTTTGATTGGTAATTAAGGCTAAAACTAAGGGGGAGTGCTTAAAGTGAGGGGGAGCATTCTTTTTATCCTTAATTAATATTCAATTTTAACATGTTTCAACATATTTTTGTCATCAATCAAAAAGGGGGAGATTGTTGAACCCTTGATGTTTTGATGATGAAAAAAAAATGATTAAGTTGTTAATTTGTAATAATAATGAGATAGAGTTGATGATTAATCCCTTGCATGAAGTAATTCATGACAAAGAAGGGAAAAAGAAATTTATTTTTGTAGGTTATAGGTCTCGCACGACCGTGTGCTTTAGGAGCACGATCGTGCTTGACCAAACGGGTCCTCGTGAGTCCAAAATACGGGACCGTGCGTTTGACCGTGCAAGGTTCTGTGATTTTCTGGAAGAAAAATCTCAAACTCGCACGGGCGTGCGTGCATGATGCACGACCGTGTACATGCACAACACGAGCAACGCACTACCTCTACAACCGTGCAACCTGACCGTATGAAATCAAAGAACTCAAAAGTCATTGGAAGCACGACCGTGCGCAGTGGATGCACGACCGTGTGCATAACTTATGAAGAGCACAGGAGATCAAGCCGTGCAAATGAAATCGTGCAGCAAGTCAAAGATAGTGGCAAACACAATCAACTTATTGCTTATAATAATCTCTGTAAAAAGGACGAAATTCCCTTGTGGCAAAACTATTGTATTTTCGGGTGTTGAAGATAGTGGAAACTTCAATTGGGTTTGATTGAAGAAGAGGACGTAGGAGGCTTATGTTCAAAGCTCTGAACCTCTCTAAACTTGGCTCAGTAATCTCTGAACTCTCTCTCTTAATTGTGTTTATTGTGCATTAATCTTTTTATTGTTTTTGTTGTGTTCTTTTATTAAAATTTTTAAATAATTCTATTCACCCCCCCTCTAGTCTTATTTCTCTAAGTGCTAAGGGTTTCTCATTAACCATCTGACACCAGTCAGATCGGGTAGCAGTATTCAGATTCAGCTTTCTAGCTAGTAGCTAGACTGTTCACCCCTACATGGCCAGGATGTCGAATCTCTGTGTTCACTAGTCTGATCAGCACAGCAGGTACCTTCGGGTACATTCAACTAGAGGTATTCAGATGCATGCATCTATGAGATATTTCAGTAGCATGACATGACATACACATCATGACATGAATAATATTGATATCAGTAAATGAATCAAATATTCAGAATAACTGTTTCAGATTCCAGCAAGCGCATAGATGTATGATTAGGGTCGAGGCTCAGGTATGTTTGATTATTGTGATTGTTGTGCTTGCTTGGGTTTTAAGGGAAGTAAGGAGCGCTTACTGGGTGATCTTTATCACTCATCCTCCTCATTCCTCCATCCTTTTCAGGTGGTTCGTGTTGTTTCTGACGAACGATTGGATCGAGGCTGACGGAGAGGGCCCACACCGTGATCCCAGTTTTGAGTTGTACAGTTTACAGTGTTGGACCTGTGTGGTCGTATTGTACATGTTTCAGTGTTCAGATGTACTTTTATATATATTTCCTGATGTATCCGAATTGTACAAAAATAGTTGTAAATATATGGAAAAGCCAGTATGGGCTCATGATGTATTTCAGATATATGCAATTTACGCTTCCGCATTGTATTTCAGATGTAAGTTTCAGGAGTTGTAATTATTTTTGTAGGATTTCCCGTCGCGGGTACCCGAGTTTTCGAATTATTAATAAAAATGCCACTTATTATTCAGCAGCAGGGGTACTCGTGGTGGCGGGTCCTACATTTCCAGATGAGGATATAGAAGCATTAGAAATAGCTAAATGGCAGATGTACTTTGATGGAGCAGTCAATAAAAATGGGGCTGGAATAGGGGTAGTTCTAGTAACTCCTTTAGGTGAGCAGATGCTGCTAGCACGTCGGTTGGATTTTATCGTCACCAACAATATGGCTGAGTATGAGGCATGCTTATTTGGGTTGGAGAGTTTGATGATTATAGGGGCGAAACATGTAGAGATCTATGAAGATTCTATTCTAGTTATCAATCAAGAGGTGAATGAGTGGGCAGTAAAAGAAGAGAAGCTTCGACCTTACCATGAGCAGCTTAGAAGAATGTTTTCTAATTTTAAGAGTATACAATTTCGACATGTGGTCAGAGGAGATAACTAATTAGCAGATGCTTTGGCTTCCACATAGGTTAACCCTCAAAGAACAATTATACGGCCAGTAATAATCACTCGATGAGGTGTTCCATATTATCAAATGGAGAGTGTCATGGTAATAAATGAGGAAAGTCTAGATTAGCCTTGGTTTATTCACATAAAACAATACTTGGAAAAAAGAGACTATCTAGAAGGGTCAGATAAAAATGAGCAAAAGATGCTATGAAGGATGGCGATGCAATATATATTGGTGGATGGCCAATTATATAGGAGATCGTATAATGGGATTCACTTACTTTGTGTAAATTCAATACAAGCAAGACAAATAATGGAGGAAATACACGCAGGAGTATGTGGGCCTCATATGAATGGAAAGTTTTTAGCCAAGAAAATTGTTCGACACTGATACTAAAAGAGACTATGGAGCATGATTGTGTACAGTTTGTAAGGAAGTGTCATCAGTGTCAAGTGCACGCAAACCTTAACCACATCCCACCCTCGGAACTATTCAATATAACTTCTCCATGACCTTTCTTGATTTGGAGGGTTGACATAATAGGGAAGATTTCTCCAGCAGCATCTAATAGTAGATATGGAATTCCTCAAGAAATGATTACTGATAATGGAGTACAGTTCAAAGGGGAAGTGGAAGACTTACTTCAAAGGTACAAGATCAGGCATCATAAGTCTTCACCTTATCACCCTCAAACTAATGGGGCGGTAGAGGCAGCAAACAAAAATTTGAAGACTATATTGAGGAAAATGACAGAAACCTATCGGGATTGGGCTGACAAATTATACTTGGTGCTTTGGGCATATCGTACCGCAGTTAGAAATTCAACTGGAGCCACACCTTACTCTTTAGTTTATGGAATGGATGTAGTGTTACCTATGGAAGTGCAAGTAAAGTCCTTACGAATGGCCTTAGAAGCAGGGATTCCAGAGTCAGAATGGATTAGAGATTGTTATCAAGAGCTAGCATTAATTGACAAAAAAAGTTGACAGCACAATATCATGTCCAAAGCTATCAGAGAAGGATCGCTCGAGCATTCAACAAAAAAGTGAAAACCAGGAGCTTAAAGAAAGGGGATTTGGTACTTAAGCAGTTAAGAGAGAATCAACTAGGTCCAAGAGGCAAATTTAGACCAAATTGGGAAGGGCCTTATATGATTAAGCAGATATTATCAGGAGGTGCAATGCGATTATCGGACCTTGATGGGAATGAGTTCTTAAAACCCTTAAACTGGGATCGTCTTAAGAAATACTTTGTATAAGAAGAAGAGAAAATAAGAAGGATCCTAATGGCGTCAAATGCAGAAAAGTTCAGCTTTTAATATAAGGAATCATGAAGAATGGAAAGTGTAATCAAAATGGAAAATGAAATGTACCAATGTTAAAGGTAGTTGTGTCTACATTTGTTTTAGTCAGACTTGTGTGCATCGACTTGATAATGTCGCGTCCTTGTGATTGTAGGGTTGTAGCAAGCTAAATGGAAACATATCATCATCACTTTTATCAAACATTTGTGTCAAATATTTGACTTGTACTTTTCTCTCTCTCTCTCAATCAAAAAAAAAAATAAATTATGACGCTAAGTCGAAAACCTGAAAGGGCGACTTAGGCAAAAAAAAAAATGATGCTCAGGTGGAAGTTGAAGGAATTGGTCGAATTGGGTTGGCCACCTTGAGTAACTAGATTCTCAATCACACGTGCAAAGGAGAAGCTTGAAGGAAGGATCCATAAATATATATGCATACATTACATTGTTTTTTTTTTTTTAAAAAAAAGTGTTTTCATAGCATGACATCATCATTCATCCCATTGGGGCATTCTGTCATGTGTCTTATTGGATGACCATTAGGGATATTTTATTTCTATCAAGTTCGTCTATTAGAGGTAAATCCAATCTTATGAAGCTAGCTTACTAGGGGCATTCCACCAATCGTGTTGAAATATGACTTGATCGTTACAGAGGCATCAACTTTGCCATAGGTTAGATTATCCACATTTCGTTATTCCGGACTTGCTTTTGAAGTGGGGCAATCCGAGGCGTAGGAATATCTCTAGGTTCCTACATGTTGTTTTTTCATATTTACTTTCGAAGTGGGGTAATCTGAGGCGTAGGAATGTCACTAGGTTCCTACATATTGTTTTTCCAGATTTACTTTTGAAGTGGGGCAATCCGAGACGTAGAAATATCTCTAGGTTTCTACATTTCGTTATTCCGGACTTACTTTCGAAGTGGGACAATTCGAGGCGTAGGAATGTCACTAGGTTCTTACATGTTGTTTTTCTGGATTTACTTTCAAAGTGGGGCAATCCGAGGCGTAGAAATATCTCTAGGTTTCTACATTTCGTTATTCCGGACTTACTTTCGAAGTGGGGTAATCCGAGGTGTAGGAATATCTCTAGGTTCCTACATATTGTTTTTTCGGGTTTGCTTTCGAAGTGGGGCAATCCGAGGCGTAGAAATATCTCTAGGTTTCTACATTTCGTTATTTCGAATTTACTTTCGAAGTGAGGCAATCCGAGGTGTAGGAATATCTCTAGGTTCCTACATGTTGTTTTTTCAGACTTGCTTTCGAAGTGAAGCAATCCGAGGCATAGGAACATCCATAGGTTCCTACATGTTGTCATTACAGATTTACTTTCAAATCGAGATAATCTGGGGCATAGAAACATCTCTAAGTTTTTACATGTTTTTTTTGTCTCTGTTGGTCCAAAACTAGGTGTCTTTTCTTTATACTTTGTTGCATTTTGCATGTGTTTTCATTGCATTCACAATGCACACAAAATTCACAAAGTAAGGGGCATCTGTAGACACCGTATTTCGGACCCAACAGGGTCATCTCTAATGACGATAAACCTGGAGATTCAAATCGAAACTTTTGAAGTGTTAAGCTGAGAATGGACGGGTGAAATTCCAAAACCAAAACCTAAAAGCCTATAAAATCTATACCTATAAAAGTAACCCAAAACCCACCAACCTAAGCCTACCTAAACAAATCAAAAGACCAAACCCAACTTCCTAAAAAATAATAATAATAATAATCAACCCAATAAGCACATGGCCCAACTAGAAGAACAAAAGCATGTAGCAACTAGGCAGCCCAAGTTCCAGCCCAAGAAAGAACCTGGCGCGCAGTTTTTTTCCACTTGCCCATTTTCTCTTTTCCCATGCCCATGATCTGCTGCAGTTTCTTTCCATTTTCTGCCAACTGCTCACACGTACCTGCTTTCATGTAACTTGCCCATTTTCTCTTTTCCCATGCCCATGATCTGCTGCAGTTTCTTTCCATTTCCTGCCAACTGCCCACACGTACCTGCTTTCATGTAACCGATTTTCTTATGTATAAAAAGAGGGGGAGGGCAGTACCAAAAAAAAAAGAGAGAGAAGGGAGGCCTATTATTTTCCAGAAAAAGAAAGACAACACCCGTAAACCCAAAAGATTAAAAGGTTCTGATTACTGTGTATTCTCAGCTTGACTCAGAAAAAAGTGTTGAATTGCTACTCCAGGTAAGTAACTGAAGGGATTTTTTTTTCTTTTTTTCTTTTAATTTTTTAATTTTATTATTACAAATAAATTGATTAATCAATTTTAATCATTATTCATATGTTCATTTTCTCTATTTTAATGTAAATGATTGATTGCATGTATAATCTGTAATGTGTGAAAATATTTTGTATTTGATGTTTTATAAGTTATAATCTTTATTGTTTTGTCTATTTTATTTTGTATGAATATCTTTGCATTGCATTTGATTTTATATATATATATATATATATATATATATATATATATATATATATATATATATATACTATAATATTTTGTATATCATATTATGTGTATTTTCATGAATTGTATATGGCTACATATGTATATTGTATTGTGTATAAAATGTATATAAATTGTGTATATATTATACTATATTATATTATTTTTTTTTATGCTGTGTGTATATTATATGTTGTACGTACATATTTCGTGCAATTGTAATGTCTAAGAGAAATAATGCAAGCGGTGGTAGTAGTAGTATAAATTTCAATATATAAATATTACATATATTATTTTTATGTATGTGTATTATATATCTTTTGCATATATGCCTACTAATAATTATGTTATTATATAATATATATATATATATATATATATATATATATATTCTGGACATGCACGTTATTATATATATATATATTAAACATATTTTATGTAAATATAATAGGTTGGGTGCATACATTGTTTATATATGTTTTGTAAATTTTCGGATTTTATTTATTCATTTTTTGTGTTATTTTATTTTATTTCATATTTTCTAATCTAATTTTTTTTACAGATTTTGTTTTATTTTATTTTGTTAGAATTGTTTAAGATTAGAATCAATGTATAGGGGCGTATGGAAAAGGATTGTAATTTTTTATTTATTTTTTGTATTTTATTTTTCTCTTGATGGTTGTAATTAATAATAGTATTGCATCGCGTGATAAAACGGAACCTAATTAAACTTGGTAACGCGTTTAACAAATAAATCACAAAAGTGGAGGCCGACCTTCGGGCCGGGCGGCATGGGTGCTTAACACCTTCCCATCGTCGTACTCGACTCTCCGAACCCAACCATTGGGCCGGTGAGGAAGGTTGAGTCCTCTGCAAGGGATCTATAAAATCGCCCGTCTTCACCGACGCATATTTTCCCTGGGTTACTCCTGGGTGACGACTCCATAGATTCCATAATGGACCACAAACCCGTTATGCACTCCTCTTGACCACGTTTAGGGTGGTTAAACAAGAGTGGCAAGTCTGTCCTGGCATGGCGCGGCAAAAACCGACGCCACAATAACATTAATCTTATGTTAATAATATGATACAAAATAATCCTATAGGATCGAATTATAGTATAAATAAATACTAAACAGTAAATCTCTTCTCTTATCATTCAAATTGTTCTTTAAGAGCCTCCAAAATTCAAAGCTTCCCTTTGACCCATTATAAATACTTTATTTTATTTTAGATCTAATAAAGTTAATTTTAATGATAAAAAATTTGAAGAATGGTATAGGTATGAAATATCAAATTAAGAACAGATGAAAAAAAAAAAAAATTTAAACCTAAAACCTTAATCCAAATAATTTACTAAAAGTGAAATTCAAACAAACCCGAAGCCCAAATCTAGGCTCATGTTATATATATAATAAATCCAAAAACCCATGAAGCCACCTGAAAAATGTACCTGCACAGCCGAGCCAAAGAAAAGAACGCAAAGTCCAGCCCGAAGAAGGAAAAGGTCAAGAGAGAAAAGCCCGGTTCGCGCAGGCGCAGCACAGCCACTTATGTGAGCGCGTTATACACACGCGCGAGCTCATTCCCGCGGTCTTTTTTTCCTCTCTTCTCCTTGTTTTCCACCGTCTCTCTCCCGCGGGCACTACTCCCCATTTTTTTCTGTTTTCCCTCCTCGTCAACTGTTGTACACGTTCGCCAGTGCAACTGCCCTCTTTTATGTATAAAAGAGGAGCAGTTTAAAATGAAATAGGGGACTTTTGAAGAAAGGGGGATCAGAGAGAAAAGACAGGAGGGGAGGAGAAATAGAGAGTGAGGGACAGACAGGAAAAAAATACAGAGAGAGAGAGGAACATATGAAAAAAAAAAAAAAATACAGTGGGGGGGAGAAGGGGAAAGCTAATTTGTTTAGGTAGACATCAAAAAAAAAAAAAACACAAATACTAAAATTTGAAGTATTCGTTGCTTTTTTATTAGACACCAAAGAAAAATTCTGAGATAATCACATTTCAGGTATATACTTGAGCAGTATAGCATGCATAATATTTATTACTTGTCTATCTGGAATTTTGGCATCTATAATCTTTTGCATGTCAAATGACTCTGCGTTGGAAATTTTATAGAAATATTTGAATATTTTTGTACATGTTTTTGGATTACCCTTTTGAAATAACAATAAAAAAAAAAAAGTCCGTCCACTATTTTGCATTCTACATGTTCTCCATTTCCCGTAAGCAATTATTTTGATATTTTTCTCATCCATTAAAGAAAAAAAAATTGTACAATATCATTGCATGATTTAAATTAATCATATCATAGTCTTTAGCTTAATTGTAACTTGTCAAAGCATTAAAAAAAAGAAGAAGAAGAAGAAGAAGAAGAAAGAAGAATTGATGATGATGGCGATGCATTACGAATGGCTGGTTGTGTTTCTTTCAAATGTGTGCATTATATTTTATATGTATGCACTGCACAGCATTATATGTATATATATATATATATATATATATATATATATGTGTGTGTGTGTGTGTGTGTGTGTGTTATAATTATATCTATGATATCTTATTGTGCATAATTATTGTTATATTTAATGTGTGTGTATATATATTGTACATTATTGTACCTATTTATTGTTATTTTATTGTGCATATATTTACTGTCTATTATACTGTATAAATTGTGTGTATATTGTATAATTTTCTGTATATTATATTATATATTATACTGTATAATTTTTGTGTATTATATACTGTATAATATATGTATTGTATACATTATATGCAAATTTTCTGTGTGGTATAGTATTTTTACTGTATAGTGTGGCTTGTAACTGTGATTCTTGCTTGGTAAATATGTATCTGGAATAAAGCTTGTGCATTTTCATTGGTTGGCAGCTTGATGAAATAGTGAACATGCATAAGCTAATTAAAAATTTGTTATCATCACATTATGTTTCTATCTAATATTTAATTGCATCATATAGTGAGATTTGATGTGCCAGGGTTTTTGTTTATACGTAAATAAATGTTTCTGTATATATATTATATATTAATGTTTTGTATATAAATAAATATCTTATAAATTAATATGTTGTGTGTTTGTTTATATGAACCTATGCATATATATATATTACACACACACGCGTGTGATATATTTTATGCGTTGTGTGTGTATAAAAAGAGTAGTGCTTTTAAATTGTATATATATACATATATATATATATATATATATATTTCTGTGAGTGCTATGTGTTGGGCTTCTGTCTTGATGAAAAAAAAAAATGATGATGATGATGAAACTGAAGCGAATTGAAGCAGCCTGGAGATTTGCAGATGGGCTAGAAATAAAAAAAAACAAAAAAACTTTCATTATATTTATTTCTTTTATCTATCCTAATCAAGTATTGTTTTTTAGGATTAATAAAATGTATAAAAGTGAATGTGCAAAGAGTTATAATTTTTTATTTTTTATTTTTTTCTTTTTCTGAATTTTTTTTCCATAGATGAATGTAATTAATAATAATATTATATTACAGGATTAAAACGGAACTTAATTTAATTTGGTAACACACCTAATGAACAAATCATAAAAATAGAGATTCATTTTCGAGTGGGACGGTATAAGTGTCTAATATATTTTTATAGTCATATTGGATTCTCCGAACCCAATCTATTGAGCAAATAAGGAAGACTGGATCTTTTATAAAAAATTTATAAATCGCTTATCCTCATCAATACATACTTTCTTAAGGTAATTCTTGGGTGACGACTCTATAATGGACCATAAACCTGTTATACGCTCTTCTTAACTACGTTTATGGTAGTTAAATAAAAGTGATAAGGCTATCATGACAGCGCTTGACAAAAACCGATGTCACACCCATCTTTAATCATGATCAAGGCATTCAATATCTTCTTCTTTAGGCACTCTGACAATGGATGAGAATCGTCACACAAAGAATATGTAGTTGGATTGAATTTCCCTTATTGGTCTCCTGATTTCAACGTATTAAAGTGCAGGGATCAACTTTCTCCATCTCCCCAAGAGCTTCTTGTCTCTCCTTCCCTACTTCAAGACCTATTCATCTTTAGGAGTGAGCAAGTCTAGAGACGCGGAAGATGAAGTTTTTCTCTTTAAAGTTCAATCTGAGTAGATGTCTATAGTCGTTCTGCATTAACCATACATTCTAACAACTTATTCAAAATTACATACCAAACATATCAATTTATTTGCAATAGTATCCAACTATCTTGTACCAAAGTGTTATTATTTGATATTACTTCATAGCTTATGTTCCTAATGACATATCTAACTCTGAAAAGAAATAATACCAATTAAATTTCCATCTTCTCTTTGTCAAATAAATGCTTACTAAAAATTAATCCATGTTGCAAGTCCTAAATTAATGCTATATATATTATCACATCATCATCATCAATAAGATGATTTAGAAAGGGAAGACAAAGAATTCAACTTAAAAGAATCCCTGCAATGGCTGCATTTTCATGCCCCATGGTCCGTATGCACAGATTTCTTTATCTATAGTCTTACATAAAAATCTGAAAATTTTAACGAAATAAACAAGACAAAACATCGTTAGAAATTTGATAGTAGAAAAAAACTAGAGAGTGTGTGGAAAGTCAACTTGTATGCTCTTCATTTATCACCCGGAGATGCAGATGCTGTCTTAGAAGATGAAAATGATAGTCAATTTGTCGTTGTTCATGATTTGTTCAAATAGCTTGAACAGCAACCATTGCCTTTCACACTTTCCGTGTAAGTAGAGGCCACCGGAAATTCTTCACGCCACTTAAGCTTCTGTGTCAATCCAAGATTATCTCCTTCGCCAACCTGACTAGCACTGCTGCCTCCACCACGATTGCCTGTTCCAATGACTGTTGTGAGTGCAGCTATTACAGCAGTTTGGAAACTTGGGTCGGCAGTTATAGCTTTAGTTGCGGCAGCTATAGTATCTGCAGGCATAGATTGTTGAAGAGCACCAGCAACGTTACTCTTTTCCATGTAGGATTGATAAATATTCTCCGCAGGCTGTCTTGTTCCTAGGTTTAAAGTTCCGATTTGATTTTTGATATATGGCTGACTGCTATCATAGCTAAGGAAATTGTTGCACCATGGCATTGAGTTGGATTCTGAAGAACCGAAGCTGAGACTTGTGGAATATCTTGGAGCAGTTGAGGGATAACTTGTAATAAACCTATCGAAAGGAAAAAAAGAAGAAGAAGAAGAAGAAGATGGTGCTGCAGTGGTGAGGTCGAGAGTGATTGTTGGGCATGAAGGCGTAGACGATAATGAAGGATGAGGTAAATAGAATTGCCTTGACTTTGAGGTATCGGTCAGATAAAAGTTCAATCCACGGAGATTATTATTGGCTGCTGTGATAGAGGTGGATGGTGCAGTGGAGCCAGAGCGGGAACTCGAAGATGAACCAGACAATAACATGGAAGCAGCTGCCGAAGTTGTAGAGGCCAATGCGGTTGCTGACAATGGAAGGGGGTGGTTGTGGGTTCCTTCATAGGTGGTGATTAAGATGGACATGTCCTCAGCACATCTTTGCACCTAAAATTCCAAAGAAACACGTATATCAAAGATTAATCGATTCTCAGGCGATCACTCTCGGTTATTTGTTAGCAGCATTTATATATGTACCTGTTTCCTGACTGGGCAAGAAGGTGCAAAAGTGCAGCGATAATAAGCTCGGGGACATGGGTTTCCTTTTGCAATCTTTTGTCCATATTTCCTCCATTGGCAACCATCATTCATCTGCATAAAGAAAATTTTTGTTAATAGCTTTATATCTATAATTATGATCACTAGCACAATGCGTCAAATGATCATATCCTGTTTGAGTCTGAGACCCTAATTCATATAACTTCTCAAATAAACAATAAGGATATTCACCGTCGGTGTATCGCATCTAGCCTTAACAGAAACCCTAGCTCTTTTGATTGGATTTTGTTGAGACATGTCTTCGTATCCACTTCTCATTGTCTTGAGAGCTTTACTAGGTGGCCAGGTCTCCCCAGCTTCTTCCTTTGAATCTTCAGAACTATTTGTCGGGCTGTAGTCAGGTAAACCGTCATATTTTGCATCTGATTTTGACACTTGAAATTTGCAGTCGAGTCCAAGGGACAAGCCTTCTTTAACATGCCGATCATCTTCCTCTTTTCCTGAACTAGAAGTTTTATTCTTCTCATCCTTTTTCGAATCGCTTGAAAATCTTCCTAGGCTTAGAGCAACAAGCTCAGTTTCTTCGACTTCTTGGTCATGATCATGAGAGGTGTCCTCACATTTCTTTGCATCTTGGTGGACAATGTCATAGAATCGCATTTGAAGGGTCTTATAATCATTCATTATTCGATCTAAATGCATCTTTAGCCTTTCGTTTTCTTCTCTCACTTCCCCCATTTCGGCTCTCGCAGATTCAAGCTGATCATCCTAATTAACATCCGGAACAATAAGAATTAATTAATTGTATGACCAATATTTTCTAGATTGTTATCCCCACTGGTTCTAACCTGTTCTTTCTTTATGCTCAAAGAAGATGCTCCTGATCTTGAGTTGTCAGATCCCATGGATGATCCTTCCTTGCTAGTTAGAAGAGGTTCCTGCATTATAAATTTAATAAAATTAACAATAAGATGATCATAACAAAGAGAAACTTATTAAGATTCTTATTCATAATGCAAATTTTAAAGTGGGGTTCTTATGAATTAATCCTCATATTATCAAGGTTCTTGGCTTTTGATTCTTGGCCAGGTTATTTACTATGATATGACTTCAATTTGGACCATTAGATTCCCAATTAATAAAGATAAATTGAGGTCAACAAGTTGTCGAGCCTCTGTCGTTAGTATTAATTGCCCCATCCTAATAGGGTCTTTCTTACTCCTCCAAAGAAAGCAAAATTTGCTGATGCTGATTGATGTACATGCATGTGCGATTACTCGTACTACAGTTAATTGCAAATTATCTTTCAATTTTTGTCTCTTCCTAAAATTTTCTACTGAATTGTCCAGAAGAACCACATACCAATGGCATCTGATATGTATGTATTAAAGTTGAAGGGTCTGAACTATAAGGTCAAAAGCTCCATTAAATTGGAAGACAATAGAAAGTTAATTATTTATTTCAGTGGACTCTGGGTTTATGAAGATCGAATTCAAGTAACCATTAATTATGGTTTTTGTTTCAGTGAGACTTGGCATTGAAAATTACCCAAAAAAAAAAAAAAACTTGGCATTGAAAAGCTAAAATCATGCAAAAAAGCCACAAATGTAAACAGTTTCGATCTAATTTAAGGTTTATTTTGGCACTCTTCTTTCTGATCTGAAGTAGTAATATGTATGTATGCATGGTTCTTCAACCACAAAGTTCAGTATAGAAGATCGACCAAAATTAATATGAAAGCATGTTTCCTTATTGATGAGACATGAAAACTACAAGAAGATGAATATATGTATCTCCCGAAGTTTCATCTTTGTAGAACCAAGTATTTTCAGCCAGAGAAAGGAAAAAATTAACCTTAGCAACGATCTCTTCTTTATGATCACCAACTGAATCGACTCTCTTCTCTTCCTGGATGGGGCCAGATCTTCTGAAAACATCCTCCATGGCTACCTGTTTTCTTCTTCTTCTTCTTCTTCTTCTTCTTCTCTCTTGTTTTAAGTCATTTTAAACATGGCATATGCTCTTATTTTTATAGAGAGCCTTCTCCAGTATTTGACTTGGTTTTAAAATAATTCAATGCTAAGACACATACTATGTCAACACCCCAAATCCAATCTAACTGCTCTAAACAAATAGTGTCAGAAGTCATTAGCATTTTCCTAACGAGGCTTTGTATTAAAACACATTTCTACCCACTGAAAGCACAAATTACATTTTTTATCTAAAATTTTGAAAAAATAAAAAATTAGTATTTTTAGATATCCTCTTGATGTTTTAAATATGATAATTTTTATTTTTTATAAATTTAAAAACCTACAATTTAGTCTCTACGTTTCCAATTTGGAACCCTATGTCACCATAACCGAGTCATCCATATCGCAGCCAAGTTTGGGGACCTTAGTTTATATGTTGCTTGTGAGTCACGAGTACTAGTTTCATAACAAGCTTGTCGCAAAAGGGTTGATCCTTCACTTGCTAATCATTCTTGAGTTAAACTTGCTCTCTTGCCAAGCCTTTCACTCACTTGTTAGCCTAAGTAGTCGGACTCAATTATACACTATTTTAAGGATCACTCATTCTTCACTCTTTCACTCTCACCCGCATAGAGCACTATAACCAAGGTGTAGTGTGGGGTGGCCTGTCAAGATAAGAGAGGGCTAACCCAGCCACCCTAGGAAGAAAAGTATAAAATAAAGATAGCAATTCAACTCAACCCCTCCTCTATAAGGTTAGTTAAAATCCCTGTAATAATGAATGAGATGAAGGTGAAGATAAATATCCCTAACCTATCCTCTTGTCAACTTGTTCTCTTTATGTTTTTTTTGTTCTCTACATATTATCTTTATGTTTTTTTTGTTCTCTACATATTATTTAAACCTTTAAATATTGAATTACAAGTTTTGAATTATTACAATAAATATTCTATTAATTTTCCATAAATAATAGAAATGAGAAGTGAGAGAAAAAATTTCCTACTAGTATGGGGAAGAGAAGGAGTTCTTGTATTGAGGCAAAAGATTCATCATGATTCCTATATGGAGGATAGAACAGGACATGAATGAAGAAAGATTTTCCTTACAAGAAAAGGTTTTCAGTACAAAAGTGAAAGAGGCAGATGGTTTTAATGTAAATTTGATAGTTAAAATTTTGTTAATTTAAGATGATTTTAAAAAATAAAATAATAAAAATAATATGATTGTTCAACTTTCTAACATTGCATCAAGATTCCTTTACATTAATAAAATTAGGTTTTGGATGAAAATATAATTTATATATTTAACAGGTAGAAACTGTTTTAAGAATAAACCTTAACCACTTATTTAAATTAAACTAGAAGAATTCAACGTCAACTCTTTAGATAAACCCTCAGAGAGAGAGAGAGAGAGAGAGAGAGAGAGAGAGAGAGAGAGCGCTTCAAGCCGCGAAGCCCGGACCCCACCTAATACTGCCACCGTCGTTGAAGTTTCTCTTTATTGAATGACAGAAGTCACATGGCGGTTGGCTCTGGTCAAACTTTTTGCCATATTTCGTGTTTCCATGGGTGACCGGAGTTGCAGATCAAGGCTAGGGTTTTTGAACATTCTGGGGTAGAATAAGGTTAAGGTCAAACATCAGATCAAGGAAATGGTTGCCCATTCGTCCATGGATTTGACCTTATTAATATTATATCATATAATTAAAATATAATGATCAAAATTACAAATCTAAATCTACACTCTTTCACTCCATTAGATATCTTGTTTAATTCCTAATCTTATTATTAATATGTTACTTGTTCAAGTAAAAAGATCATGATTTCTTCCATTTCCTCAGCAACTTGAGGCCCTGCCCATGCCTATATTAAAATGCAACTAAGCCATTCCGTAAGCAAAAGACCCGGCAATGGCAGCGCCACTACCAGGCAACCTCGGGATCAATTCCGTTGACGCCTAATTATTGATTTCGATCCAGTATAATCTCCAAAGTATATTTCTTTTCATTTGGAAGAAGAGACTTTATAAGATCATTAGCATAATCACTTTTTTAAAGAGATGTCTATGTTGCCTTAGTTGATTACAGAAGGATTCTTCATGATCAAAGTCGGGACATTGACTTTAATGTCTCCTGCTGGTAACGATAATCCACATGCAAATTTCAAACAATTAAATAGCCAGCCTCCTTTTTCTTTCCTGGAGGTCCCATTTCATTAATATGCATCCTTACTAGTGAAGTAGTTAACGGCTAATTACCCATTAATCATCATACCAGCTGCTGTTAATTATATACGATAAGATTCCTTTATTATGGAGAAAAGACTTGGCCGACATGCCTGTATATAGCTCTGAAGATGGGTTGTTGTGGGCAGTTTCAAGCTTTTGACATCACTAGCCTGGAACCTCGTCGGCTTCTTCCTGAATTGCTGCAAGTCTCACAAAGGCAGTAGCAGGCATGTGAACTATGGAAGAAAACGGTGAAAAGGTCAGAGGAAGGGCCGATATCTGCTAGAACACATATATTGTTTTGAATAAGTTCTTATATGTGATAAAGAGGGTTTAAGTTTCAACATTTTTGTCAAGTTCAAAGGAATCGTATGAGAAATTTGACCTAGAATTTGTATTTTATACTTTTACAAAGACTTTAATAATTTATAGACTTGTAAGAAATCGTCCGCATATTAAGTATTATTATCCCTTTGGTAAGAGAGATGATGTGTATGAATACCTTAAATTATAAATATATATAAACTAGAATTTTTAAATAAGAAGAGGAGATGAAAAGGAAGGATAAAGGAAAGTGATATATCACCTTATGTGATTTGATTAATATTTTTAACATTTTAAATAAGTTAAATCCAGATCGAATTTATTTAAATTTATAATTTTAACATTTATAATTTTAAATTTTTAAAAAATTTAATTTATCAAATTTGAGATATTAAAAAATTTAGTTTAAATTAATTAAAATAATTAGATTTTGATTAATATATATCAAAATAATATTATTTTAATAATCTATTTTAAAAAATTTATGGGAAAAGTCTTGGCTTGACTCGTTGTGCTGTGTAATTGTCTAGTTTATTTGCATAATAGAGTTGAGTGTAGTCTAGAGGCTTTGGTAAAAGGCAGGGTCATTCAAGGAAATCAAGCTCTAAACTGTGATTTGATTTATTTGATTGGTAACAGCAGGCATAGATGATCACAGATTGGGTTCCGCGCAGTTGGGCAAGCTGTATGTATTAAACAAAGGCCGAAGGACTTAGTCCCACCCATAGTTTGACGGGGGACAGAATCTTACGCCCCAAATTTAAAAAATCCAGTCTCTTGCTTTGAAATTATTTTTTATAGTTTTATAATAAAATTACTATAATATTTTCATAAAAAATAAAAATTTATAATAAAATTATAAAATAACTTTTAAATATAAATAATTTTAAAAAATATTTAAAATTTTTTAAATATATTAAAAAAAATTTTAAAAGATAAAATAGCCACTTCCATTAGTGTAAGTGGCAGTGGCCGCCACTAACGGAGTTAAGTAGTTATTTTTTACTATCTAGTTTTAGGAGATAGCAGATCTAGTCTTCCCATTCAGTGAAGACGATTAGATTTGGCCTTTCCGTTCGGTGAAGACGGCCAGATCTGACCGTCAGAAACAAAAATTGAAAACAGTTGGTGGGATCAAGACCAACCATTTTTGACCATTTGATGCTTTTTTTTTTTTATAGAAACGGTCAGATTTAACTGCTTCCACCAAATCTGGAGACGACCAGATCTAACATCTCCTGGAACTAGGTGATCGGAAATGACCACCTGACTCTGTTAGTGACGACCACCGTTGTCGACACCGACGACAGTGACTGCTTTATTTTTAAAAAATTTAAAAAATTTTTAATATATTTTTTAAAATTTTTAAATATTTTATATTTATATAAAATTTATTTTATTATTTTATAAAATTTTAATTCTAAAATAATAAAATTATTCCTAATATATTACTATTTATAATTATATTTAATATTAAATTTGATCAAAAGATGAAAAATTAGATTTCTAAGATATTCCCGTCTCAAACTATGGATGTGAATGAGTTATTTGGCCTTAAACAAATGAGGCAATTGGATTTAAAAGACTTCAACATGTGGCAGCCCCTCGATGAAGGCGCCATTTTTTTTTTAAAGCAAATTCTCAGGACTTTGAGGCTTAATTACTAATGAATGCTCGAAGGTATGAGGTTCTTTTATGTCTTGAACATAGATAAATTCAGTAAGATTTGCTTAATTAAGATGTAATTATTTAGTCGTGTTAACTTTTGTTTGGATCGGGTGACCCCAGAATTGAATTTTTTCATCACTTTGTTCTGTAGTTCTGTTGACGGGTAGATCCGGATCGAAAAGGTTTCAATTCAATTAAAAATAATTTTACCCAAGCTAGCTTCGATTTTGAATATGCTAATCGATTGGTTTTATAAAAATTTTCTCATCCCTGATCTCAAACTCCATTGATGGATCCGAGCTCAAAAAATGTGGGCCCTTCAAATTCTTATGCTATGTACCTGACCAGTCACACCATTACTCTCCATAAGACACGCAAGTCCGTTGCTATCAAACCTGTCTCAGGATTTTTTGCATCCGTATATTCGATCAACGGACGGAAGAGTGAGAAGGGGAAATTTGACACTACACTGTAACGATTTTTAGTAGATCAAAATAACAAGTGATTAATGATAAATTATTAGCTTTCCAAACTAAGCAGCATAACAGCCCAGTTGATTAAGCTCCCTTCTAGTTCAGTTTCAGCTCTTCATCAGTCGCCATGTATAGCGTTGACGTCCCCAGAGCTCCCTGGAAGACTTTGAGTTGGCTCAGTTTGTGTTGATTTGGGAGATGAGAATTAAGCGTAATTCAGTTCAGGTTGTTGCTTTTCTTTGATTATTATTTTTTTCTTATTGATTTATGTGTAGATATACCCGCCATATGAAAAAGATAGTCCTTTTCATTGAGATTGAATGCATTGTTTTCTGATGTTATTTATCTGCTGTTGTGGTTTTTATTTATTTGAATTTCATTACATTTCTATTTAGTAATATGTGAGATTGATTTGTTTTAAGTAGTTTTGATGTGGGCTATAATTGTAGTGGTTGGCCGGAGTTTGGATTGTTATAATTTATGTTTAGGTGTTCATTACATGGATCTCCGTACTTGATTTTTTATTTTTCTGTATACAGATCTGCTCATTCTTTGCCTTGTGCTACTGCCGAAGCTGAAGGAATATCAACTTCTCAACCTGCTGAAGTATACAACTTGGGTAGGTATTGCAACGGCTACATCAGTTTGTTTTCTAAGCTGAAACTGATGCCTATTCATAGAGTTCAGCTATGAAAAACAATAGCTTTCCGGAATAAGAGAGTTTCTTGAACTTGGAATGTTTCTGCCTTTAGTGCAGGGTAAATGGACAGGACTGTCAAGTTGGAATACAATTGTAGATCCTTTAAATGGAGAACCATTCATTAAGGTTGCTGATGTATCCGAAAAAGAAATCCAGGTACTTCCTTTGAGTGTCTTGGAAACCGACCTCATTGCTTTGTTTGCCATCATATATTCCCCTTTGTTGAGTGTAAGGTGTATATTGCGGCTAGCCTAGCATAGGTTTCAGTCCTCTCCCTGTTTTTCTCCTTTCATTAAGCATCTTCTTATAATGTACTAAGTTTTTTATACAAAGCGAAAACTTGTCCAAACTTTTTATTTCTGTACGTTGTTGGGTTGTATCAAAATAAAATTTCTCTACTATTGAACCTGTTTGCAGCCATTTGTGGAGAGCTTGCCTGAGTGCCCTAAAATGGTCTACATAGTCCCTTTAAATCCCCAGAGAGGTTTGTTTCACCTTTGCATCTGTTCCTGTCTGTGCTTCCTTTTCTGTGTTTGCTTATCAGATTTTCAGATAGATAAAGATATCATCATGACTAGTAGTCGCTTTCTTATTTATATCAATAGTTTGATATCATGTGTAGTTTCTGACAATGATGCTGATGAGTCATTTTGGAAGGTATCTGTATTATGGAGACATATCTGCCAAGGCAGCTCACATGCTTTGTCTGCTGAAGGTAATACCTTCTGCTTCTAAGAATTGTGAATATATATCTTCCTTAATCTCATTAACTTTGCTATCCAATTGTTCACTTATTTGCTTTTATATGCTTCTGAATGACCCTTTTTTGTTTTCGTTTCTCATTCAGGTCTCCGATTTCTTGATAAATTAATGCAAAGGGTTTCTCCTAAGAGTTATCAGCAGGCTATTGGTGACGTTTATGTTACACAGAAATTCTTGGAGAATTTCTCTGGTGATCAGGTACCTCAAGATCAGCCCAGTTGAGCAATTTTGGTTGGAACGATAAAGAAAGAAAGGAAAAAATCCAGCAAATAGATTCCACTATTGTTGAAGGTCACATGGTTGTTTACTATTATTGTACAATTTTCATCATCACAATGTGTTGCATCTTTGCCATGCTTCAGAATAAGCTAGAAATATATGTTTAATTAACTGATGGACAAATTTCAGTTATTATATCTTTGTAAGGTTGCTGAGAGTTCTACAAATTTACATATGTCAGGTTCGTTTTCTGGCAACGTTTTTGCTGTACCTTGAAATCATCCTGGACAACAGAGCCATGGTTTTCATTGGCCTTATGGTCCATCTATGTTCCACTTGAAGAAATTGTGAGAGTCAACAACCTTGAGCTTGTAGCAAGAGAAATCTTTGGAGCATTCCAGGTAAATAAAAATAGAGAAATTATTACTCCTAATTGTTTACATCTGTGTGACTATTACGAAACTACATATTTAATTTTATATCTTAAATCTACTCTGTTGGGGAGCGTTTTAAGGTTTGTGGATGAGGAAAAATGAGCATATAACCTCAAGTACCTAACAATATTAATATAGGTGGAGCAGGTTCTAGATGAGCTGGCCTGCTATCAAAACTTAGTACCTTTCATATCATGATTTTGTTGAATTCTTTTAGTTATTCTTTATAACCCAAAACCAAAACACATATTCTCCGGCTTATGTTAAAACTTATCCTAGATTCTGAGAGTGTGCATTTGAGTTGGGGATCAAGTGTGTGAGAGACACTTTCTACTTAACAGATTATTACTGGATTCAAATTAGTTGAATGAATTAGGGATAAAAGCCCATAGAAAGAAAATTCTATAGGGGCCAGCATATTCCTAAGTACTTGTTACAAATTGAATGTTAACAGTACTAACAGCAGGAAGTATGTCTGTTTCTAGATTGTTACTGAATATAAACAAGATCAACTCCCACTGGTGCTGAATGCTCTGGAGAGAATGCATGCACATTTAACAGCTGCAGTAATTTCAAATCATCTCCACTTTCTACAGGCAAACTACTCTTTTTCTCTCTCAGGCTCTTTAAAGAACTAGGATTTGCCTTACATGATAACTACTGGGTTACCGAAAGTAGATCTTGTCAGACAACCAACAAATACTTGTATTTTGTTTGAAATTCTTCATGGGCATAAAACTGATCATTTAATGTGGGTTATACAGCCGTACTACTGAGTCAACCAAATTTCAATCATTTGGGCTTATGCTGCTTGAATTTTACCCCTTTTACTTGGGTACTACAAAAACATGTTAAATGATTGATTCTCTGGCGTTTAGAATGCAGAAATTTTCAACCTTGAACTGGCTTCCTTGGGAAGGGAGGATGATTTTTGAACTCTTAATCAATGCACCGAAATTCGTAGGAATGTGTTATGAACAAATTTCTGCGGTTAACTTATTTCTTGTCAGTAAGTCAATTTGCAGGAAGCCATTGGGCAATCAGTAAATGGAACTACGTATGCTGGATTAAAAGCACCAGCACCTGGAGCTCCACAGAATCACCAGTGGGTAGAAAATTAAAATCCTTTCAGATTTTATTATTGTTTCATGAGAAGGCTAAGTGTGTGCTTCTTAGTACATATATTAATGACTGCTGCAAACAATAGGTTTGGACCGTCTGGAGACCCAAGAGGTGCAGGAATTGGGACACCAGAAGCAATAAAACTTGTTTGATCTTGCCATAGAGATATCATACATGATGTTGGTCCAGTCCCAAGTCAGTGGAAGATACCACCATCTACCCGAGCATGCACATTGATTAGCGGAGAAGAGAAAAGGAAGTTTCATGTCAATAAATTGATTTTAATAGAAGCGCCAACATAAGTAGTGTTCTCTCCCTCATTCTTTTTGTTAGTTTTATTAAGCAAGAACGACTACTTTTCACCCCTTTTTTTGCATGAATAACAAGTTTTCACCTTTGAACTTCAGAAACTGACATTATCAAAATTTTGTGACCTGTGAAGATTATTGCAAGAAAATATATGTTGCTCATTAGCTCTTTATAAGTTCTTTGTGTTCCTTCTTAACAAATTGTATCTTAATGTAGTATTCAAAAACTATTTTTAAAGTTAAATCTTGTAGAAATCAATTGAATCAGGGGACCAATTAGTAAAATTACAAAACAGCAGAACAGTTGGCAATTTAGTGAAGATGTAACAAGAATTTGTAATGAGAATTCTAGCGACTTTACATTGAAATATTAATTGATACAGAAGTGGATTGGAATCTAGTGGCAAGTCTATAACATTCATCGTAATGGCAAAAGAAGAAGAAGAAAACAGTCAAGAATTAAACTTGATGGCGTGGAAGGGGAAAGCGACATAATGGGCATGTGTTACTCCTCTCAAGCCACGGAACGATGCAATCTTCATGGTAAAAATGGGAGCAGGGAAGACGGCATAGTTGAGCTCCAAGATTGAAATCCTCCAGACATATGCTACACTTCTCATCCTCCGAACCAGAAAACTTGACCTTCTCCAGTGATTCATTAGAAGATTGAATAGCTGGCGCAAACGTCTGAGACTCCATGGATTCTTCTACCGCCCTCCTGACCATATCTTCATATCCCTCGTAAGAAACTGTGCGAGTAGACGTGGCCTCTAGACGCATACGGATTGACATTCTAGAATTCCTATTTCCAGTGCTGAGTAGTGGCAATTGTAGTAGGGCTAACCGTACAGCCATCGAGTAGAAAGCTCGGTTGAGACCCACATGTTGGGCCTCTGGAAGTGGTCGTTCGGAAAGAAGAAAAGAGTTACAAACCAAACATGGCATGTTGTCCACAGAACCGATTAATAAATTCAATGTGGGTATTTGAACAGACACCGTCTCCACTCTGGTTGCTTCTGGCACAAGACTCTCCCAGTAATTGTCGTCCATTGGAATGCGAACATGAAGAAACTGATATATGTCACAGTGGACATATGATGTGGGGCAAATTTGACGCTCTAAAACATGACGGGATATGGGGTTGTGCTGGTTCATCATCCTTAACGACATACTGAATTTCCAGATTGAATTGTTTCAGGGGTGTGTGATGCTTGATCAGTAAGTAACTAGCTTGACAGAAGAAAGAAAGAACAAGAAAGCTGCTTAGAAATCAGAATATGCTATGTGAGTAAGATCCTTCCACTACAATTCCTTATATAGAGAAGATTTTGACAGCCCTTAGTGAATAAGGATTCACGAGTTAGAATTTTAGTAAGAGTTTCCTGATTTGCAGTTCATTCAAAGTTCAATACAGGAAAGAAACAAGTTTCCTGACTTCAAGGGATCAGATAAAATCAAACCTGGATGATACAAATTGCTATTTGTTGCCAATACCAATTACCTTTGTACCCTCATCGTTCAAATGATAGGTTGATTCATAAGTGGGAAGCACGGATTGAATCCACCCGTGGAAAGGACTTTGTAGACCAGGGTTAGAAATGTAATATAACATAAAATTGAGACACTAATAAAACTATATTTTTACTTAAGACTCCCTCCCCCGCGTTTCATCTCTCTTTGCCGTTCTTCAGTTCTTCGAGAAATTTCGGAAAGCCTCTCTCTCAATCAAAATCATGGATCATCATCATCAATGGCATTTCAGGCCATCCTCAACGGCAAACAACATCTGTCCAGTTTGCTCTATTTCTCACTTCCCATTTTGCCCTCCCCCTCCTCCGCCTTACTCCAATCAAAACCCTAGATTTCCGGCTCACCCCGGATTCGACCCGAGACCTTGGCACGTAGTGAACTCTAATTTCGATGGGCAAAATCCCGTACAGCCGGTGTATGATTACTACGTTGGTAGTAACGGTTTTGTGAGTGAATATGATAGGAATTATAACAATAAAAGACTGAGAATTGATGAGAACAATTACCAGTCGTCTGATCGCGAACGCCGATTGAAGCTGATTCGCGAGCACGGCGGCGCTTGTGGAAACCCTGAGTTTTTTAATAGGAATGGGGTTTATTCTGTTGAGAATCATGCGGCTAATGATTCAGTTCATGTGGGTCATGATTGGCAGGGTTATGGTCCTACTAACAATCTACCATCAATGGCGTTACCACCACCTGCACTAACGCCATTATCTCCGTCGCAACATGGATGGCATCACCAAAGTTATTGTAATGGTAATGAGCATTTGAATTCACCAGGAGGTTACTTATCACGTCACTCTGGCAATGGCATTGGACAGCCTCCTCTTCCTACTTCCCCACCGCCACCTTTGCCGCCAGAACCGCCGCTGCCACATCTTCTGCCGCCACCACCACCACAGAAAACGTCTTTGTTTCCTGTTCCTGTGAGTGGTCCTTCCTCTTATCAACCAAGTCCGCATGCTCCTGCCGAGTTTCTTAGGGAGGTATGCCTTTGTTGTCCTATGCGTGGTTTGTGGTTATGGAAATTGTTATTTGAGTTAAGTTATTATGTTTGTATCATGAAGGAATCTCGGTCATTATCTATGCCGCATCCGGGAGAAAGCCACTCATATCCCCTGAAGTCATTATCTCCTGAGAAGCCGAAAGTTGTGAATGCTTTGCAGTTGTTTAAGCAGCCTCATCGAGCCATGCGTCCTGATCATATTGTGATAATTCTTCGTGGGCTTCCAGGTAGCATGTTTTGATTTGGTGCATTGCCAACAATCGGTCATTATTTTTAATGCTTCTGTTGAAGAATATTGGTGACATTTGAATCTTTTTTGTTGGTATCTTTAACTTGTGCTGAGTACAATATCATGTGTCAGTATGGTGATAGGTTGGAGCATGGCAGTCAGCCCCGCTGTAGTGGGTTTTGATTGACTGTAGGCTACTGGATATTTTTTCACCTTTGCCTTGTGGTACGAGATACTCTTGGTGCTCAAATGTTTGTTGGAATTTGACACTTGACTAAGTTTATAGTACCATTATTCTTAATGGAATGTGACCAGATATGGAACATATTTTATAAGGAAATTCAGTTTGTTTTTCTATAATTTGATTTTTTGTTTGAAGGGATGTGATTGCATGGAGAACTTTGTGCAAGGACTACTATTGTCATAGACACTGTATTTCCATTTGTTCTGTGACTTTTAGATATTTGCTACGTTCATATTAGTGGAGAAAAGGAAATGTGCATAAATTCTGGTTTATAGTCTTGCAAAACATATCTAATCATAGGTTCTATGATCATAGTTGAAATCTTTAATTTGTTTATATTTACAGGTAGTGGGAAAAGCTACTTAGCAAAAATGTTGCGTGATCTTGAGGTTGAAAATGGTGGTGATGCTCCAAGAATTCATTCCATGGATGATTATTTCATGACTGAAGTTGAAAAGGTCTGCACTGTGCTTCATTTTTGTTGATGTTCTTATTAAATCTTTATTGGTTGTTTTGAATAGAAATTGCTCTTTCATTTCCTGTGACATAAAGTGCCTGGATGCATCTATTTTCATGGTAGACAGTCCTTCCATTTATGCCTCTACATGCACAAGCATAGAAAAACAGTAGATTATATGCATTCTCAGTAAGGTTCTTACTTTGTTGAATGTTTTAAACTTATTCTACTCTGAAGGTTGAGGAGGGTGATGTATCAAAATCTTCAAGTACACTTAGAAGCAAGAAACCAATACCAAAGAAGGTCATGGAGTATTGCTATGAACCTGAAATGGAGGAGGTAACACTTTTCATTTTATCTAGCATGCTAAAAATCATCTCTGAAAGACGTATTATAATATTGTTTTGCAAACATCTGGCCCAAAATTTATGTTCATGTTGCTTTAATCAGAAAGTAAACTGTCTTCCAGGGATTAAGGTCAAATGACTCAATATCTGTGTCTTGAGAAAAATAGTAAAAGGACTGCAAATCAGTCTAGCATGCCCTTAGCTTGTTTCAAATCTAGCATGGATTTATAGCTTTGGCTGCACTAGGTTTACCATTTGGTTTTGATCGCTTGATTTTTATGATTGTGCTCAGCATGCTTTGAAGAAGAGCACAGAACACAGCTGTGCCTTTTTACATGTTTTTTTAGTACAAATGGTTTAAACAACTTTTGTTTGCACCCAGGAAGTAAATTGCCTGTTCAATTATTGTGAAAAATCCCCTAAATAAATTTAAAACATGACCTATCTTGGGTGATTCTCAACATCTTTTCTTAGCCCATCAGCATATTGGCACACTTGCTTTTCGTTATACAACTACATTGTTATTTACTTAGACTTTGATTGAAATTTATTTGTGCAACAGGCTTATCGGTCAAGCATGTTGAAAGCATTTAAGAGAACTCTTGAGGAGGGGAATTTCACTTTTGTTATTGGTATGAGATCTTTTGAAGTTCCAGTCTCAATTGAAAACATGCAATGACGTTTTCACTATTTTTATTTTTATTTTTTTTGTTGTGTTTTTATCATTTACTTTCTTTTCCATTCTGGCCACCTCAGTGGTATTGGCAATGTTGAGATGGTATAGAAGTGGAATAATCATGTTCTGTGTTGAAGTTTTGTTCTAATTTGGTGAAAGTGTTTATTTTGATTATTTGATATCAAGGCAGTGTCTATATTTGGTTTTTGATATCTGAAATACATTTCCAGTGTTAGCACAAGGTGGGAGAAATTTCTTTCTTTAAGAATGTGGGTCCAAATGAACCTGCCTGAATTATGGCCTAGTTTAGAAACTGGAGTTAGTTCATTCTCACTTGTTTTTCTGTTCTATAAAAGTTTGAACTATAGACACTAGAATAGTCAAAAGTAGTTGATGTTCTTCCTTGAGTTATACTGGCTACTGCAGCATTCAAGAACTTCAATAATGTAATTGGGTTATAGAATAAGGGTGGTGCAGTGTCTATGCACTGCTTGCATTTTCACTAACCACAGATGCAGTTTTGTTCGGAATTTGACCCTTTTGTTGCTGGTATGTGTGCCTCGTCTTAGTGGATGACCGCAATCTGCGGGTAGCTGATTTTGCTCAGTTTTGGGCATTTGCAAAGGTATACCCTTAATTCTCTTTTTCTTCCAACATCTGTAAGTATATATGCTGTCTTTTCTGTTTCCTGGGACTAGTTTAGGTCTTCAGGTACAAATGATCATATGCAGGTCTCATTGAAGCTAGAAGTTAATAATTTTAATGTGCTCCATTTCTTTGCTTATATTGATGGGTTTCAACTACATGGGATGTCTCTTTGATGCTTCCTATGATTGTTTACTCATAGTATTTACTTTCTTTTTTGGGTTTATTTTAACTGGAGTCTCTGCACTATATTTTGAATATTCCCGTGTATGAATATTTTATTTGTGGTTATAAGAGGAAAATTAGACAATTTTATCTAAAATGTTAGAATGGCATTACAAAGTTAAATGACTTGGCAAGGCAGGAAATTACTTATGAAATCTTCTCTAACAGTCTTTGGAAGTTCTTTGCTCTATTTCTTTTTTCCTTCTGTTTTGGGATTTAGTTGTACTTCATTTCTAGATAAGTTTTAATTTTTTTTCCTAAAATTGTTGGTTATAGGCTGTAGTAAGTATGAAACTCTGTCATCCTTAAGGAAGCATTATCATTATTTTGGGACCTTTCTCTTCTGTGGCTCAGACATGATCCATGATTGTCCGACAAGTAATCCAATTGCATAGCAAGTAACATTGGCATGTTTTATTGCATAAATCGTGAACCAGCAAATTTTAACAATAACTTTGGGAATGCACTGCCTGCTTAATATCAGCATATTGTGTTTGTTTTGTGTAAACATCCAATTTTATATCTCTGAATAAGTTAGGACCTGTGTGAATGCTATTATCAAAAAGTCGGTTGCATATAACTAAGGTAGCGACATCCTATTTATTCCTCAAACCCCATGTAATTGTGCATACGTGGCTTCTATTTTCAACCGTGTGAGTGTGTGTCATATGAGCAATGCTAGACGTTCCAAAATACATCCCAAAATTCACTTGCCAACTTATGTGTCATCTTATTTGGAATTCCCATATCATATACCAAATCACCACTTCATTTACATCTGAACACCTCATAAGATTGCATATTCCTTTGGAATGAGAATTTTGGGATAACTTCTGGGATGTATAGCATTATTGTTCTTATATATACCGTGTGTTAAGTTGAATATTGAGTGAAGAAAGGTGGTATCAAGATCCATTATGTGTTAAGCTTAGTTATTGTTGTCTTTTCTTGTCAGTAATATAAAGTATACTAGTACAAATGTTATTTAAAGTTTTTCCTGCATTGTTATACTTTTCCCTTAGAAGTTTATTCTAGGAAGCTGCAGGTATATGCTGTCTATCTAGACTATCAATTGTTACATTTTATCAGCATATTCCTTGTTCTTTCTTTTTGTTTTCCTTTATTTCTGTCGGCAAAATGCGTGGTTATGGATTTCTCATTTGAAGGAAAATTGTCCAATGTTCAACTGAAGTAATGAGCTGAATGATGATGGGTATTTATGTTTTAAAGCTGTGTTTGCCGTGGTTTGAAAACACTAATGTTTAGGTGTTTCTATTTGCTTGAATTTGTGTTGATTGAACATCTACTTGTAGACGGTTTGGCAGAGTTTGGAAAATTTTTGTTTTAATTATTTTTTCATGCCTCTCATTTTCATTGCCTTAAAAGTTTTTAAATTAAGGAAGTTTAGCATAATATGCTAAATTGTCTAAACTTTTTATATAAATTTCTACCATGCACTGGTAACTGAACAGAGAAAATCTGGCCTAGTTATTTGGTATGTGGTGCATTTCAAGTTCTTACTTTGAACTGTAATTTGCCTTATGGTTACTAAATTTACTAATCATGCTACTCTTATACTTGATTTTTATTTACTATATAGTGAGGTATGAAAAACCAATTGCACATTCTCTCTTTTGGATGTGATGATAATGAAACATGATCAATTGGGAATAATGTTTAGATTTCTCCAATTGAGCATTTAGTTGTACACTAATATTACTCTGTTTCCTGTGAAATCACAAATATTGTATGTCTCATGATGATGTTTTTGGTAGGTAGATAATCTGAGGTTCTCTTGTTTATTATATGCTTTTCTGATTGTTGCTTTTTTGCTTCAGAGGTGGGGTTATGAAGTGTATGTTTTAGAAGCCACATATAAGGACCCAGTGGTGAGTTTAGATGCTGTTTATTATTTATTTTTTTGAAGTACTATATCCCTTCATGTGGTTTGATTTTGCTGTTACATTAATTATAGTTTATGTATTCTGTATGAAGAAATTGTGATTTTATGGGTAGAAGTTCTTCTCACTTGATAATATAAGCATGTACTGAATTTGGTGAAATTTCAGGGCTGTGCGGCCAGGAATGTGCATGGTTTTACCCTTGATGAGATTGAAAAGATGGCTGGACAATGGGAAGAAGCTCCATCTTTGTACCTGCAACTGGATATAAAGGTTATTATTACATATTCTTAATTTAATAATATTGGTTCAAATGCTGAAGTCAAAGCTAATCATTGATCATTGGTAAAGAAAATGAAATATAAAGTTTTATTGATTTCTATTGTAAAATCTCAAATGAAGAATCTATGAGATGTGCTGGTTTGTGAAATTTTAAGAAACTTTGTTATCTTTCTTCAGAACTTCAGTAACTTTTTCTGGTTTTTTGCTGTAATCTTGCTGGCATGGCAGTCTTTATTCCATGGTGATGACTTGAAGAAAAGTGGGATTAAAGAGGTAATTGAATATTTCTGTCACTGCTTTTACTTATTATTTCTTTTAAATATTTGTTTCTCATGGAAAAAGAAAACTTATTTTCTCTCTTTAAGAATAGAGTAGAGAAATGCTTTTGCACAGCTAGATTCTGACTTTTTTGAAATTAAGCCTGTCCTATTGAATCCAAACTTGGTTGTGCCTCCAACAGTTATGCTACCTTCTTTCATAAAGGGTTAGGCTATTTAACACAAAATTTTGACCCAAAAAAAAATTGTGACACAAGTTTACGATCCTTGATTCAATGTAATTTAGTATTCTTGGATGAGAAGCTGGAGTTAGTTATTGGTATTGCCAGCTAAACAATTATTAAGCCATTGGATTACTATGAATTAATTGGCCATGAATTTATATGACAAATTCGTATAAATATGTGTTACAATAACTTGAACCCTTTCATAAAAACTTATTAATCTGTGGTTTGGATGCTTGTTTTATGTTTAGGATTATGAGCCCTTGGTAATGGGTCACAAAACTTATTAAGATCATTGTAGACAGTCTGCCAGCATGTAGTTTGTTTGAATAAGTTATGCAAGCAATATTTCCCTCTAGAAAGATTTTGCTCTTGGATTTCAATGTAGTTGTCCTAATTAATTGTTCAGCTCATCTGTTTCTTCCTCCTATAGAAGTCTTCATTGTTGTTGCAGCGGTAAAAGAACATCACTGGAAGGGAATAGTGAACCATACTATTAGTGTCCATAAAAAAAGGATATATTACTAGTGATATTAAATTCACAATGCCATGTTGCCTTGTTAAAAATTCCTGATAACAATTCAGCAGTGATATATTAATTATGCTGAAGTATATTTTATGTTTACATTATGTTGCTTGTTTTACTAATTTTTATTCATTTATTGCCTGTTGAATTGGGAATCTTGATATGTTTCACTGAGCTCATTTAAATCTATTTCACTTGTCAAAATCCTTTAGGTAGACATGGACATGGAAGATGAAGATTTTGATGAAGGCCTATCTGCACAACAATTACAACTCACCACCAACATCACAGTTGCTGGGGATCATCCACCTTCTGGTATATTCAAGTCTTGCTTTTATTGGTTATTTATTGTATATGCATGTTATTGATTGAGTTGTTATGGTTTACCACATTAAATTATTCAAGTTGCAAGAATTGGGATATCTGAATTGTTGGTCAGCCACATATTTCCTTCTGCTTGTAATTACTGCATCAAAAGCACTTGAATGTTGGAGTATGTATCTCATTAGAGGGTTAACTTTATATATTATCAGGGTGCGTTGATCTAAATAAAAAAATGCAATTTTGTGGAAGTACTCTCGGAAAACAACTTTAAATTAAATGTCATCCACTTTTCCTTTTTTTCCCACAATTAATTGTAACTTTTTAAGCAAGCTTTACATTTATTCATATGTTCAAATACCTGTTATTTAACATTTCACCTACATCTCCTTAACAAGCCATGCATTGATTGGGTGCTATCAGTGCTTACGCATATACAGCCTGTTAATATGTAGCCTGTTAACGTGTGTGTATGTACGAGTTAGATAAGGTGTAACAGCTCCTTCTATGCTAAGACTAAGGACAGTGCTCTCTGCATTTCCTTGAGTTTGGATGACTTTTTTTACTTTGCTTGGATAAACTGACTTCCAAATCCAGTCTTGTGTAATGTGGAGAGTTGATTATAATTTTTGCTAGGCTTGCTTTTCCATACCTATATGACTTTCCATGTCCTACATAGGGATAAATTCAAGCCGAGTCGGCTCTGGATCCAGCTCAAGCCTGACATTTGCAAGTTCGCAAACTTGAGTCTGTAACTTGCTTGGCTCGCAGGCTAAAGAAATTCAATTCAAATTGACTAAGAAATCATCGTTTTAACAAAAAACAACATTGTTTTAATCAATATGTATCAAAACGATATTGTTTTAGCTATTTGATGAGTTTGACACATTTTTTGATGGTTTATTGTGGGTCAAGATTTTTTTCTTCTCAATCTTATGTAAATGGTTTTCTTTTAAAGTTTCTTAAGTTTTCCTTTTTTTTTTTTTTTTTTTTTTTGAATTTTTGGGCTGATATGTTACATTAATGTAATAGCTTTAGATTCTTTTTCTGATGGGAAGAGATGGGATGCTGAAGGTGACCATCCAACACAAGTAGTTAAAGACTTGGGCAGTTGTAAATGGTCAGATGATTTAGGGGAAGATGATACTGAAAAATCTAAAGTTGTGAAGGGTAATTTAAATTCTCTTTCTGGGCTTTTCCAAACTTATGGTAAGGAAGGCAAATCTGTTCGATGGGGTGACCAGGTATCTACTAGATCACACCTAATTTTTTCTATGTTGAATGCTGATAGATAGCTCGTACCTGGGCTTGATCTCCTATTAAGCTAATACCTAGAGGCTTTCATCTGGCTTTTGAGAAGATTTGGAAAGCTGACACGGAACATGTTGGAAATTTTATGGATGTTATATGATTCATACTTGGAGGGGGAAGACATTAATGACTTTTCACTATTCACAGTTGATCATGATACTTGTTCCCCTGGTTATGATGTCCATTAATAACTTTCTCTGATGTAATAGCATATGATTAAAAGGATACAAGGAAAAAAAAAAAAAAATTCTCACCTGTCTATCTAGCAACCTTTGTATGTTCCCATATGCATATGACTTTCTATATGTGGCATTTAATCAGTGTAGTTGCATTGTTGCTGAAGCTGTTCATAAGTACTACTTGCAATAGCAGTAGTCTGTTTCTTTGGATTTGTATATCCACAGAAAAAAACTCCACAATTATGCATTTTTATTTTTGCTACCATGTATAGAAATTCATTTTCTTGGATAGGAAACAATGAAATTTATATGACTTGCATGTTTAGAAAGTTCAATGTCTCCACTTAATTCTCCCCCCTGCTGTTATTTTCCTAAACTATTTAGCCGGTCATGTTTTTAATTAATTTCATGAATTCTTCTTCCAGGCCGGTGATACTGGTTTTTCAATAGGTACCACAAAGAATGCTAACGTGCTGTCTTTGGTAATTGGACCGGGTGCTGGATACAACTTGGTTAGTCATGCAGTAATTATGTTGCCTATAATTTTGAATATTCAAATAATTTTTTAATCTTTAATGATCGTATGTTAGTTGTTCTGATACCATGGTTTTGAAGTCCATGCATATTACTAGTATTTACTATTTATTCTTTCCATTTTTGTTAGTAGAGTGTGCCTCTCTTGGGGCCAATAGGAGGGAAGGGTCGCTTTTATGTTTTTCTTCGCTTTGTATGATTGAAAATTTCAAATTTCGCCTTATATTGGCAGCCATTATAGATCCACTTATAGAAGCTTGTTTTGTGTTCCTCCAATTCCTGCAGAAGTCTAACCCATTAACTAAAGAAGAACAATCAGGATCAATGCATAGTGTTGGCAAGTCAGAGAAGCAGAGCTCATTCCAAGAGCATCTCCGTGCAGAGCGTGAGTCATTCAAAGCTGTTTTTGACAGGAGGCGACAGCGGATTGGTGGACTTGGTTCGGAGGAGGAATGATAATCGAACAAAAGCTCAGGAAGTTTTCGTTCTGATATCTTTGCTATTCTTGGGGGGTGACATTAATTAGCTATGTTCCAAGGATGATAACATTGGTCAAGCGAAGAAAAATGGCTCAGTGGTATATATCGTTTTCTGGGTTCCTTTCTTAGTCTGCCCCCCAAAAGTTGGCTCCTGGAATATTTCAGGAGAGGTGATGGCCAATATGGCGAAGGTTGCCATTGGTGTTGGATTCTGTAATCTCGGCAGTTAGATATATAGAACGGCTTTCCTACGTGGTGGATTTTTTATATTACTGTGGTCACACCGCATTATAATTTGTTGTATGATCTCATCATGATAAACATGTTATGAAAATAGGGATTATTACTATACAAGCTGTCCATTGTTCAAATAATCAAGAAGTTTTGGACTGGACCATTCAATGATGAAGGTGAATCAGAATAAAAGAAGAATTGGAGAAGTACGCTGATAGTGACGGACTGAATGAGTGAGAATTTGAAGGCAATGTCTAATTAATATGCCAAAATGCTTGTTACATCTCAACATCCTTTAGTGCTAATATTAATCTTGTGAGTTCGGTGTGTCTTTGGATATTATGAAATTGGATCAGACTCTAGACTAATCCTTCCCTCAACTACAATTAATAAATCCTAAAATTTGGTCCTCTCGAAGCAAAGATGAGAAGAAAGGTTGCTTTGTAGGGTTAGATTTCGATTCTAATTTAAACTCAAACGAGTCTTTGATTCGAGCTCATCCAGCCCTGAGCATTCGAATGTGATTGGATTCTTTATAGATCACTGAAAAGAATGGGCATCTAATCTAATCTGGTTACTGAGCTATTATTCCAGTTACACTCAGATCTCTTGCAAAAATATTATATGCCAAAAGGCGGCAAAAACAAACAAAAATTACTTTATACTTGAGGATCAGATTCTCCGCTTGGAATTAGTTATGAGGCAGCTGAATGGCTATTCATATGACAGCACTTCAGCAAGGAAAGAGGAGAGTGAGATGTGCACAGTATAGCAGAAATGGGTTGGTAAGCATATTTGGTCTTTTTGGGATTATTGACAAGAGATGCTTTTAGGGGTAAACTTTATTCAAAATGTGAGTGCTTTTTGGGCCAAGTTCTGGAGCTGGAATCATGTACCTCGCAGTTGCAGATGGCATCCAATTTTGCCTTCCTCAAATCGTTTCCTTCAAGCTACACCTAAATTTTATTTCTGAATTCAAAGCTCTCTTCTCTTCACAAAACCCACCTCCACATTTCTCTATAATGACACTATGACCACCCCGCCGCCCCAATCACCGCCACAGAATACTGTCCGTAAACTTGTTGTAGAAATTGTCGATGCACGGGACTTGCTTCCGAAGGATGGCCAGGGAAGTTCCAGTCCCTACGTCATCGCCGACTTTGACGGCCATAGAAAGCGAACTTCCACAAGGTATCGCGAGCTTAATCCAGTATGGAACGAGTCACTGGACTTCGTTGTGCCGGACCCCAAAAACATGGACTGTGAAGAGCTGAATATCGAGGTGTACAATGATAAAAAGTACTGCAACGGCAGTGGCCGTAAGAATCATTTCTTGGGAAGGGTGAAGTTGTGCGGTAGCCAATTCTCAAAGCGCGGAGAAGAAGGATTGATGTATCTTCCTTTAGAGAAGAGAAGTGTTTTCAGTTGGATCAGAGGAGAGATCGGCTTGAGAATTTACTACTACGATGAGTTGGTTGAAGAGGAGCAGCCGCCGCAAGAGGGTCAATCGCCGTCCAATCAACCACCTCCGGAAGAACCGACGCAAGAGGTTCCTGGACACGTGGAGATTTGTCATGCTGTTCCAGAATACTTCCATGGTCAACCGCCACATGTTATCATAATTGAGGAATCTCCACCGCACGTGGTGCAAGTACCACCCGATCCACCTCATCATCCGCCGCTAGATGAGTCGATTCCGGCGGCTGAGGTGAGGAAGATGCAGAGCGCAGGTGTTGGGAGAATTAGAGTTTTGAAAAGACCAAACGGAGAATATTCACCGAAAGTGATCAATACTGGTAAAAAGGCTCCCGGAGAAACTGAACCAACAGACAGGATCCATCCGTACGATCTGGTTGAGCCGATGATGTATCTATTTGTGAAAATTGTAAAGGCGCGTGCGTTAGCTCCAAATGAGAGTCCGTATGTGAAAATCAGAACGTCCAATGATTTAAAGAAGTCCAAATCGGCAATTCATCGTCCCGGAGAGCCAACCGACGCCCCCGAGTGGAACCAGGTATTCACACTGGCTTACAATAAGAATGACTCGGCGAACGCGCTTTTGGAAATCTCCGTTTGGGACTCTCAGTCAGAGAATTTCCTCGGCGGTGTTTGTTTCGATCTCTCCGATGTTCCCGTGCGAGACCCACCTGATAGTCCGCTGGCCCCACAGTGGTATAGCCTCGAGAGCGGACCTCCCGAACAAGAAAACAGGATTTCCGGTGATCTTCAGCTGGCTGTATGGATTGGAACTCAAGCAGACGACGCGTTTCCTGAAGCGTGGAGCTCCGATGCGCCGAACGTGGCACATACGCGCTCTAAGGTTTATCAGTCGCCGAAACTGTGGTATCTGAGAGTTACGGTGATTGAAGCCCAGGACCTTTACCTTGCTCATAATTTACCGCCATTAACGGCGCCAGAGATTAGAGTTAAAGGCCAATTAGGATTTCAGTATGCACGGACGAGACGTGGGTCCATGAAAAATCACAGTTCATCGTTTCATTGGAACGAGGACTTATTCTTCGTCGCCGGAGAGCCGTTCGAAGACTCGTTGAGTTTGTCAGTGGAGGACCGTACAAGCAAGGAAGCAGTGCCAATACACCTGGGACACATCATGATTCCGGTGAGCTCCATCGAACAACGAATCGACGAGCGAAACGTGGCGAGCAAATGGATTGCATTGGAGGGACAAGGTGAAGGTGATGGTGGCGGCAGGGCCAATGAGCCATACTGTGGGAGAATTCAGCTCAGATTATGTCTGGAGGGCGGATATCACGTGCTGGATGAAGCGGCGCACGTATGTAGTGATTTTAGACCCACGGCTAAGCAGCTCTGGAAGCCAGCCATTGGAATTCTGGAGCTGGGGATTTTAGGCGCTCGCGGCTTGTTGCCTATGAAAACCAAAAACGGCGGTAAAGGTTCCACGGATGCTTACTGTGTAGCCAAGTACGGTAAAAAGTGGGTCCGTACCAGGACAATATCTGACAATTTTGATCCACGCTGGAATGAACAGTACACGTGGCAGGTTTACGATCCATGTACTGTTCTTACCATTGGAGTGTTTGACAACTGGCGGATGTTTGCTGACATGTCAGAAGACAAACCTGATTGGCGTATTGGAAAAATTCGTATACGCGTATCTACACTGGAGAACAACAAAGTGTATACGACTTCGTATCCTTTGTTGGTACTGTTGCGTTCTGGGTTGAAGAAAATGGGCGAAATTGAATTAGCAGTTCGATTTGCCAGTCCTTTAATGTTGCCTGACACTTGCTCAGTTTATGGGCAGCCTCTGCTTCCAAGAATGCATTACTTACGGCCTTTAGGGGTGGCTCAGCAAGAGGCATTGCGTGGGGCTGCAACCAAGATGGTGGCCGCATGGCTGGGTCGGTCTGAGCCCCCATTGGGCCAAGAGGTTGTGAGGTACATGTTGGATGCTGATTCTCATACGTGGAGCATGAGAAAGAGTAAAGCCAATTGGTTGCGGATTGTTGCGGTCCTGGCATGGGCAATTGGGTTGGCTAAATGGTTGCATGATATCAGAAGGTGGAAGAATCCGGTGACTACAGTTTTAGTACATGTGTTGTATTTGGTTCTTGTTTGGTACCCGGATTTGGTAGTCCCAACTGGGTTTCTGTATGTTGTGTTAATTGGAGTGTGGTATTATAGGTTCAGGCCCAGGGTACCTTCTTCAGGTATGGACCCAAGGTTATCACAGGCAGAAGCTGTTGAACTGGATGAGTTAGATGAGGAATTTGATACAATACCCAGTTCAAAACCACCGGAGATCATCAGAATGCGGTATGATCGGTTACGAATTTTGGCTGGAAGGGTACAAACTGTTTTGGGTGATTTTGCTGCACAAGGAGAAAGGGTTCAGGCTTTGGTAAGTTGGAGAGATCCAAGGGCTACTAAATTGTTTATTGGTGTTTGTTCAGTCATTAGTCTGGTACTGTATGTTGTGCCACCCAAAATGGTGGCAGTGGCACTAGGATTTTACTATTTAAGACATCCCATGTTTAGAGACCCCATGCCGGCGGTTAGCCTGAACTTCTTCCGGCGGTTGCCCAGCTTATCGGATCGATTGATGTAGAGTTGAGAAGTAGTAGATTAGGAAATAACAGTAAATTTTAGGCTCCAAGTGATGACGGGGAAGTGAATGGAACAAAATTTACTGTTTTGTGTCGAAAAGGAGTGGAAGGAAAAGAGGGCTTAAAAGGGGAATGTGATTATTTTATTTGAATTCAATTGACTGACTATTGAAAAAAAAGAGGTGAAAAGAGATGGTTCAGAGAGAAAGAGACTCGAGTGAAACCCAGTAATCACCGTAAACATGTCAAGAAAAGTAAGAAAACTGAGATGCTTTCTTCCGTTGTGTTTATCCTAATAATTAATTATAGTTTTCAAATAGGATCTCTGTACATGAACAAAACATAATATTAGATATTAGGTATGCGTAAGTATTAGCATGATTTGGAATTATTTTGAATGATAAAAAGATTAGTTAAATAGTTTGGAAGCGGAGATAATTGGACTGTGTGAATTCTGTTCACATAGGCATTAAATAATACTAGTAGGAGAAATAATCCCTGGATTAAGCATGAAAAGTGGTGCACCATTGACTAGAAATAACAAAGAAGGGCCTTGGATTGGAAACAAATTTCTTGTGGATACTCACAAATCTCGACGACAATTGTCCACAAATCACCAAAATTATAGGATGGGGATTAGAAAATAAGAAGGTGACTAATATTTTGCATTCTGAATTACATCAACAATCAAGACTTGGAAACCTCATTTCAGCCCACCTGCAACATTCTCTATTCCAGGATTGAGTTTCCAGGTTTGTATTTACAATTTTTTTTTCTGTTCTTGCGGCAAATGAATCCAAATTAAACATTTCACGAAGTTGAATAAAAAATTTTTTTTGTATATATGTTTGATGTTTGGTTTGCAGAAGAAGCTCAATAACCCAGAATTTGGTGAATCAAGATTAAAATAAAATGGGAGAGACAGAAAACTCAGAAAGAAATGACAGTAAAGCCGAAGGGAAGGACAAGCAGGAAAAGAAAGAGAAGCATGAGGACAAGGAGAACAAGGAGAAGGGAGAAGATGAGAAAACCAAAGAGAAGAAGAAGAAGAAGAAAGACAAAGAATGTGAAGATAAGGAGGATCAAGAAGATGGTGGAAAGGAGAAGAAGAAAAAGAACCCTGAAGATAAAAAGGATCCACAGAAATTAAGGGCTAAGATCGAAAAGTTAGATTCCAAGCTGCAGGCACTTGCTGTCAAGAAACAAGAAATCCTGAAACTTCTGCAGGAAGTCGAAAAAACTCCCTCAAATCCAACTGGATGATGAGAAAGGCTTCAAGGACTTTTTGCATACATACGCAGATATAATGCTATTTCAATAAACCTGAAAATAAAATGTGTATCTTTGAATGATATACAAGGATGAATAACTTATACATCCTTTGAAAATAATAAAATAATATCAAGATGTATTTAAGATTGCAAATGTTGTGAGCTCTTCAAATATGTTAAATTTAAGTTAAAATTATACTTTGACAGCTTGAATTGAGTTTAGGAGTTTGCTAACAATTTTTCACCGTAACTCTTTTCTAAAAAATTTTCTATTATTTCTCTAACAACTCATCTTATTATCTAAAATCATTATTCACTATTCAAACTGATTCAAATTAAAATTAAAATTTATGATTTTAGATTTAAGTTAAACTCAAATTAATACTTATTCAAATTCAATTATGCTCAAATCCAATGTGAGATGTAGGATGTCAGAAGGATAAGACATCAGCATGGTCAAGTGAAAATTTTTATTATATATGACATTCAGTTACCAAATACTCACATTATCTTGATAACGCAGGCATAACAACTTGTTTAACAGGATATGCACAATAGAAGCTATAGTTGACAAATTGACCATTGCCATGGAAACTAAATAGAAATAACAAAAACACAAGTACTGCCCAAATTTGAACAAATTAGTGTTGAGCAGAAGCCTGAAGAAGTCCATCACGGATCTGGGTAGCTACATCTCGAACAGCACCAGGTCCATGCGGAATGAAGACAGCTGAGGATTTTGAAGCACCACCAATTTCCTTCATAGTATCAAAGTATTGCGTAACTAGGACCATGTCCATCACATCCTTTGCGGTGGTTCCTGGCACATTGATAGAGAATCCCAGCACACTGTCTCTCAACCCATCTACAATTGCTTGTCTCTGGCGGGCAATACCAAGCCCTGAGAGGTACTTGGACTCAGCTTCACCTTCAGCTCTTTTGATTTGTAAAATCTTTTCAGCCTCAGCCTTTTCAGTGGCTGCCACCCTCAGTCTTGCAGCTAAAAAAGTAAAAGACAATTAGAATGTCTAATTGGCAGGATCACAGGCCATGATTAATTGGTAGATGGCCATCCACAAAAATGTCTATCTGATGTTTTTTTGATCTCATTAATTTCAATGTCAAAAGTTAAATGCATATAAAAATGGCATCAGAGTCTAAGAACATGAGATTCTGTCGATTAGAGTTATAGAATGTAGGGAGACATTGATAAAGGGTAGTCCCTCAGATATCTGCCATTGTCTAATGTGCAGGACACATTTAAGCCAGCTGCTCAACTAAATCGAGAGACAATTTAGACAGTTCTGTACACATCAACTTAGAGGAGAAAAATAGATACCTTACCAGCATTAATTTCGTTCATTGCCCGCTTCACATGTTCATCTGGTTCAATGTCAACAATGAGTGTTTGTACTATCTCATACCCATAAGCTGACATGGCCTGTAAGAAATAATGGACAAAACATGCCCAAAAAAAAAAAATCTCATATAAACTTAATGCCAACTAGTGGTCCTGTACCACAAGTGAATGAAGTTTGGCTTTCACAACATAGCATCTGTGCTTATAGAATCAAACTGATTACCTTTTCAAGTTCATCTTCGACAGCTTTAGCAATTTCATTTTTTTGTTCAAAAGCATCATCCAGATTCAGCTTCGGAACACTTGCCCTAATCACTGAACAACCGGGTGGAAGATGATATATAACACACAAGTACATCCATGTGATACTGTGTGCTGTGTGAGTGAAAGCACTAAATGTATCTCAAATGGTATAAAGAAAAGATTTATCTTGTACCATCAAATACATATGCCTGAATTTGGGACCTTGTGTTGCTGAGTTTGTAGAAAGCATCACTGGCCCTATCTGCCAGTGCACGATATTGAACAGATGCAACAACATTGACAAAGACATTGTCCTGTTAAATTGCCAAAAAAATTTATTTGTTTCAATGGAAGTGACTCTGTTCTTCCCAACCCCCAATTATAGAGAGAATAATAATTCTAAATAGGTTGCAGATGCAAAATAGAGCATGGTATAATCACTGAGGTTAAATTTTATTTAAAAGATTTATATACACAGACCTTTGTTTTAGTTTCACAACGCACATCTAACTGCTGCAACCTCAGGGACAGGTGGCCGGCAATCTGATGGCCAAGGATCCATGGTAAGCAATGGCATCCAGGTTCAAGGATGTCATCAAACTTGCCAAATTTCTCCTTAATAACCACTGTGGACTGCTCAACTTGTACGCAACAGAACAGATTCCCCATCTGCTTAAAACTCCTAATATGTTAGAAATCCAAAGTCAATTAGAAATGATTGAAACAAGAAAATGATAATTATTACTATATGATATGTGGTTACAGTGAGAAAAATGAAGTAACCTAAGCTTGTGAGGACCAACAGCGATGACAAGAAAAAAAACAGAAGAATTCTGGAAACAGAGAAACAGATAATAACCACAGAACAAACACAAACATAAGTAAAAACTAGATAAATTTTGAGACAATTCAAACAACTCAAAAACCCAGTTCTGAGTGTAACTTAGAGGTGCAAAGCCATATTAGTTAGCTGGAAATTAACATTCAAATGCTAATATGAGAATTACACAAGTTCCAGAGGAGAAGAATGCAACGCAATGACTGATAGAAAGACAAGAATAACAAATTAAGCAGCGTATATGGTTCTCAATCTACCAATTGAGGAAATTCCAGTCAACCACTACAAGCTTTTACTTAGTTCTTCCATAAATAGAAATCCAGGAAAGCTCAAAGAAGTTTCACCACTTGAAGGACTCTTAATTACGATAAAATATTAATTGCATAGGATTCTCCCAACTTTAAAAATTACAGCCTTGGCAGAATTGAAAAAAAAAGGTTACAGAAACTAAACCAACATCCTGTCTCTGTGAAGATAAAATCTAAGGATAACATTGACGAATGATAAAGGAATAATGAACAATATGTAGTCAGAAAATGACAACATAATTAAAACGTATGAAAACAGTTGTTTGTCGTCTCAAGTGAGCAAAGTACAACTAAGCTTCTTGCTGTTGTTTTCTCTTAATTGGTTTTCATCGGTAAAATCATCAAATGATAATGACAAATTATACATCGATTTGGATTTACTTTTGGAATCTTTTCAAACACCTCAACCTCATCTCTAACTCTTTACCTTCACCGCAGCCAGCACAGCAAACCCATCTCTTTATCCTTCTTGAAGATCTGCTCTGTTGATGTTTTCCTTATTTTGTCTGTCACTATTATATCTTTATTCTCTTGCTCATATTGTAGTTGTTTCACTTGTACAACACAATCAAATATCCCTGATATATATATATATATATATGGATATGAAAAACACATTCAAATTGTTAATTGTATGTGTTCTGGCCAAATTTTTACTATGGATGGAGTGAACAGCAGGCAGCCATCAAGGGTAATGTTTAGAGTAACAGGAAAGAACCAGAAATGAATTCAAAGACATAAAAACAAGAGGGAACTTACCTTTTACTTCTTCACGTACAAATACGACTCCAAAGTTGGTATTATTTCTTAAAACATATACACAAACAAATGATTATCAGCTAGAGCATCAGCATCCATCCACGGGAAAACGTAAAAACTGTGGGCTCAGAAGTCAAACCATGGAAACAGAAACATAAAAGCTACCTTAAGGTGAGGCTTCCCACATGGGACAAATCCAATTATGATAAAAATATTTATATATATGTGATTTCCCAAGATAAACCTATGACCAATTTGATTGGCTGACAATTAACAGAATATCCGAAGTATACAAAACCCTATCTCCGCAGCATGAATATTTGCCATTTCTGATATCAATGGCACATTCACTCTCACTTCCTCATCTTCATGTTGTTGGCCTCCGTCACAACAACTTTCTCTCCCCCAAACCCCCCTTTACCCGTCTCTTTCCCGCCAAAAATGTCTCAAGAATCGTTGCCATGGCACCCAAAAAGAAGGTACTTCATCCATTTCGGCAACGTTACTTCATATCATGATTTCTTCTTTTGCTATGTCAATGAAAGTAGTAGTTTTTATCATTCATTTGCAGGTAAACAAGTATGATGAGAACTGGGAAAAGCAATGGTTCGGTGCTGGAATTTTCTACGAAGGAAGCGAAGAGGTTGAAGTTGACGTTTTCAAGAAAATCGAGAAACGTAAAGTGTTGAGCAACGTTGAAAAATCGGGTCTTTTATCAAAAGCCGAGGAGCTTGGTGTCACTCTGTCATCTATTGAGAAGTTGGGTTTGTTCTCTAAAGCTGAGGAGTTGGGTTTATTGAGTCTGTTGGAGAAGGTGGCTAGTGTTTCACCATCCACTCTGGCCTCCGCCGCTTTGCCCATATTTCTGGCGGCCGTGGCGGCGATTGTGGTGATTCCTGATGACTCAGTAGGGTTGGTGGTGGTGCAAGCGGTGGTGGCTGGTGCTCTTGGGGTTGGTGCTGCTGGTTTATTTGTAGGCTCTGTTGTTTTGGATGGGTTACAAGAAGCTGACTGAATCGTTTTTATTTATTTAAATGTTATTGATTTTGATTTTCTTGGGGTAAAGTACTTGCAAGTGTTGTAAATTACAGAGAGTAAAGGTTGAGTTTGGATTAAAGAAGTATCAATGAAATTGATGTCCTTGTGTAAATGAAGATCAGAATCTTTCTGGTTTGCATTTCCCTTTTCATCCATATTTACAGTTTCCCATCCCCTGAGCAAAGGCAAATCAGTTCTTAGTGATGTATTAGTTTGGTTGCCTAGAAAGTGCAGAACAGCGGAAAGGATTTTTCTTTACTTGAACGAGAAGATGCCCTCTTGGCTCTTATGCATTTTTGCTATGGCACTGCACAAATCAAATAAGATGGTGAGCTCCATTGTTTTGATCCAGAAGTGGGAAGAAAAGAAAAGAATTGTACTTGCAATAACTAGCCATGTGGCAGGGATAACTTCATTGAAGCCTATTTTATTTGGCATGGTATTTTTTACCTTCAACTTTTATACAATATTTCAGTTTCTACCTTAATTAAAAAATAATTTAATTTTAAATTTAATATGTGTTTAGCTTAAATTGGAATATTTAAAACAGTTTCAATTCGATTTGAATTTCATTCTGCTAATTGTTTTGGTGAAAACAGTCCATATTTAATCTTAAACATAAAATAGAAATGGCATAACACGAAGAGAAGGTTAACTTAAAGAAGAATTACTCCTATCAAACTCAACTGACTAGTACTTCATCCAATTTAAGCATAGATTTTGTACCACGAGGCCGGGCATCAAAGTAAAGCGGGAACAGAGAGATAGCTAAGCTTACGTGTACATATGCTGCTGCACTTACTATAACCCAACCAGCAATACCTTCTGTATATCTCTTGACACAAACATCCAAAACTCTCTCATAAACTCTTCAACGTTCAGTTTCTTTCTTCTTCATCCTCTCCACTCTTTCCGTACTTGCTTCTTCTGTATACTTGCAAGAAACCCATCCACTTTTCCTCTTCTGAGTGATTGAAAGAGAAAGCTAAGATGGGGTTTCGACAGTCGCCATACTTATACGAGTGTGATGGAATGAAACTGTCAAAAAATAAAAGAAAGCTTATTCTTGTCAAAGAGCAGGGCCCACATGAAGAATGCCAAAGAAAGCTTCAATTAGTGCTTGATTTAGATCATACGTATTTGACGAGGCTTGTAGATTCTACAGCATTTTAGATAAAAGCCCACCATCCACCACAAGGTCATGCCCACTCACAAATGCTGAATCGTCTGATGCGAGAAACAAAACAGTGTCTGCCACAAGCTTTGCTTTGACAAGAATCCCCTGTCAGTATATTTTTGTATTGAAAACCTTTATATTTCATGCATTCTGTATTTTTCATAAGCTGGAGAGAAAAAAGTGTGCATATATGCCAATATTGCTGGTGAAAAAACCTTCCTTTTTGTTTCATTGAGTAACAAGCAATTTATACATCAACTAAAGTACAAAAAATCAGCTTAGAATATGGTTCACCATACATACAAGCATGCTTAATTAAGAGGCCTACCAAATACAGCTAATACATATTTCATTTGGTTACAACTTAATCAAACTTGTAACCAAATATTTACTATGGCTAGCAAGCTTTGTCATGAACTGAATAATACAAAAAAAAAAAAAAAAAAATCAGACAGCTTTTAAATTCAGAAGCTTCTTCATGCTTTCAGGCCTTCATCCTAAGTCTTTTCACCTCTCTTCATCCCCATGAGGCACGGATATGGCTCAGAAAGGTTCTCAACTTGTTCAGCTTCTATACCACCAAGAGACTTACACACACCTGGCGTTGCCACTCCGAACGGTGATACAGTGTTTACCCTAATCCCATGCATTCTAAGCTGCGTGCTTGCTGATCTAACCAGTCCAATCACCGCATGCTTTGACATGTGATAATCAGTTATCCTGACACTTCCACGGCTGCCGGTAACACTAGCCGTGCAAACTATGCTCCCTTTTACACCCCCTTCAACCATCGCTCGTGCTGCATGTTTCACTCATGCAACCATGCCACGGACATTCACCCCAAAGAGACAATCTGTTATATGATTAATTTTAAATAATAATTAGTAGGTTTATTTGACTATTTCAAAAGAGCCGTTGAGGATATAGTATGCTTATCTCCATGTTCCTACTATATAGGGATAGGAAGCAAATAATGGTTCAATTAATATTAGGAGTTGTTAGATTTTTTTGCAAAACTTTGAATATATAAAGAAAAGGTGAATAAAGGAAAAATCAGTTCTCATTCATTCACTTTTCTAAATAAATTTAGCTACATTTTATTTTCTCCTAGTGAGCTTCACACGTTTAGGATCATTGCTTGACGCAGCAAAGGTTGAGCGAGAGCTCGAACACATAACAAAATGGTATCAGAGCAAAGTTCTGACAATGGGGCAACCCCTCACGAACCATCAAAACAATCAATAGAAGAATCCTTACAAGCAACCAAATGACAAATGCTTCAAATGCAACGAGACATGCATGATATGTTCCTCCAACTTCAAACTCAGATGGACGAGCTAAGTCCAAGAAGAGATGGAGTCGGAATGTTCCACTAACAATCTAATTTGCGGCAAGTTCAAGGGTTAATCCTACCACAGATAGTCCGCCTAGACTTCCCACGGTACCATGGAACAGATAATCCCATCACATGGATAGATCGGGTAAAACAGTTCTTTGAATTTCACTGAACTTTTGCTAATGAGAAGGTACCACTCGCCACTTACCACCTAAAGGGAGGAGTATATCTTTGGTTTCAATCCTTTAGAAGAACTCAGGTGTGGATTTCGTGGGAAGAATTCAAGCAAGCATTGAATAATCGATACAACCCGATACTTTTGGATGATTACTACGGAGAACTCACCAAGCTCACTCAAACTAGATCAGTTCGTGATTATCAAACACAGTTTGATAGATTGCTGGCAAGGGTTGGTTTGTTGACTGAACAACAAAAGATTAGTTATTTTGTTAGCGGTCTTTGAGAGTCCATTCTAATGGATGTTCGAGTTGCAAACTCGCAAACTCTTCCACATTTAGTTGAACTTGCGACTTTATGAAATTAAAAACCAAACCCAAAAAAGAGCCTCAATCAACACTAAACCCAAAGCTATCAGCTTCATCCCAAACTTTTAAAATCTTTCAAAAAAACACTGTCATCAACTAAAATAACCTCACAAAACTACCCACCACCAAACCAACCATACAAGGCCCCAATTCCACTAGTAAGACGACTCACAGATAGGGAAATTCAAGAACACCGACGTCGTAATTTATGCTACTGTAAACACCCTATTTTAGACCCAATAGAGTTATTCCCAATGATGAAAAACCTGAAGGTTGATTCGAAATTTTTAAAGTGTTTAGCTGAGGACGAACAAGTGAAATCCAAAACCGGAATTGATCCAAATCCTAGTCCAAGTTACTTAAATAAGAATGGTCTAAAAAGAAATCAAGTCCAATTCCAAGTCCATGTCCAAACCCACAAAAAAAAAAAAAATAATGATAATAATAAATGCAAACCAAGCAACATGTTCCACTTTGAGCCCAAAAGGAAAAGACAGATCACGGCTCGGGTAAGATGGACCCAGGAAAAGGAAGCTAGGCTTGGGCTGTTGGGCCAGCGCGCGAGTGGTTCTCATGCGCGCGCTGACTGGCTTTCATTTTGTATTTATTATTATTATTATATTTTTTCTTTCTTTTTCTCAATTCACGTGTCAGCTTTCCTTCTTATTTGCATGTCTATCCTCTCTTTCCACTCAGTTCGTGATTTTTTTTTCTCTTTCTGTTGTGATTGCCAATTTTGTTTTTACGTGCTGACTCTGCATGCGCTGTGCCAGCTCAGCAGCCTCCTGGATTTAAGTTAAATTTCTTTTTTTTTACTCTCCTCTGCCGGGTCAATCTTCCTCTTTCTACTTGTCTTCTCATCCTTCTTTATTTTCTTTCTTTTTATATATATATTTTATTCCCTTTTTTTTTCTGTTTCAGCATTGCCTTTTGTAACTTAAGTATTCTCCTGCCTTGCTCAACTTTCCATAACTGCACCTTTATCTCCCCATTTTTGGCTGTTGGCATTTGACCCGGGCTCATGAGAATTAATTCCCCTGGTCACAGCCGGATCAAGGGAAATTGATACCTTGTTTCAAGGATTTTTCTTCTTTTCTCTGCTATAGAAGGTGGGAACTTCTCGGAATTTTTTTGAAGTTCTCAAGTCACGTAAAATTAAAAATAATAATCATACAAAAAAAACAATAACACTCATTCGTATGTTCGTTCGTCTTCTGTTAAACGATAATTAAATTTCATTAAAATTTCCTTTCAGGTACGTATTCTGAGAGATACAATTTGTTTATTAGTTTGAATGATATAAACATATTTTATTACTTTTTTTTTGGTATTTTTTTTAGTTATCTTTATTGCATTTTATTTTATTATTATTATTATTATTTTGTGTGCATAGTTTGTTAACCACAGAAAATATATCGTAAAATTAGTGTTGATTGCATGCGGTGATCGAGTTAGTTAAAGTATGTTGGTTACTGTTGATTTTGTATTGATAATTGGATGCCCAAAATAAACATGAAAACTGCATATGTTTGAGGAAGCCTTCTTCACGTATTCCTAAGATTGTAAAACAAACAATTAAATCAAGACTTTCTTTTACTTTTATTTATTTATATTTAATTAACTTGTGAGTGACATTTATCATTTACTATCAGATAATTGTAATAATTATGGCTTTAATATTAAAGTTAAATTAATGCACATGCAAAATTGTTAAATCATATTCCTGTGTATATTAGTCATTCTGTCCAAATTTTGGTTCTTACAAATCATGATAATGTATTGTATGTCTGCCTGAAATTCAATTACTCATATTTGTGCTACTCTAGTTAGGAGGACATGGCGTGATATAAATTAAGGTCAAATTTACTCATGGTCATTAAACTATTCACTAATTATATATGCGGTTATCTTTATTTAAAACGTTAGATAAAAATCAATAAATTTTTGATTTTGTTTGCCGTTAAATCCGTTTAAAAATATAATGGTTGTTGACGTGGACATTGAAGTGGGTGATGATGTGGACATTTTATTGACGTGGCATCCATTCATCATCCACATCAATATTGAAACAGTAAAAGCTGACGTGGATGCTAACCTGATATCCTGTCAACGTCCACGTCAACTTTGGTGTTAATTTTTGTTGCTGTGACCTAACAACAAATAAACTCAAAATTTATCACGGTTGTAATTAGTGAAAACTTTAATGACCATGAGTGCATTTAACCCTACTTATAACTTTTTTTTTTCTCTTCTGGTTTGTTAAAGTGTTGAACTATCAATTCTCTCACTCTACTTCCTTTTTCTTTTTTTTTTTTTTTATTTAAACACATTTAGATTGATTAGTCTATGAATTGAGAAGCCAAATAATAACAACCATAAAAACATACTAATTTTTTTTATCGAACAAACAATAAATATTTTTCACTTTCTCTCTCTATTTTCTCTATGATTGACGAGTAATAATAATTATGAATTGATTGTGATTTAGTTTTTTTGTTAGACATTGAAACTTCATTTTTCTTAGATTTATATATGACTTTGTGTTTTCATTTGAAACTTTATTTTACAATTTTGTCTTGTAGCTGCTTTCAAAAGTTGTTAATTTATTTGTAGAAATACTTTTTTTTAGTGTTCTCATTTATTTATTATTTTAAAAATTTCTCATTTGCATATTTTTTAAATTCTATTTAATGGCTAATAAAGTAGATGAGAGGAAAAATGAGGTATCTTCTGTAGAGTGAGAGAATTGACAGTCGAACACTTTAACAAACCGGAAGAGAAAAAAAAAGTTATAAGAGAGGTTAATGCACTCAAGATCATTAAAGTTTTCACCAATTTCAACCGTGGTCACTGAATTTTGAGTTTATTTGCTGTTAGGTCACTATAACAGATTCTAACACAGAAGTTGCATCATGTCAGCATCCACGTCAGCTTTTACTATTTTAATGTTGACGTGAACGATGACTGGATGTCATGTCGGCAAAAATGTTCACGTCAGCAGCCATAAAATATTTAAACTGATGAACAGTAGAGTGACTTAACGGTAAACAAAATCCAAAGTTCAATGATTTTTATCCAACGTTTTAAACAAAAGTGACCGTATATGCAATTAGTGAATAGTTCAGTGACTATGAATGCATTTAACCCTATAAATTATGCTAATTTGTTTTTTTAAAATTTGTGCTGATAAATTTATTCTGATTCAATTGTTTATTTACTTATTTTTATTTTTATTTTCTTCTTTTATATATATACATACATATATTTTTCTGGTGTGGTTAATTTTTTTTTAATTTATTAAATTGGTGCTAACAAATTGATTTTGTGAGATTTATTTATTTGTTTATTTATTCATTTTTGTCTTTTATTAGTATTATTGTTGTTGTTGTTATTTTATATTTTTGTCATGAACATTTCATTTATCGCTCTTATGTGAAATATTTCTCGAACGAGTCGAGCATGGAGGAGAAGTCAGCCGAGTGCGTGGTGGATATAAATTTATTTATTCTTAGGCTCATTTAGGATTAGATCTAATGTATAGGGGTGTATGTGCAAAGGAATGTAATTTTAATTTTTTTTAATTTTCTGCTTTTACCATTATTATTATTATTATTATTATTTTTGGCATGGATATTAAATCTTTTTTATTTTATAACTAACAAATTTGTTTTGCAGGGATTTAAATTATTAGACTTGTTTAAATTAGAACACATGTATAGGGGTGAATGTAAAAAAAGGATGTAATTTTTTTTTTATTTTTTTTACTTTATTTTATTTTATTTTATTTGTTGTGGATATTTATTTATGTGGTTTGATGAATAATTAATATCGCATCGTGTGATTAAAAATGGAACTTAATTAAACTTGATAACGCGTTTAATGAACGAACCATAATAGTGGAGGTTGGTCTTCATACCGAGCGACATGGGTGCCTAACACCTTCCTATTATCGTACCTAACTGTGATGCCGGTTTTTGCCACGTCAGGACAGACTTGCCACTCTTGTTTAACCACCCTAAACGTGGTCAAGAGGAGCGCATAACAGGTTTGTGGCCCGTTACGGAGTCTATGGAGTCGCCACCCGGGTGTAACTCCGAAAAAGTACACATCGGTGAGGATAGGCGATTTATGGATCCCTTGCAAAGGACCCAACTATCCCTCACCTGCCCAATGGGTCGGGTTCGGAGAGTCAGGTACGATGATGAGAAGGTGTTAGGCACCCATGTCGTCCGGCGTGAAAGCCGACCTCCACTTTTGTGGTTCGTTCGTTAAGCGCGTTACCGAGTTTAATTAAGTTCCAGATTATCACATGATGCATAATAATCATACACATATAATAAATTATATTCATCCATGAAAATAGTAAAATATGAAAAAGAAAATAATTAAAAATTACAACCTCTTTCCATACACCCCTATACATTTTATCTAACCCTAAATAAACCTAAAATGAATAATTAAATCCTGCAAAACAAATTTATTAGTTAATCCAATAAATAAATAAATCCTACAAAAAAAATTAATTAATTAATTTAATAAAATAAATAAATAAACCCTACAAAATAAAATTTCGTTAGGAGCGAATTACGATTATGAAATAAGAATTAAAATAAAGTCCATAATTCCCAAGGAATAAACAAAATGCAGCCCACTTACAGAAATGAAGAAAGTGCAACCCGCCCAATGAAAATTGAGAGCATGCCAGCCCAACAGGAAACCCAATAATATATATACACATGCGCAGTAGCGAAAAATAACCAAAATTCCCCCCAGCCGCGATTCGAACCCAGCGCCCCACTGACTACACCTTCCGCCTTTCACAGCAAGGCAACAGCTACATTCATGCGAATAGCCTGCAAGACTATTACATATACAAAACGCACAGACGCACACAGAATAAAAAATTTGCATTTACAAAATGTTTATACACGTATAATATTTTTATATACATGTAAAGTATATATGTATACGTATATACAGTAATATAAACATTCGATATATACAATTAATACATAACAAAAATAATAATATATGTATGTGTGTACAGTAACCAAAAAAAATAAAATGAATATATAAAATGAAAATAAAAATACAATAAAATAAAAAAATAAAAGTAGGAAAATAAAAAAAAGCAGCCTTCTCCAGCGGCGTGCTTTGAACCTGGGAGGGGGGAATAACAGGGCCATCTGCTGCCATCAGGGCGGCCGGTCTCATCCGTGCAATGTACATGCAACAAATACATATATGTAATACATACGAATATACACAAAAAATATGCAGGATCCATAGTATACTATTACATACACATACAATACAACACAATATACATGTAAACAGAATATGACATAAAGAATACTAATATACTAAAATATAGAATAAAAAAATAAAATATACATACAAAATATTTTCGTATCTAAAATAAAAACACGATACACAAATTATTCTTAAGGATTATGCGAATGATATTTACATGTAATATAGTATTTTATATACATGAAATAAATAAAAAAATTATTTACAAACAAATCCCCTTCAAAGGTGTACCTGAAAATTATTGATTCGAATTTGATTGAACGCTGAGCCGAGGATGAATCCAAATTATACAAACTGTTTTTCAGAATTTTTTCCAAAAAAAAAAAAAAAATCTTCTTCTGAAAATTTTTTTTCTCTCAAATTTTTCCTTTCCGGAAATCCTCTCCTTTTTTTTTCGTTTTTGTATTTTTTTTTTCTCTCCCTGAAAGTTTTCTGCAATCCCCCCCCTCTTTTTTCCAAATAAATGCATCCATTTATTGTCCTTGGGCGAACCAAAATTAAATGGCTGACAGCCTGCCCAAGGAAAAAAGAAGCGGCGCGCTGGCCTGGGAAGGGGAGAGAGAGCTGCGGGCGCAGACGGCAGCAGGCGTGCAGCAAGTCAGCACGCGTGCATGACACGCGTGCTCAAACTCAGCGCGCGCGTGGATCACACGCGCGGGGCCTTTTCCCCTCCAACCGGACCAGCACGCCAGCCACCTGGGCCGCGCACTGGGCCTCCTTTCTTTTTTTCTTTTTTTCTTTCTCCTTTTTTGACTTGGGCTGGCTGCATGGGCTTTGATTTTTTTATTTTTTTTTCTTTTGTAATAAAATAAACACACTATTTTTTTTTTTTTTTTTAAAATAAAAATAACATAAAATAAACATTTTTTTTTTAACTCATCCATCCTCGGCTCAAAATCTCAAAAATTCTAAATCAACATCCAAGTTTTTCATCATCGGGGGTGACCCTGTAAGGGTCCAAAATGGGGTGTCTACACTAACTCTCCGAATCCAACCTATTGGGTAAGTGAGAAAGGTTAGGTCCTCTGTAATGGATCTATAAATCGCCCATCCTCATCGATGTATACTTTCCAGAGACAATCCTCAGGTGGTGACTCCCTAGACTCCACAATGGGCCACAAATCAATTATGCGCTCTTCTTGACCACATTTAGGGTGGTTAAATAAGAATGACAAGTTTGTCCTAGCTTGGTGCTGTAAAAACCGGTGCCACAACTACAATTGCGATGAAATATACACACTAGGCCATCGTTGCAAACAGTTATTTCTTATTGATTTCAAGAATGAAGAAGATGAAAGTGAAGAGGCAAAGGAAGTTGGAATTGAACAAGAAGTGGCCAAAATTTCTCTTCACACCATCACCAGAACTGAGGCACCACAAACCATATGGGTTCTAGCCAAGATTGATGGATGCCCACTAATGATATTATGGCACCGATTTTTGCCACATCGAATGAGGACAAACTTGTCACTTTTATTTAATCACCCTAAACATGGTCAAGATGAGCACACAATGGGTTTGTGACCCATTATGGAGTTTATGGAGTCGCCACCCGAGGGTTACCTCAAGAAAATATATGTCGGTGAATATACGTCATATGGATCTCTTGTAGAGGACCCAATTTTTTTCACAGGCCCAATGGTTTGGGTTCGAAGAGTCAGGTACGACAATGAGAAAGTGTTAAGCACCCATGCTACCCGGTATGAAGACTGACCTCCACTATTGTGGTGCATTCGTTAAGCACATTATGAAGTTTAATTAAATTCTGTATTATCACGCATTGCAATATTAAAAAAATGAATCATCCAAAATAAATAAATAAAAAAAAGGTCGAAAATAAAAAAAATTACAACCCAACACATTCACCCCTTTACATTGGATCTAACCCTAAACAAGTCTAATAAATTAAATCTCTGCAAAACAATTAGGTTAGTCATATAATATATAAAAAAAAACATCCATGCTATAAAAATGAAAACAAAGTAAAAGCAGAAAATAAAAATTTAAAAAAATAAAAAAATTAATATTACATCCCCATACACATACACCCTTATACATTAAATTTAATATTAAACAAGCCTAAAATAAATAAATAAACAAATAAACCCTGCAAAACAAATTTGTTAGCACAAATTTAATAAATAAAAAAAAATATGTGAAAAATGAATTAAGTCCACATCCACCACGTCCTCGATCAACTTCTCTTCCATGCTCAATTCAATCGAAGAATATTTCACATAAAAATAATAAATAACACATTCACGATAAAAAACACAAAAAAATATATATATATCTACATCCCCTTTGCATATGCACCCTTATACATTCATTATAATCATAAAGAAGCCTAAGAAAATAAAACCTGCAAAACAAGAGGGTTAAATAATAATAAAACAAAATAAAAATGATCCAAATTTCCAGCTTCTTTCCTTTATCTCCCACGTGTTTCGTATACCGCTGAAAAAAGGTTTTTCGCATGCTAAAAAGAAAAAAAACTTGACAAAATATTAGCACTTACAAACATAATTTCATTCTAATACCCCAAATCAATTCCATTAGAAAATAATAACAATAACAAAAATAAGGACACATAACCATGGTTACCGAAATAAAAATAAACTATGCGATGGCTGCAGGTTTGAATTGGAAGGGGGTTGTATGGATTAAATTGCCTAGCTATATGTTACAAATTGGCTGGATTATGATGGTTGCACGTCTGGTTTCGATGGCTACATTTGGTGGGACGATCACGGCTCACAAAGAATTCAATTGGTGTGGGAATTGTGGATTTAATGGATGCTTGCAGTTTTGATTGGAGCCAAACTTGGTGACAGCTTTGATGGGTTTTATGGCTAGATTATTTCAAATTTTGCATGGTGTAATTAGACAAAATGCATAATAGCTCATTAATACTACACATACGAAAATTTAATAAACAACCATTGATACAAGAAGCCACATGCACACCATCTAGTAGTAGACGCCCGCAGAAGTGTGATAAACAAAATGCGACAAACAGAGAAACATACTTCTACATTTTAATTCCAGCCACGAAAAATGCAATAAACCATAAATCATAATTTCGGTTACTATTTACATGAGTAATCATCTGAATATTAAATTATATACTCGATCAGACTATAACCATGTCATTTTACTGAATGAAATATAATTAGAAAAACTAACAAAAAAAAAATAAACACAAAAAAAAAAAAAGGGATCGCATAAAGCTGGGAGTATGCGGATGTGCATTGACTACAGAGAGCTGAATAGAGTGACGGTGAAGAATAAGTATCCCCTGCCGAGGATAGATGACCTCTTTGATCAGTTGAGAGGTGCTGCAGTTTTCTCCAAGATTGACCTCAGATCTGGCTACCATCAAGTCAGAGTCGCGGAGAGAGATATCCCCAAGACTGCCTTCCGGACTCGTTATGGGCATTACGAGTTTGTGGTGATGCCATTTGGTTTGACCAATGCCCTAGCCGTCTTCATGGATTTGATGAACCGGGTCTTTCATGACTGCTTGGACCGGTTCGTGGTGGTTTTCATAGATGACATTCTGGTTTATTCCAGAGATGTAGTGGAGCACGAGGCACATCTGAGATTCGTGCTTCAGAGATTGAGGGATCAGCATCTGTTCGCCAAGTTCTCCAAGTGTGAGTTTTGGCTCGACAGGGTGGCATTCCTAGGCCACGTGGTGACAGCAGAGGGTATTTCAGTGGACCCCAGCAAAGTAGAAGCAATTCTGAGTTGGCCAAGGCCGAAGACAGTGAAAGAAGTCAGAAGCTTCCTTGGGCTAGCAGGCTACTATAGGCGGTTCATCGAGGGGTTCTCCAGCCTAGTAAGGGCTCTTACTGCCTTGACTAGGAAAGAGACTTCCTTTGTGTGGTCAGAGGAGTGTGAGGAGCGATTTTTGGAGCTGAAGCAAAGATTGACCAGCGCTCCAGTCTTGGCGCTACCCCAAGAGGGGGTAGAGTTTGATATCTATACGGATGAATCCCATCAGGGGATAGGGGCGGTTTTGATGCAGGATGGTAGGGTGATTGCCTACGCCTCTAGGCAATTGCGAGATCACGAGTTAAGATACCTTACCCACGACCTAGAGCTGGCAGCGGTCATATTCGCCCTGAAGATTTGGAGGCATTATCTGTATGGAGTCAGATGCAGTATATATTCAGACCATAAAAGTCTGAAATATTTCTTCACCCAGAAGGAGCTCAACATGAGACAGAGGAGATGGTTAGAGCTGGTGAAGGACTATGATTGCGATATCAGATACCACCCGGGTAGAGCCAATGTAGTGGCTGACGCCTTGAGTAGGCGAGTGGCTCTATCCAGCCTGTCAGTTCAGAGAGAGTTGCAGCATGAGTTGATCAGAGAGCAGATTGAGGTGATGTTTGTGGGTTTCTCCAGGTTACGTATCAGATCCTCCTTGTATGATGAGATCAGAGAGGAGCAGATGTCAGATGAGTGGACTCAGAGTATGCTTCAAAAGATGTCAGAGAGAATAGTGCCAGACTTTGAGTTCAGAGATGAGATCTTGAGGTTCAGAGACAGAGTTTGTGTGCCCCAGAGTTCAGCGTTGAGACAGAGGATTTTGTCAGAGGCACACAGTGCGGTGTACTCAGCGTACCCAGGCAGCACGAAAATGTACAGAGACCTCAAGAGAAATTTCTGGTGGTCAGGGATGAAGAAGGACATAGCAGACTTCGTCTCCAGATGTCTTATATGTCAGCAAGTGAAGGCAGAGTACCAGAGACCCTCAGGATTACTTCACCCCTTGAGTATTCCTGAGTGGAAATGGGATGATATCTCTATGGATTTCATCTCGGGTCTTCCCAGGGTTCAGAGAGGTTATGATGGGGTATGGGTCGTAGTTGACCGTCTCAGCAAGTCAACACATTTCCTGCCTGTCAAACAGGGAATGTCTACAGAGCAACTCGCCAGGCTTTACATTAGAGAGGTGGTGAGACTCCACGGGGTTCCCAGGACGATAGTGTCAGACAGGGACTCCAGATTTCTGTCAGCCTTCTGGAGGTCTCTGCAGAGAGCAATGGGGACCAGGCTACAGTTTAGCTCAGCATATCACCCTCAAACAGATGGCCAGACGAAGAGGGTGAATAAGATATTAGAGGATATGCTGAGAGCGTGTTGTATAGACTTCCAGACCGATTGGACAGAGTTGATTCCTCTAATGGAGTTCGCCTACAACAACAGTTATCAGGCGACAATTCAGATGGCTCCATTCGAGGCGTTGTATGGTCAGAAGTGCAGATCTCCTCTCTATTGGGATGAGATTAGGGAGAGAGATTCTCTTGAGACAGCAGTGGGACCAGAGACTACTCAGAGGATGATTGAGCAAGTCAAGATCATTAGGCAGAGGATGAGACAGGCCCAGGATCGTCAGAAGAGTTATGCTGATCTTCGGCGCAGAGAGATAGAGTTTTCAGTGGGCGATAAGGTGTTTCTGAGGATTGCTCCCTACAGGCAAGTCCTCAGATTTGGGAAGAAAGGAAAGTTAGTGCCCAGATTTATTGGTCCCTACGAGGTCCTTGAGAAAGTAGGGACAGTCGCCTACAGATTAGCGCTGCCAGCCAGTATGGACAGAATCCACAACGTATTCCACGTGTCTCAGTTAAGGAAGTATGTGGGTGATCCGTCGCATGTTCTCCAGTTTTCAGAGATAGAGTTGGCAGAAGACTTGAGCTACCAAGAGCTTCCAGTTCAGATCCTAGACTACAGAGTTAAAGTCCTCAGAAATAAAGAAATCCCACTGGTCAAAGTTTTGTGGCGTAGCCAGCGTGTAGAAGAAGCTACTTGGGAGGTAGAGTCTGAGATCAGGGATAGGTTCCCCGAGTTGTTCAGGTAATTCCGGGGTCAGAATTTTTATAAGAGGGGAGGAATGTAGCATCCCAGATTTTAGAAAGCCCTTAGGGGTAGAGTTTTGGGGTTAGAACTAGAATTCAGTGATAGATTGGGGGCTTAGAAGAGTTCAGGGGTGAGATAGTAGTTTTCCTGAGTTGTGTGGCCTTCGTATGATGCCTTTAGGGAGGTTTTAATCATGCGAAGCGCGGGAAATGAATTTCCTTCATTTTCCCTGGTGCACTCCCTTGCACTTTTCCCTGCACGCCCGTGCAGGTGGGTAGAAAAGAGAGAGAGATGAGAGTTATTGCATTTCTCACCTGTTTCAGCCATCTCTCTTCTTTGTTCAGCAGTTCACAGCCCTAGGCGCGAGATTCAGCTTCTAGCAGCTCCCAATCCAGCCAGAGATCAGAGAGAATAGCTTGGATTAGAATCCCCAGCAGCTATGTCAAGAGGTAAGTGTTTCTTACTCTCTCTTTCAGTTTCCCAGCTTGTTTGATGTGGATGGAAACGTGTATTTTCATTTCCAGCTTGAGATGTTATGTTTGCATGTGTATATGATGATGAGATGATGATTATATGTTAGTTGCTATGCTTATTTTCCACCCAGAAACATGCATGCTCTGTTTGTGTGTGTGTTGTGAGAGAAAGTATGAGTTTTCATGGTGGAATTCGTAGTTTGGGATGACAGATGAAATTGATGATGTATATGTGTTTATTGAAGTGCCTTGGATGTGTATGTTTGATTAATTGCAGATTGGTTGAGAAATTGAGTGGTTTCCAGCGAATTCAGACGTGCCATGTCTGAGCAGAACAAGACACACGACCGTGTGCCCGCAAGAGCACGCCCGTGTGCCTTTGTTCCTGCAAGGACACGGTCGTGTGCACGAAGTGCACACGGGCAGGAAACGCAGGGACACGACCGTGTGTCCTGAGGGACACGGCCGTGTGTCCCATCTTTGCATGAAATGGCCCAGAAATTCCAGAAGCACACACGCCCAGACGCACGGCCAGCACACGGTCCCGTGTGCTGGGGCACACGCCCGTGTGCCCTTGCCCAGCACGGCCGTGTGTGCTGCGTGCACGACCGTGTGCCTTCCTTGCACGGTCGTGTGCCTTCCAGATTTTCCAGAAAAAGGCAGAAATGAATTGTTAAAGGTTTGGTAATCCATCCAAGGCCTAATAATCATCAGATAATCCAGATTTCAGCTAAGAACAGATGCATAAGCATGCATAGCACAGCATGTAGCCTGAATGAGGATCCAGGGATCCGAATTCAGTAGATTTCAGCAGTTAGAACCCAATGTATGGGTTTCAGTTTTGGGGTGAACTCGAGGGGGCATCTGTGGGACCCAGCTTTCTGACACCAGTCAGTCAGCTCAGCAGCATATCAGCAGATCAGATTTCAGTTTTCTAGCCAGTAGCTAGAATTTTCAGCCCACTTGGCCAGGATGCCGAATCCCTGTGTTCATCAGCCTGATCAGCACAGCAGGTACCTTCGGGTACATATAGTTTTCCAGATGCATGCATCATCAGTAAATACCCAGATTTCAGTATCATGACATGTCATTCATTTCAATAACGAATTAATAATAAGAATCAGCAGTACAGCAATCAGAATCAGCACCAGCAAGCGTGTAGATGTATGTTTAGGGCCGATCAGGTATGTGTGCCCTTGTTTGTGCTTGCTTGGGTCGAGGGGAGTAGGAAATGCTTACTGAGTGATTTTCATCACTCATCCCTTTCCTTCTTCCTTCCTTTTCAGGTTTTGCTGCTGGCGAGGAGCGGGTGGACTGAGGCTGGCGAGAGGGGACCCCACACACACTTGTTGATGTATTTCTTTTCAGTTTTGGACCTGTGAGGTCTTGTATGTATGTTTTACATTTCCAGATGTAAAGAATGTTGTACAGAAACAATATACATATATATGAAAAGCCAGATGGGCTCATTGTATATTTTATTTCAGTTTCAGCTTCCGCTTATCATGTATAGCAGGCAGGTTGGTTTCTTTTCCGTAGGATTCCCGTCTCGGGTACCCGATTTTCAGTTTAGTTAATAAAAGAGACAGTTTATTCAGCAGCAGGGGTACTCGGGGCGGCGGGTCCTACATAGCATACATAACATCAGGCCTAGTAGTAGTTAGATAAAGCAAGCAGCCCACCATACTTCTATACATAGAGGGATCACACTCTTCAGCTTCTTCCTCCTTGCATAACTTCTTATTTTGAGCCAATAAAACATTCAACCCCTTTGAATTTTGCATGCTAAAGTGGTTGAGCAGGGTTGTAACATACTTTTCTTGATAAATGAATGTTCCTAATTCTGATTGGAGCACTTCGAAGCCAAGAAAGTAACTTAACTTTCTTAGATCAGTCATCTCAAACTGGGTTTGCATTTCGGCCTTGAACCAAGCAACCAATTCAGCTTTGCTTCCAGCTATAAGTAAATCATCCACATAGAGAGACACCATAAGTAATCCTTCCAGGCCACTTTTCACATACATGGTTGCTTCACTCAGGCTTTTATTGAATCCCAATTGAAGCAAATGAGCACTAATTTTGCTATACCAGGCCTTTGGAGCCTGCCTCAAGCCATAAAGTGTCTTCTTTAATAAACACATTTTATCTTCATATCCTTTTTCTACAAAACCTAAAGGCTGCTCAACCAATACCTCCTCATGTAAATCACCATTTAAGAAGGCTAATTTCACATCCAAATGGTATAGCAACTAACCTTTTTGAGTTGCAAGCGCAATTAGCAATCTAATGGCGTCAAATATGGCCACTGGTGTAATGGCCCAAGGGTAGAACTATCATTTTAGGAGAGTTCAGGGGATAGAAGAGCCATTTAGAAGTCCTTTTGGGCTTGGTTGTAGTTCTGCACAAGGGTGGGTGGAAATGGCTATTTTCCACTTCACACACGACCGTGTGCCTAGGACACACGACCGTGTGTCTCACCTTTTAGCCATATAAAGTTTATTTTCTCTAGTTCGCGCAGATTCCAGCTTTCTAGCTTATTTCCTTCATTTTCTCTTCTTCTTCCTCAGCTCTAGTGAACCCTAGAGTTCTAGAGAGAGATCCCCCAATAGCCCAGCTTCAGATTAGAGATCCAAAAGCTTCCAAGGAGAGAGGTCAAGCTTCTATGGCGCAAGTAAGTGTTTTCCTTACCTCTTTCGCTTGTTCAGAGCATGTTTGTTGTTTCCAGCTTATGAGAAATCTTTATGTGTGCTTGTTTAAGATATTTCCAGCATGTTTGAGCTGTGTTATGATGGATGATGGCATGATTGAGTGGTTTTCCATGATTTACATGCGTATATACTGTTCCCAGATGATATATGCTTTATGTATGTTATATAGCGTGTTTGAGATGATGAAATGATGAATAATTGCATGCTAGCAGCAGTAAAGATGGTGTATGTGTGTTGATTTAGAGTGTGGAAGTGTTGGTGTGGGAATTTCTGGATTTCCAGACGTGTTCTGCAGAATGTGAGTTAAGCACACGCCCGTGCGCCTGTGATACACACCCGTATGGCCTCAATTCTGCATGAGACACGGTCGTGCATGTTGTAGGTGTGCGTCTGAAGACCCAGACACACGTCCGTGTGCTTTCCCCAATTTCACACGCCCGTGTATGCGAGACACGGGAAGCTTGAGAAGGTAGCCACACGCCCGTGCAGTGCCATACATGCCCGTGTGCCTCAGTTTGCACGCCCGTGTGTTGCACCACACGCCCGTGTGTCCAGCCAAAGTTTCATGAAATCATTCCAGAGCCTTGCACACCCAGAGACACGATGAGCACACGGTCCCGTGTGCCTTGACACACACCCGTGCGCCCAGAAGTACACGCCCGTGCACTTAAGAAAAAGCAAAAAAAGAATTGAAAAGAGAAATTAAGCCACTCTAAGCCAATTCTAAGCACACAAAACTTAGAAATAACATCAGAAAACAGCATATCATGCATGATTATCAGCATTGAGCACGACATGTCATATCAGATGTTTTCAGACTGGATCCAAGAATCCAACAGCATGATTTTTTAGATATACATATATGATTTTTCATATATCAGATAGGGGTGGATACCAGGGGGCACCTGTGAGTTCGCACACCCGCTAGAGAGGGAAACCAGCGTCCGTTAGAGAGGACATGGTCACTGACCAAGCTCGTTAGAGAGAGTGCTGGTTGTGCATCAGTAGATTCAGTAAGACTTTGAACTCACACGGCCAGGGTATCGAATCCCTGTATTCATCAGTCTAATCAGCATAGCAGATTTTCAGATACAGTACTTTCTGATACAGTTTTCAGCAGATACTATATGTATATATTCAGAATCTTCAGATCACAGTTTTATTATCAGAAAGAGTTTTCAGAAAAGACAGTTTTTCAGAAAATCAGGCCTACGGGTAAGTTTTATAGCTTTTCAGCATACATGACATCAGCATATACATTTCATGTCATGTACAGCATCTCATGAGAAACAGAACAATAACAGAACATAACAAAATAGAAATATATCAGAATTCAATAAAGAATAATTCAGAAAATGGATATACTTCGGTATATCAAGAGAATCAGAAAAACAACAGTTTAGCAGCAGATTTCCCCTACGTGACGAGTCACGTAGTCAGTTAGTTTTGACCTACGAGTGTTTGTGTTTGGAAACGCTTGCTAAGTGACTTTGTCACTCACTCCCTTCCCTATTTTCTTTTGCAGGTCAGTGATTCGAGTGGCTGAGCTGGAGCGAGACCACTGCGAGATTTTGGGGATATGGCTCGGCGTAGCAGATAGCATGTTGGCTCGCATGCTTTTGTTTTCTCATGTATATATGTGTGTATTATACTTTAGTACATTGTATGATAGTATGTTTTTATACATGAGTAGCCTGGGTTTTCATGCTTATATTTAATTTACTATTACAGTAAATTATGTTTACAGTTTCTTTTTATAAAGAAAATTTTCAGCAGCAGGTCTTTTTACTGTAGGGATTCCCGTCTCAGGTATATTTTATTATTATCTACAGTATTTTCTGCAGCGTACAGTAACCTGGGGCGGGGGTCGTTACAACTGGTGCAAAGGTTTCTGCAAAGTCTATACCTGGCTACTAAGCATACCCATTTGCCACCAGTCTAGCCTTCAATTTGTTGACTGAACCATCAGGATTTAATTTGGTTTTGAATATCCATTTGACCCCTATGATGTTCCTTACAATTTGTCTCTTAACTAGCACCCAAGTTTTATTTTTCTGAATCATATTAATCTCCTCATGCATGGCTGCTCTCCACTCAGCTGACTTTGCAGCTTCTTCATAGCATACAGGTTCAGTTTCAGCTATATTACATCTTTCATAAATGTCAGCCAACTTATGTATTTTCCTAGCTGAACTCTCACCTTATTCAAAGTCACTTGATTCAGCCTCTGAAACAGAAAATTCCTTCCTTTTCTCTTCACTTTCGGTTTCTTTTCTAACTTCTTTTCTTTCCCAATCAAACCTGGCAAATTCATTTACCTTAACATCCTTTTGTGCTGTAATTTTTCCAGTTTCAGGATTAAACACTCTATAAGCTTTTAAGCAGCTGCTGTAGCCTATGAGTATTCCTTTTTCAGCCTTTTCTTGCAGTTTGTCTCTCCTGTTCTCTGGTATATGTATCCAGCAAATACTTCCAAAGACTTTTAAATGATTGAGATCAGGTTTAATGTCATGCCAAACTTCAAAAAGAGTGGAGTCTTTCAATACTTTAGTGGGCAGTCTATTCAGCAAATAAACTGAAATGTTAATTGCTTCTGCCCAAAATTTCCTTGGCAAATGTTTTTCATACAGCAAGCATCTTGCCATCTCCATAATGGTCCTATTTTTCCTCTCACACACTCCATTTTGCTGTGGACAATAAGTTACAGTGAATTGATAATGAATGCCAGCTTGAGTACACAATTCCTTAAAGCTTTCACTTGTATATTCCCCTCCATTGTCACTCCTTATTGCCTTAATCCTCATCTCATTTTGGTTTTCCACCAATCTCTTGAATGTGTTAAACAAGGCTACCACTTCAGATTTAAACTTCAAAAAATATACCCAACAAAACCTGGTGAAGTCATTTATGAAGATCAAGAAGTACTTGGAGCCATTTAAGGATAAAGTCTGCATAGGTCCACACACATCAGTGTGAATAAGCTGAAGTTTTTCCATGGCTCTACTAACTGCTGCATGAGGGAATGTAAGCCTTGCACTTTTTCCTTGTTCACAAGCTTTGCAAATACTGGAAGTTATTTGCAAGTTGGGAACTCCAGTAACCAGGTTTCTCTTAGTCAATAAGTTTACTCCATTCGAATGAAAATGGCCTAATCTCTTGTGCCATAACTCATTTTCATGCAATAAGCTTGAAAATACTTGAGTCTTCATCCTTCGCAGGTCACAAGGAAAGCTCTTATTTACCATCTCAATTTCCATAATTTTTACTTGCTTATCATTTTTTATAACACAACATTTATCCTTAAACTCAAAAGTGTAACCTTCTTCAGTTAACTGCCCTATGCTTAGAAGATTTAAGGCTAGCTTAAGGACATACAAGACATTGGAGATGAACTTAGTACCTTGTGGAGTACATATTGCAATTGTACCTCTTCCTTTTACTGGAATTAGCTGGCCATTTCCAATCTTTACTGTAGCACCATCAAGCTTTTCTATACTTATAAATAATTTCTTATTGGCTGACATATGGTTGGAACACCTATTGTCCAATAGCCAAACCTGGTCTTCAGTACCTACAACATAACAGCTTGCTGTGAAAAGCTGTTCTTCTTGCTGGAGATCATCTTGTTGCTGTTGCTCCACCGCTTAGGCTTGTGGTTTGGTTTGGTTGCTTTTGTTCTTGCATACTTTTTCTATATGACCATATTCTTTGCAAGATCTATGTTGTATCTCAGGTCTGAACCAGCAATGAATTTCAACATGATTTGTTTTCTTGCAATAGCTGCATTGAGGAAATTTTCCTCTCCTAAACTTTTGCTTGCTCTCTAGATGACTTCTCCTTTCCTTTTTATAAGCTTGCCTTCTTGCATTTCCAGTAAATGTCTTTCTTTCCAACTGGTTTGCTGTATATGCTCCTTCACTATCATTTCTAATTCCATCTCTATATGTTTTCCTTTGCTCCACTGCTTGTAGTGAATTTGAAAGCTCTTGTACTGTTAGCTTAGTCAAGTCTTTTGAGTCTTCTAGTGAGGAGATTTTTGGTTCAAAATTTTCAGGAAGGCTGACAAGAATTTGTTCCACCAACCTGGCTTCAGTGACCTCTTCACCCAGCAAAGCTAGTTGGTTTGCTGTCTTCATTAGCCTATCTATATAATCCTTAACTTGCTAAGTCTCCTTCATCCTTAGGAGAGCAAACTCCCTCTTAAGATTCAGCACTTGCATCTGTCTTGATTTCTCACTGCCATAGAACTCTAGCTGAAGCTTATCCCACACTTGCTTTGCTGTCTCACAAGTCATTATCTTGCTAAACATGGTTTCAGATATAGCTGAATGTAAACAAGACAATGCTTTATACCTCTTTGCCACTTCTTCTACATGGTATTTGATCTGATTTAGTGTAGGATTTTCTGGTAGAGGTGTAGGTTCCTTTCCAGTGTCTACAACCTCCCAAGGATCAAATGCTCTAAGGTATGCTCTCATTTTTACTGACCATGCCACATAATTTTCACCACTGAACACAAGAGGCTGACCACCATTGAAACTGCTTGAAGCCATGTGAATCAGAAAATGTCTTCCTTCTTTTCCTCAGTCCACAGGTTTTGTAGGATTGGTGGCTCTGATACCACTATTGGTAATAGCTGGAATGTTTTCCTGCTGCAAATGTACTAAGAAATTCAAAGAAGAAAGAAACTGAAGGCCAAAGGATTACACTTACTGGAATGCAAGAACTAACTCATTTTTCATTGAATTGCATATATATATTACAAAAAAGACAGCTTCCAGATTTACATTTCAGGTTCCATTAATGCAATCCCATACTTTAGTACCAAACCAATGCATTATAACCATTCAAATAAACCTAACCTTACCTAATGATTTATCAAAACAAGACAATACATATCACACTTAAATTATGCTGCAATGTGGTAAGAGTTGTCACAATTTACATCATTCAAAAACATCCAGCTCAGCTTGTTTTAGTAGCAAGAAACCACTGCCACCATAGCTTCTAATTTTCCAGCATTCCCATCAAGCATTACTGACTTCACACAACAAATTAATATTAATTGCTCCATCAGGTCTTGGATTGGAGTCAAAACTAAGCCTTATTTTGGTGGGCAATCGAATCCAAGAAACCTATAACATTTTCAATAGAAGGCCACCATCAACCACTAGGTCGTGCCCACTCACAAACGCAGAATCTTTAGAGGTAAAAAACAGTTCAGTATCTGTCACATGATTCAGTTTGGGCACGATACCTTTTAGGCTAGGAAATTGCTGACAAATCTTGTCAGCTTTCTCGGAATCCATACCACCGTACGACCTGCATAAAGCCAGTGTAGCCACAGGAGATGGCGACACGCTGTTACTCTAATCCCATGCACTTCTAGTTGCCTACTCGCTGATCTAACCAATCCAATCACTGCATGCTTCAACGTGCAGTAGTCTATGAAGAGAAGAAGAGATGAAGTTCAACAGTGCACCAAATTCAGAAACCAAACTTATTTTTGTATATCATTTGTTATGGTGACATAGCTTACTAGTTAGGTGAAAGATTTAGTTACAAGTTTAATTCATATGTAACAAAACCAATTGGATTAGGTGCATTAGGTGAACTTCTCCAAACCAAACTTTTTGTTTGTATAGTGATCCATAATTTTGGCTGAAATTTGTACTTGAACTTGAAATTACTTGATGTATATATTTAATTTGATTTAATGGAAAAGCAAGCTGTTGTATTAAAAAAAAGGAAGAATAACTATTCACAATATTTTTCTTCCTTCATATTATGTGAGTGAACCAGGAAAGCAAGCTGCAGAATTGTGTTTTTAACACAACATTTCACAACAAAGTGGTATCAGAGCTTGGTGTTTAAAACCTTAGCTTGAAGCTGAAGCAAACAAGAAGGAAATGGCTTCTGGAAGCTTTACGGGTGGAGTGGCTCCAGTTTTTTCAGGTGAGAACTACCTTATTTGGGCAGTGAAAATGAAGGCCTATTTGAAGGCCTTTGACTTGTGGGATGTGATTGAACAGGATAAACAGCCATTTCCCCTACCTGATAACCCAACTGTGAACCAAATGAAGCATCTTTCAGAAGAAGTATCTAAAAGGTATAAGGCACTTACCTGCATTCATTCAGCCGTAACTGATGCCATCTTTGCAAGAATTATGGCATGTGAAACAGCAAAGCAAGCATGGGATGTCCTAAGAATGGAATTCCATGGAAGTGATAAATCAAATCAAATGCAAGTGTTTAATCTCAAGAGAGAGTATGCACTTATGAGAATGAAAGAGAGTGAGTCAGTGAAAGATTACATAGACAGATTAAAAAAGGTGGTTAACCAGCTGATACTGCTTGGAGAAGAGATGCCTGAATCCAAAGTAGTTGACAAGTGCTCATTAGTCTTCCGGATAAGTTTGAAGCAAAAATCTCATCTTTGGAAGACTCAAAGGACTTAACAAAGATCACACTATCAGAACTCTCCAACTCATTGCAGGCTGTTGAACAAAGGAAAGCCTTAAGAGATGGAGGCATAATGGAAGGGGCATTCTCTGCAAGCTTGAAAGGAAGGCCTTTGTTTACCTCAAGACAGCAGCTAGTAAAGAAGGAAAAGGAAAAAAAAGAAAGCAGTGAAGGAAAACAAAGAGGAAGAAGGAAATTTCCTACATGCTCTCATTGTAGAAAAACCAACCACCTGGAGAAATACTACTGGTTCAGACCAGGAGTCCAGTGTAGAGCATGTAAAGAATATGGACACATAGAAAAGGTTTGTAAAAACAAAGTAAAGGCAACCAAGCAGTAGGCTCAAGTGGCGGAAGAACAAGTGGATGAGGTACATCAGCCAGAGGAACAACTTTTCACAACAAACCATTATGAAAATAGAATGCAGTCCAGAGCTTGGCTATTAGATAGTGGTTGTACACATCACATAGCCTCAAACAAAAGTCTCTTTATCAATCTCCAAAAATGCAACATCACAAAAGTTAAGGTAGGAAATGGAGCTGCAGTACAAGTGAAAGGAAAAGGAACTGTTGCAGTGAAGTCTTCAAAAGATACCAAGTTTATACATGATGTTTTATATGTTCCAGAAATTGCACACAACTTGCTAAGCATAGGACAAATGCTAGAGAACAACTACACTGTTGAGTTCAAAAATAAGCAATGCATAGTATATGACTTGAAAGGAGATGAGATAATGATAGTTGATATGGTGCATAGAAGCTTTGTGTGTGATTTAGATAAAATGAATGCACAAGCTTTCATTGGAGTAACTTCAGATTCAATCTTATGGCACAAGAGACTGGGGCACTTTCATGCATTTGAGCTTGACAGGTTGTATGAAGAAAATTCAGTAACAAAGATGCCAAAGGTGGCAATGACAGAAAATGTATGTGAAGTCTGTCAACTTGGAAAGCAAGCTCGACTTCCATTTCCAAAAGCTACATCCTAGAAAGCAAATGAGAAGCTACAATTAGTCCATACTGATGTATGTGGACCAATGGCAGTAAGCTCCTTGAGTGGTAGTCAATATTTCTTATTGTTTATTGATGATTACAGTAGGATGTGCTGGGTATTCTTTTTGAAAGCAAAGGCTGAAGTAGTAGAAAAGTTCATCATTTTTAAAAGCATGGTTGAAAATGAAACAGAGAGTAAAATCAAGTGCATAATAAGTGATAATGGAGGGGAGTTTACCTCTGAAAACTTTGAAAGAATGTGCAAATAGGCGGGAATAAAGCATCAGCTGACAGTCCCTTATACTCCACAACAAAATGGAGTATGCGAAAGGAAAAATAGGACTGTAATGGATATGGCAAGATGCATGTTGTTTCAGAAGCAGCTTCCTAAAAGATTTTGGGCAGAAGCTGTGAACACAAGCATATACTTGCTTAATAGATTGCCAAGCAAATCCCTGAAAAATAAGACTCCATATGAAGTCTGGTATAACTCAAAACCAAACATTACACATTTAAGAATTTTTGGAAGTCTATGTTGGACTCATATGCCTGCCGCCAAAAGAGACAAGCTTGGACAGAGAGCTGAAGTTGGCATATTAATGGGATACAGCACCATATCAAAAGCCTACAGGGTTTATAATCCGATAATTGAAAAAGTTACAGTCCATAGGGACTTGAAGATAGATGAAGATCTTTAATGGGATTGGAAAGCAATGAAACCATGGATATGAGGACAACTCAGCAACTCAAAGAAGTACCAATTGAAACTCATTCCAGCCTATCAGAAGTTGAAGATAATGATATCACTGGAGGCAAAATGAGAAGCTTGGAAGAAATTTATTCAAGGTGCAGCATTGCAGAAGTTGAACCACTTGATGACCATGAAGCCATGAAGCTGGCAATTTGGAGAGCTGCTATGGAGGAGGAGATTAAGATGATTATGAAAAAAAACACTTGGATGCTAGTTGATAGACCTCATAATAAGCAAGTCATAGGAGTTAAATGGATCTTGAGAACAAAAGTGAATCCAAATGGGTCTATTTATAAACACAAAGCAAGGTTGGTTGCCAAGGGCTTTGTGCAAAAAGAAGGAATTGATTGCGCTGAAACCTTTGCACCTGTTGCTAGATTTGATACAATTCGATTACTCATTGCTTTAGCTGCTCAAAAAGGATGGAAAATACACCAACTGGATGTTAAATCTGCCTTCCTTAATAGAGACCTGAAGGAAGAAGTCTTCATTGAGCAACCACCTGGATTTGAAGAAATTGGACTAGAGAATAAAGTATGCTTACTGAAGAAGGCACTCTACGGATTGAGACAGGCACCAAGAAGCTGGTACAGCAAGATTGACTGCTACTTGAAGACCATTGGCTTTAAGAAAAGCATGAGTAAAGCTACCTTGTATGTCAAAGCTGAACAAGGAGAAATATTAATTGTTTCTCTCTATGTTGATGACATATTAATTACTGGATGTGGCTCCAAATTGCTAGCTGAGTTCAAGAGAAATATGGAAGAAATTTTTGAAATGACTGATATTGGAAGATTAAATTTCTTTCTTGGAATTGAAGTGAATCAAGCTGAACATGGAACATTCATCAGCCAGCATAAGTATGCAGCCCAAGTTTTAAAAAAATTTGGCATGGCTGAGTCAAATGGAGTAGACAGCCCCTTACCATATAATGTGAAATTAAGCAAAGTTGATGATTCAAAGAAGGTTGATGGTAGAATTTATAGAAGCCTAATTGGAAACCTGTTATACTTAACAGCCACCAGACCTGACATAATGCATGCAACAAGCTTGTTATCTAGGTTCATGCAAGAGCCTAGTGAAATGCATTTTAAAGTTGCTAAAAGGGTGCTGAGATATATAAAGCAGACATTAAACTTTGGAGTGTTCTACAGCAGCAAAAAGGATGTAGAACTGACTGGATATGTTGATAGTGACTGGGGTGGTTCTATTGATGATTTAAAGAGCACCTCAGGCTATGCATTCAGCCTTGGTTCAGGTATGATATGCTGGAACTCCAAGAAGCAGGATGTGGTAGCCCAATCTATAGCTGAGGCAGAATATGTGGCTGCTGCTGCTACTGTAAATCATGCAATTTGGCTGTGGAAAATTCTTGAAGATTTGCATGAGAAGCAAGCAAAAGCCACTGTCATATTTTGTGATAATAAGTCAGCAGTAGCAATTGCAAAAAATCCAGTGTTTTATGGCAGAACCAAGCATATTAAGATCAAGTTTCATGCTATAAGACAGGCCGAAGATGAAGATGAAGTTAAATTAATCCATTGCAGCTCAGAAGTTCAACTTGCTGATATATTAACTAAGGCAGTTGCTGGATCAAGATTTCAGTATTTAAGAACACAATTGGGAGTAACTAGTAAGCATGTCAAGGAGGAGTGAAGAGAAGAAGAGATGAAGTTTAACAATGCACCAAATTCAGAAACCAAACTTATTTTTGTATATCATTTGTTATGGTGACATAGCTTACTAGTTAGGTGAAAGATTTAGTTACAAGTTTAATTCATATGTAACAAAACCAATTGGATTAGGTGTATTAGGTGAACTTCTCCAAACCAAACTTTTTATTTGTATGGTGATCCATAATTTTGACTGAAATTTGTACTTGAACTTGAAATTACTTGATGTATATATTCAATTTGATTTAATGGAAAAGCAAGCTGTTGTATTACAAAAAAGGAAGAACAACTATTCACAGTATTTTTCTTCCTTCATATTCTGTGAGTGAACCAGGAAAGCAAGCTGCAGAATTGTGTTTTTAACACAACATTTCACAACAGTTTGTTACCCGTGCACCTCCCCCTCTCGCCCTTCTCGATCATCACCCAAGCCGCATGTTTTACCCATGCAACCATGCCATCGACATTCACGGCAAATACACGGTCAAAGGTGGTGAAGTCGAGGTCAAGGACTGTTTGAGGAGAGGTGCCTACCATCCCAACGTTACTAAACATGATGTCTAGTTGACCATAAGTTCTAACGGTTGAGTCAAGTAATGTTTTTACTTCATCTTCGTTTGAAACATCGCAGTGCATGTACATACACTTGTCTATGTCAATGGATTTGGCTACTCGTTGATCGAGATCATCTTGGATATCGGCGATCACTGTGGACGGCGAAAAGGTGTGCCGTAGCTTCGCCAATTGCACTAGCACCGCCTGTGATCATGGCTACTTTGCCTTCCAATTTCTTTGTGGTTGGGGACAGCGTGTGCATGGATCCTGGTGTTAACATATTATTATTTTCTTTCTCAAAACACTCGAATTGATGTGGGAAGAGAGAGACTTCAAATTTCAGAAGCACAGGATACTTGTTCGTTCGGATACCGCAAGTTAATCACATCGCCGATCTTGGTTTCGAAGGTTTATTTGTTGACATCTTCAAAGCCGATGCCCCATATTATTATAGTGTAGTGGTATGACAAAAAACTATTCGAGTTCCACAGATATTTGATTGGACGTTATACAACAAAACCGACAGCTGTCTCCTGAGTTCTTATCGGGAAAAAAAAAGAAGCAACTTCATGACAACTGCTAACTCAGATTACGAACGACTGTTAAATCATTCATTGCCTGAAACTCGTCATAACCAAATTGGTCTTCACCAGATGAATAGAAACATCAATACACCGGCCCCAGAGACGGGCAAAACACTTGCAAATAAGGTGTGAATTAATTACACACTAGCAAAATGCATATACGTATATAGAGTCAGTAGGATAGTACAAAAGCTTTATGTATCAATCTAACAATAATCTGAATGGGACTCGCAAAACTCGCTTGGGCAAGGTGACATGACCTCTTGCTCGAGCAGCTGCAATACCTGGTTCATTGATGGCCGATCATCTGGGTTTGCGTCTGTGCACCTTGCAGCTATTTCAAGAATCACTTCTACAGTCTCCGGTTCGGCATCAGGGCAGCCTTTATCTACAACATCATCCAATCGATTTTCTTTTAATAGGGTATTCATCTGCACAGATACAGATAAGTTAATAATCCTTTTCCTTCCTCGAGTTAACACAAGGACTTAGTTCATATCAATCTCCATGCATTCATAGCTTATCATCTCTAACCAAGACGTTTGGGAGAGCTTACCCATCCAACAACATTTAAGCCTCTTTTTACAAAAGAAGGATCAGTTGGTCTTTTCCCAGTTACAAGCTCTAGCAAAAGAACTCCAAAGCTGTACACGTCTGTTTTCTCAGTAGCCCTCCCGCTTTGCAGATACTCTGTTTTGAAGTAGAAATCAATCAATCAATCAGTCAACTGGACTAATACATATAACTATTCTTCCAAACTAATGGCATAACAAATTATTCATGGAATGGATTACCCATTTGTTAAATAAATTGCCAAAGATATTTCCTTCAAACAGAACAATGACGATAAGTTCTGGCTTGATCATGTTTTCATTGAACCAGTAATAAGGCCTATAATGTCCCAAAAAATCAAATTTAATGCTTCAAATGCAGTTCTTCACTCTCTTAAATGAGTCATAAAGTTACAATCTTTTGCTTCTCAAATTGAATCTTAATAACCCAAGTTCTTCAAATCATGATTTTAAAGAAGCCCGACTCTTGGTTCACATAGTACTCAGACCAATAAGTTCCTGAGGATAAATTACGGTATGCTTGTCAGAAATTTTAACTTATTAAATTTGACTGCAACTTGTCATGTCCAATCACACGACTACTATCATGACAACCAAAGAGAAAAAACTGGGATGGACTTGCTACCTCATCTTTACATCCTGAATTAATTTGCTCAAAGATTGCATCTCAAAACCAAAAGATAAGGTGAATAGTAGAACACACACCTGGTGCTAAATAGCCAAAGGTGCCAGCAACCACAGTTGTGATATGGGCATCCTCGTCTACCAAAAGCTTGGCAAGACCAAAGTCAGAGACATGGGGCTCCAAGTTCTCATCCAGGAGAATGTTACTGGATTTTATGTCACGATGAATTATCTTTGGACAGCAGTCATGGTGCAAGTAGGCCAATCCCCGAGCAGAACCAAGGGCTATTCTCATACGATCACCCCATTTTAACAATCGCTCTCCTCGTCCACATTCTAAACAGCCGAGTAAGTGAAATGAGGAAAAAAATGTTGTTACTTGCATGCAAAAGTATTAAATTCAACACTGAATAATCAAGGTTATACAAATATTCCAATATCAAAATTGCAGGTTCATAATTTCCAAAAGCAATTAATCACAAATTTGAAACACTAGGCCAATGAAACTAAAAGCAATAATCAAGGATTTATACAAATATTAGAATATCAAACAAAGCAACTATTCGATGATACAGCTCTTTTTACTCCAGCCCCGTCGGAAGTCATTATTATAGCTTGTCTGCTTGTATTTAGGCAATTCAGTTAAACACATTCATGACATAGTTCTAAGACCTAAGGTGTCTCAACTACCTAGATCAATGATTCTATATGCCTAACAATCATGATAATCCTTGCTGTCTGATTGTGTAGATCAGGCCACTTACCATGCAAGAAATCATCTAAGCTGCCCATTGATAGATAATCATAGATGAGAAGCTTTGATGTAGGAAGCCTGCAATAACCCCGCAGATTAACCAAATTTATGTGCTTGATGCTGCCCAAGACCTCTAGTTCCCTTTCAAACACTTGATCAGATCCTTCACGGCTCCAGTCAATTCTTTTAACAGCAAATGTTCCACAATCATTCATGACCATCCGGTATACAGTACCAAATCCTCCAGACCCTACAATATCCTCTTCATCAAGAGACTCCAACTTTTCAACAATCTCGCAAGATGGGTATGGCATATCTCCATGAAAAGTAATAAGCTTTGTACCTATTGAAGAATTTAAAGATTAGCATTAGTGGAAATAATGAAAAAAATAAAAACAACATTCCGATAAACATTTATCTTACTTGCTTCTTCATGGACTTGCTTTTTGACTTCTGTGTACTGCTTTGCAGCCCTTTCCTTCTTTGAAAGTAACCAAATCCAAAGTAACACAATGAGCACAAGAAGGGCAAGGCCCATTGTGGACATTGCACCAATCAGCACTCCTTTAATGTAATGAGATGAATGTTTTGTAGGAACTGTAGTGATTCCACAGTAAACAATCCAATATTAGTATATGTGAACACCTATTTGCAAAAGCAGATAGCAGCAGCAACTAGTGCCCCTGGCACATTTCTTCTCCAATGAAAAAGCAAGAAAAAATACAATTAACACTTGCCCGCTGCTTCATCACTTGCTGCATGTGGTAAAACAGCAGGAAATCCCATTGAGGTTTGGCATGGCTTGTTGACTTGTCGACCACAAAGATCTAAATTTCCAATAAACCTAACCATAAGAAGGCAAGTATTTAGAACAAGCTCAATGCTCAGTCAATCAACAGAGAAATACAAATGGCAGATAAATACTTCAGAAGTTATTACACAGTTTGGTATGACTAAAAGATTCATTCGAAAGTTAAATAGCAATCTACATCAATCAGGGAAGTAAACAGCCTAATTAACCTGACATTTAATGACCAATTAGGCAACAGATAATCATGAGTACCTACACTCAGTCATGTCATCCATAGTAGCTCTCCCTTATAATGGGAAGGCTTTATCATTTCAACCTCAACAACCATTCAAGTCATAACACAAGATACAACTATTTCAGCTCCACTAGTATACAAGATTCAAGCACTAGGTATCATTTCAGTAAACATTGGGCAACTAGGAGGCTTTCGATAGTTCAGATATTTGTAGTATAGCTGTACATGAGATTTTTTCCTCAATATTAGTCCTATTCAGTAAATTATTTCTATAAAATTTATCCTTTCTTGGTCCATATAAGAAGCAATTTGATCACCATTAAATATAGCACTGAACCAAAGATTACTAGAAAAAAGTTGCATTACATCAAACAATGTCATACAAGAATTTGACTAATAGAGGAATCCAATACACATCATTTATTCTAATGCATGGGCAACAGAAATATGAATGTTGTCAAACAATATTATTGCTATAATATTTGAAATGGGAAGACAGAGAAAGGTACTAATAAACTAGATAAGCATACTCTAAAGTCTAAACATTGGTAGTCTTAGTTGCAATTTATCTAATGACTAATCATAGCTTATTGGTCTATAGTATTTGATCAAGCCTAGCCATTAACAATGAGAAAAGAAGCAAAATGATGGCACAAAATACTCACGAGTTGTTTCCAAAGGTGCTCATGGCTCCAAAATCAGGGATTTCACCAGAGAAAAAGTTGGTCGACAAATTTCTGCTTAAAAGAGCACCATGATACACAATTACAGCAGATTCTCCAAATATTTTACCATCACTTTAGGTTAAAACATTAAAATAAAAAATTGGAAAAGGTAATTGTAACACCATTTAAACTTACAGAGAGTGCAAATGTGTGAGGCGGCCAAGAGAAGAAGGTATAGCACCCTTAAGTAAATTGCTGGACAAATCCCTACATGTAAGATTTATGTATCAAAACACAACGTCAGAGTAAGAATATAAACTAAAGCAGGATTAAAATTAGGATCCATCGAGAAAAAGGCCATTCAAGAGCTTACAATATAGTGAGAAAAGAAAGATTTCCAATATTTGCTGGTATGCCCCCTTGGAGATAATTTTCCCTCAAGTACCTACACAAATTACCAATTACAACACGTGATATTGATGAAATTAGAAAACTTAAACAGAGGGAAAATGAAAATAAGCTAACATCTATATTCACTTACAAAGCCCTAAGCTCAGTACAATTCGCAATTTCACTAGGAATAAATCCATGCAAACTGTTTTGGTGAAGTGCCCTGTTTCATATAAAAATATAAATTATAATTGGAAACATTATAATGTATCTTTTTAGTGTTCCTAGTGGCATAAACACAATTAAGAAAAGGAACATTGAACTCACAATCTTTGCAATCTGCTGAGTTTACCGATGCTGGGCGATATAATGCCTCCTAATTGCATGTGGGGTAGATTTCTGAGAAGTCCAATGCAATGAATTAATTGCTCCAAGTAAAATGCTTTAGAGAAATTGGACATAATGAAAGCAGGAGTTGGATAAATGCATAATAAGAGTGACATACATTGAGCGAACCCGTTGGTCATGAATGTGGCAGGAAATTCCAGTCCATTTGCAAGGTGTTTCATCGGTAGCTTGCCAGTTCCCAAGAAAGTTTCTACTGTCATTCAAAGTGTTCTTAATTTCTAGCAGTGTAATACCTGGAAAAATAAGATTAAAATCATCAAAAAAAAAAAAAAAAAAGAAAAAGCTCAAATTTATACCATCGAGATACAGTCAAAACAAAAACACTAACAGAAAGAACGGGAAAATAAGAGATGAAATCAAAAGACACATTTTACCATCTTGAGTGAGAGCAAGAAAGCAAGAGCTGAAAAGGGTTATTACAGATATCGCCGAGAAGACAAGAACCAACATGCCCATTCTCTTTCTCTTCACAAATGGGGGTTCTTTTTAAGAAAGCTCCGTGGAGCAAGCCAGCAAGGAGCCACTATGTAGCGAGTGCACTCAGCTTGAAAGAGTGAGAGAAATGAGAAGCTGTGATGATAACACCACGTAGATTATGTGTGTACATGAGATGACAATGCGAACCACCTTTGATAAAACTAATAATTATTTGAAGCACCAAGAGGGAAAGCGCTTATTTTTCCTACATTTTACGAGCAGAGAGCGAAAAGCAAATTTTGAAAAAATGTATGGAAAGTCGTGCAAAACCGAACAGCAGTTTCAAACAGCTTGACATAGACAGTACTCTCACCGGTAGGTAAACATCAATACTCGCTACACATAAAAAGCAATAAAGCTGATTGACCATGTGTAAGAATCAGGTAGAGAGTATCTCCATTATTTGCATCAATGGAAATGTGTGATTTTCCGTTTTTGCAAAAAATAGTCTGAAACTGCATTGGAACATGTCCGACTGACCTCCATCAGAAATCAAATTCCGAAGAAATGTAGGAATTCTTCAGCCACATGTTTCGTAGGGATGTGATCATCACATATAAAAGAATGGAATACATCGTATATTTTAACAATCCCTTTATGTTAGTATAATAGTATTAGCAGTTCGATTAGCATGCTTAACAGATAACCACAACTTAACAAACTATCATCCCTCTAGGACCGAATTTTCTTTTCTTATTGAAAGCATCAAAATTCGACCCATCTATTTTTTTTAAAAAAGAAAAAAGAAGTCAGTTCTGCTGGTGTTGTTGACCTTTATGTTGAATATGAAAAGTTCCTTTTTTTTCTTTTTTTGCTTATGATTTTTCTCATTTATTTGTTCAAATTTGAGTTGGAACATGTATGCATGACTAATAATGAAAGTCATTAGAAACTGGAAATTGATTGCTTTAAACCCAATTTATGCAGTCTTTAGATTGGGATCGTCAAGATGTGATGATGATGACGCATATAGTAACTACCAGAATCAATCAGCAGCATTGATTCGCGTTTGGACTCGGAGGTAAAGTTAGGATCCATTTGCCTTTACTATAAATATACTCAATGAAATATGTTCCAGTCGGGAATGATGACTGGCTTTCAGCCATCAGCCACGGATGCTTGCTTATATTAGAAGCAAACGGTGGTTGCATTACGTGGTGGCAAGAAGCTTTATGTGGTCTCAGATGTATTGATTGTAGATGACCTCCCTATTTTCAGGTGGGCCGCCTGAATACATGCCATCACAGCTCTAAACATCAAAGTGACACGGATTTAGAAAAGAAATAAAGGTATCCATGTGTTTGAGAATCCTTGCTTAAGTGTTTTTGAATGCTGAAAGAGCTTTTCTTGCTTCAACTTGTAACTAAAATCCATGTCTTGTTATTTATTTTTACCAAATATTTTAACAAACAAGGTTATGTGTCAGTTATATTAATTATCTTGTTATTTTTATGCCATGCACATAAATATTCACCTATTATGCTATATTTTGTTGACGTAAGGTTTGTCAATTTAAAAACATTTTTTTTAGTTGTAGCTTCGATTTTTAACACATCGAACTAATACATTTGCCACTCCTATTTAATTACTTTATAAATGGTTAGGAGAAACACATAATAGGCTTATGATTTGTTATGGAGTTTATGAAGTTATTGTTCGAGGGTTTCCTCAGAAAAATACACATAAGTGAAAAATGTTGATTTATAGATTCCTTAAAGAGAACTTAATTTTCCTTATTCGTACAATATATTGGGTTCAAAAAGTCAGTTACGACGATAAAAATGTGTTAGCTACTCATATCATCCGATATGAAGGTTAGTCTTCACTTTTGTGATTTATTTATAAAGTGAATTATTGAGTTTAATTAAGTCTCATTTTATCACGCGATGTAATATTATTATTAATCATATACGTAAATAAAACCACATTCATCTAAAAAAAAAAAAAGTTAGAAATTACAACTTTTTTTTATAAGTCTTTATACATTTGATCTAATCTTATACAAATCTAAAAATTTAAATCTTGTAAAACAAATGATTAATTAATCTAATAATAATAAACATATACATATATAAATTATATGTAAAAAATTATGTACAAATTATATAGATATTAAATATATACAATATATATAAATACAGATATAAACACACAATACATTGATTTTATATATATAGAATGTTTATTATATATGTACAGTATACCTATATATATAAATATATATATGTAAAATATACAGAATATAAAATTTATATATATATATATATTGTATATACAGTATACTAATATACATATATATATATATATATATGATATAATTTACAAAGATGAAATTTATTTTTATATAAATGCAGAATATTTATTATGTTTATATAGAGTATACATACATACATACATACATACATACATACATACATGCATATATATATATATTAAAACGTCACACTAAATGTAGAAAATGAAAACGTAACATTTCTAATATATATATAATTACTTATGATGTACATATGTATATATATATATATATATATATATATATATATATATATATATATATATATTAAATGTATAATATTTGAATATATGCATGAGCTGAGCAAATACAGAAGAAATGCAATCCATTCATTTTCGCTAAACAATCCTTATTAATAAACATTATCATCCTCAGGAAAAGGCTAAAGAAGATATTCCCACCCATAGTTTGAGGCGGAGACAAAGTCACACCCCCAATTTTTCAAAAGCCCGGTCTCCCAACCTTTGACCAAATTCAATATTAAATATAATTGTAAATAGTAACATTCAAAGGCTAATTTTATCATTTTATGATTAAAATTTTATAAAATAATAAAATAAATTTTATATAAATATAAAATTTTTAGATATATTAAAAAATTTAAAAAAAAACTGACCACCGTCACCGATGTTGGTGGTGGTGGCGGTGGCTGTTGATAACGACACTAGGTGGTCATCTCCGATCACCTGATTCTAAGGACCACCAGATCTAATCTTCCCATTTGGTGGAGACGGTCAGATTTGACCACCGAAAACAGTCAAAAAGGGGTCCGTATTGGTCTCAGATTTGACCAAATATGATCGCCTCCAACCAACAGAGAGGCCCAATCTGGCCTCTCCTGGAACCAGATGGCCAGAGATGATCACCTGGTGCAGTTATCAACGGCCACTGTCGTCAGTATTTACGACGGTGGCCAGTTTATTTTTTAAAAAAGTTTAAATTTTTTAATATTTTTAATATTTTTTAATTTTTTAATATTTAAAAATTATTTTATAATTTTATTATAAATTTTTATTTGTTAAAGGGTATTTTAGTCATTTCATTTAAAAAATTATAAAATATGTCTGAATTTTAATTCAAGACTGAGAGACCGAATTTTTGATAACTTGGGTTAAGACTTTGTCTCCGCCTCAAACTACGGGCCTCAGGAAAACAATTCCACCAGAAATGTGTGGGCAGCAAAAATGTCAGTCTATATCTTGAATAAATAATACAACGTAAACAAGGCATCATGGCATCCATCTTTTACTAAGCCGTCTTACACCCGATTTCATCAGAAAGCTAACAACATTACGACTTTGAACATGCTACAAGCAGGCTAAAAAAAATAGTTTATCATGATCCTTTTTCTTTTTTAATCAGATGATATAAATATTATAATATTGTCTATAAAAGATAAACAAACATGTATACATGTTTTAATTCAATGACCCTTCAAGACGTACCTAAAATGTGGTCGTTTTGAATTTATGCTAGTGTCGAGTGGAAGAGCAGCGCATGTCTTTCCAAAAAATCAAAATTGTTTCCCCCCTCTCTCTTCCTGTATTTTTCCTCCCATTCTTTTCTTTTTTCCTCCCCATTTTTTCCCCTGCTCCTCTGTTATACTGTATAAACAAGAGCAGTTGTCAATTAACGGGAAAAAATTGCAACAGTTGGTTTATAGAGAACAATGCCATAGGAGAGAGAAAATGGATGAAGAGACTGCGCGCGGGCATTACACCCGCGCATGGCTCTTACTTCTCGGGCGCAGCGCGTGCCCGTGTGCTACACGCGCTCTGCAAGCAGCAAGCCTGGGCCTGTTTCCTGCACGCGTGCTTCTCTTTCCCTCCTTTGGGCCGAACACTTCTGCCTGGGCCGCACGCTGCTCCCTTCTCTCTTCTTCTTGAGCTTCCCTATTTTGGGTTTGGCCTTTTATGGATTTCATTTCTTTTGGGTTTCATGTTTATAGTTTAGCTTTGGATTGTGGTTGATGGGTTTTGGGTTATACCTCGGAAACTTCAGACTGAATTTTTCAAATTTGTTATCATCGATGATCCTGTGAAATACAAAATGGGATGTCTACACTGGCAATGTAATCAATCCCCTTTTCTTGTTCTTGCGTAAAGCCATGTTCTCTTCCTGCACAGTCAGATAAATAATTATATAATTGCATATGCATAGTTAATGATAAATATACCCGTAGACATTACGGTACGGTACCTGGTAAGATAATAAAGAACCAACATTGATGCAAGAGCCGTTGATACATGTCCAGCAACAAGAAGGCTGATAATATTGGTCGCTCAACTTTTTCCTCTTTTCCCATCTTCAAATTTCATCAGCCTCTCCATGGAAATGAGTTGATGTTTAGCAGTATAATTGTGTCGTATTCTGTGCATATAGAGCCTTGCACCCTCTTCCTTTGATAAAGGGAAATAAAATCATGGATTCCAGGGAGTTTCAGACGCTTCGCTTCACTTGTACATTATTCTATTCACTCTGTTTTTGTCTTGTTATATTTATGAGGTAATGCTAGCGTTTCTTTAGGCCTAAAATCTAGTAAACCTGTTGGTTATCAATGAGAGATATACAGATAAGAAGTTGATGAATCATTCGATCTTACAGGAAATCCTTAAATACTGACGGAAATTCTGGGTCGTTAAAATAAAGGCTGATGTCAAGATCTCAAAGTGTAGGAAACTTGAATCTTATGATGAAAAACTAGAGCTTTTTTTTCTTTTATGGGATTTAGATGATTTTAAACTTTATAATTACAATTAACTTTTAGGTATAACTCTCTAAACGTAGATATAACATAATTGCTATTTGGTTATGTATTATTGAACAATAAACAATTATGAAAACCATCCTTTTTTTAATTCATTTATTTTTGTTTATTATATGATATGACAATTATTATTTTTTTAGCTCATTTTATTGCATTCTAGCCCCTCCAAACACAAGATGACAGCATAGGATTCTTCCGGTTTGGATACCAGGAATCTTAATTTCTTTGTAACTATGGACACCACTGAATGCATCTGAGATCCCTCAAGCAATACAGATAAACAAATCATTCTGATAACTTTTGAAGTGCCACCACCCTAGATGAATCTTACTATTATAATGATTCTGTTGCTATGTTTTTACCACAAAAATGCAAGAGAACAAGAGGAGTGATTCAGGGACAGCCTTCTTTATCAGCTCAGTAACGGGTGTATATTAACTGGTTTCCGGTCTGTAGAGACTACAAAGGGATGATATGTAGCACATAATCAACAGTCAATACTGTACGACAGCTACTGTATGCAATATTTCGCTTGAAGCTGGCATGATGGTGGGTCAACCACCTAATCATCTTCAAGAAATGATGATATTATTTAAAACCAATTTGACATGATTAAAAATATTATCAAAGGAGACCAAATTTCAAACCTTCGCAGGACTTGTAGCTAAATGACAACAGGCAAGACAAAACTCATTAGCAGTTGTGTGTGAAAGATCGTCTAGCTTTCTCTCACGTCAAGTTACAGGAGACCTGTTTCAAGATTTGATTCTCCCACTTCCATCTACTATTGCCTCGCCATTATTCTATAATTTTTAGGGCCTACTGGAGATGTATATTCTATCATTTAAAATTTTAGGAATCTGTCAGACAGATTGACAATCCATGTTACCATCCCAGCAAGTGGCTAGCCAAACAATGGAAGCGTTCAGTTTTAAAATTGAATTACATGATTAAAAACTACCGGTACCAACATTGTTGGTGTTGCTGTGTAGAAGAAACCTTCTCTTTTTAAACGTTCTTTCCCTTTCAAAACCTTCACGTGAATACTTATATTTATTAAAGAATTCAAAAAAGAAGAATAAAAAGATGTCCATTGAATAACGAGTAAGGCATTTCAAGTTGCAAGATCTACTAGACATTTTTTTTATATATATCTTAGTCGTTGTTACTGACTGACTTACTAAGTTTTGATGAGCTCACTGTCCTGTAGCATTTAAGATTTTAACAAGCTGCCGCGCCGAATCGAGATTATTGCTCGCAACTGAATGACCATGTGCGGGGCCTATTAAAAATGGTACATCAGATTATAGCATCCGCGTTCTGTTTTGTCCTTCACAATTTGCTTCTGTATGTATTTATATATGTGAGTGTGTGTGTATCCACCAAAAGCTTTAATTTTCATATGGTTAAGGAAAGATAAGATTAAGGTTTTGATTATTTTATTTTCTGTTGTAAGCATAAAGCCTGGATGTGCACGAGTTGGATTACTTATTCAGCTGGCCAGGAGCAAACTGAGAAAGTTCTTTGACAGAAGTCATGGAGAAGAATGAAGAGGCTGTAGCAACTTATGAGCCTAAAATTAATTATAGAGGATGGAAAACTATGCCCTTTGTTATAGGTAATTAGAACGAGAGAATTTTTTTTCCTCTCATAGCTTTTTATTTTTCTTCTTTTCTCCTTGTTTCTGTTCCTCATGAATCCATTACAAATATTAAATTGCAGGGAATGAAACTTTTGAAAAGCTGGGGACTACTGGTACCGCTAACAACCTCTTAGTATATTTCACTACTGTGTTCAACATGAAAAGCATTCAAGCTACTACTCTCGTTAATGTCTTCAATGGTACAACAAACTTTGCAACCTTGGTGGGAGCATTCCTCTGTGACACATATTTTGGTCGTTACAAGACGCTGGGGTTCGCTTCTGTAGCCTCATTTCTGGTACTAGGACAACTGCTCAATCCTTTATACTTTCGAAAGTTTTGCTTCAAACTTCTGACTTTCAATATTTTGCATTTTTTATCTTCAAAGGGAATGGTTTTACTTTCTTTAACAGCAGCAATCTCGCAATTGCACCCACCTGCGTGCAATAATCGAGAAACTGGAACATGCTATGGAGCGACTGCGTGGCAGTTGACATTTCTATTGAGTGGATTAGGATTGCTAGTAGTTGGAGGCGGTGGAATCAGACCATGTAATTTGGCCTTTGGAGCTGACCAATTTGATCCCAAAACAGAATCTGGGAAGAGGGGAACCACCAGCTTCTTCAACTGGTTTTACTTCACCTACACTTTTGCCATGATAGTGACTTTAACAGTAGTTGTGTATGTGCAATCAGACGTGAGCTGGGCTTGGGGACTGGCAATTCCTGCATTTTTGATGTTCCTATCATGTGTAATGTTCTTTGTAGGATCAAGACTATATGTGAAAATAAAACCGGATGGCAGTCCTTTCACAAGCATAGTGCAGGTCATAGTGGCTGCTACTAGAAAGAGGCGACTGAAGTTATCTGATCAACCATGGTTGTCCCTTTATAACCATGTTCCGAAAAATTTTATCAACTCCAAGCTTCCTTACACTGAACAATTCAGGTAACCGCCAACTGTAATTTGTAGCAATGCTATAACTTATTTGCAATAAAAAGTTTGGAAGTTAGGCATAAACCTCAACATTCAACGAGAGTAATAATAAAAAACTGGTTCAAGTACAAAAGTAGAAGGCTTTTAAAGATACAGTTACTATTTGTTATATGGGTCCTAAAGCAGGCTCTACCAGGATATAAAGACAAATGAACAAAAACAACTAGAAAATTTAGCATGTTTCCATCACCCGATACTGCTTCTAGCCTTATACAACTTACACTGAAAAGATAATGAAGTAATGCATGATCACTATAACATTTTAGTATAAAAAAGTTTAGTTTGATTTAAGATTTGTTGGTTGACATGGCTTTTAGAAACACCAAAACAGAATAATGCTCGTTTAATACAAATTGCTATAACTAATTTAACAAAAAAAATGTTCTCAGATTCCTCAATAAAGCTGCAATCCTGACACCTGAAGACCAAATCAACTCAGATGGATCAGCAGCCAATTCATGGAGACTTTGCAGTCTACAAAAAGTGGAGGAGTTGAAAGTCGTAATAAGAGTTATTCCAATATGGGCCTCATCTATTGTGTTTTATGTTGCTTTGGTTCAACAACAGACCTATGTAATCTTCCAAGCTCTCCAATCTGATAGACGCCTTGGCAAAACCAATTTCAAAATCCCAGCTGCAACTTACATCATCTTCACCATGATTAGCCTCACCATATGGATTCCTATCTATGACAGAATCATTGTTCCCAGGCTCCAAAAATTGACAAAAAAAGAGGGTGGTCTGACAATCCTTCAAAGGATGGGAATTGGGATGGTTATTGCCATAGTTACCATGCTGTTATCTGCAGTAATTGAAGAAAGGAGAAGAACCCTGGCTCTCGCAAAGCCACTTAGTGAAGATCCAAGAAGAGGAGCAATATCTCCTCTGTCAGGATTGTGGTTAATACCTCAGCTGACACTTACAGGACTTTCGGAGGCATTTACTATAATTGCCCAAGTTGAGTTCTACTACAAGCAGTTTCCAGAAAACATGAGAAGTATTGGGGGGTCTTTAACATGTGTTGGTTTTGCGGCATCAAATTACTTGAGTGGTTTATTGATATCAGTAGTTCACAGAATCACAGATAGGGCCGCAACTGGGAACTGGTTGCCTGATGATCTTAACAAGGGAAGATTGGACTACTTCTATTACTTGGTTGCAGCATTAGGGGTTTTAAATTTGGGTTATTTCATAGTGTGTGCAAAGTGGTACAAGTATAAAGGAAGTGGTGCTAATTCCCTCCATGAATTTGGCACTGGAAATCTAGAGTCTGAAAAGCCTCCAGTATGAATACTAATTCAGTACAAGTTTATTCAAGAAGAAAATGTTTTAATAATACAATAAGAAGATAGCAAGATTCCCTTGCCATCAATTTCTGGGCCTGTAACCAATCTTTCCATGAAAAAGAATACAAAAGATGATTCAGACCTTTCAAAAATTATGTATGAGTATGATCTATATTAGAGTTTAAAGTCTTATGCTTCTGTTTTTTACAATGGTTACACTCTTTTCCACAAGAATTGACTGATGACTGGAGCAGTCTCTGATCTCCATTATAGCCCCTGCAGATGGCAGCGTGCATAGTCTCCAGTCAACTATACCTTGTATAAATAGCCATCTTAATGCTAAACATTAATCCATTAGTTGTTAGAAGTTTTTATTTCATAAATCTTGCAATTAACATAGAATTACATATGCAAACTATGCAACCTGTGAAATTCTTCCGGAATTTTGAGAAGTAATAAGAATTTTGCTTTCTTTTAAGGGCAACCCATGAGTTAAGTCAACACCATCCAGTCCCAATCATAATGACTTTTTGACATAAGGAGTCTTCTGCCAAGTCCACGCAACCGAATTGTGGGTCACCAATGAATGCAAGTTTGCCAAGCATAGGATTCCTGGTGGAAAACCTAACATTCTTGGTTTTGAAACATTTTCTATTGTTCATCCCCCATCAATTACTCATTTCCATCAAGATTTAAAATACATCTCAGGAGAAACTGGCAGGCATTGGAAGAATAATGTTTTGAATATACAAAATATAATAACTCTCAACTTAAAACGTCCAAATCCTCCCCAGAATAACATTAAACTAATGCTAGCTTCTGCAATATGTATCAGTAAGAAATTAGTCACATGCAGATGCAGTTTTAACTAATCCATCTATTAAATGCAACAGCATGATTAATAGATATTTCAGATTCCTTCTAATTAATTTACCGAATTTTCCAAGTTGGTAAACAGTTACTAGAAAACGTGCCATCTTTCAAGCTAGAGCTAAGCCAAAAGGTGAACTTCGCTGGAATGTCAATTTCATAGGAGTAGTTGCGTGTAAAATTGTTGAAAAAACAGCCAAATTTTTGTCCGATTGACTAGTAGATAGTGCAGCCCACCAGTTTCAGTAACAAAGAATCCTATTTTAACGTTTTTCGTATGTTTCTTCAATTAGCATGGAAAAAAAGTTTCTTATCATCAAAAATTTCAACCGCTCACTGAAGCTTTTGCAATTAGTGGACTTGAGGTCAGGGATGACGTAGGAAATGGTCCACAAAAGAACGATAATGCTGCCACTAACCAGACAAAAGAGTAATCAATGTGCGTCTCATAGGTGGAGGAAAGAAAGATAAATGTGAACATGCGTAGTTAGGCAAGACATGAAATTCTTCTTGTAATTCTAAACCGTGTTGATATTTTTTTTCCCCCAAACGCACTGATAGGGGGCAATGGTTGACAACTTGACATAAAGTTCGCATGAAAGGAGAGAAAGGAAGTGAGAGAGAAAACATGGAGAAGAGTGAGAGAGAAGTTATGGATAGGACTGTGAATGGAGGGCTAGGAACAGAAAAGATTGAGATCAATGGAACCCTGGAGCTTAATGTGAAAGCTGACAGTAATGATGAACCTGAGATTAATTACAGAGGATGGAAGGCGATGCCTTTCATCATAGGTGAGGCAGTTGCATGCTTGTTTGTTTGCTTGCTTCATAATTTATTTATTTTGGGTTCGTTTTGAGTGACAAATTTCCATGAAATTGCAGGTAATGAGACGTTTGAAAAGCTGGGAGCTATTGGCACACTAGCCAATCTCTTGATCTATCTGACTTCTGTCTTCAACATGAAGACCATAACAGCTGCTACAATTATCAATATCTTTAATGGCACCACAAACTTTGGTACTATGATTGGAGCTTATCTTTGTGATACTTACTTCGGCCGCTACAAGACGTTGGGATTCGCTACGGCTGCTTCTTTCTTGGTACTTCTCTTGCTTTTTAGAGAATTTCAATACTGAATTTTAACCAGAACCCGCCAAGGATAAACATGACATAATCTTGGAAATTCGTCGAGCTTAGATCTGGTATGTTGTTTGAGATAGCAACAAAAATGACAGAGCCAGACAAAAATCTGAAATAGACCTGGTCAATAATTCAACTAAACCATAAAAATATGGTAAAATTTAACAAATGAATCATTTGTAACCCCAACACCAATCAAAATTCTTCTGCATGCGGCGCAACATGCTATTAATCTAATTTCTACATCTGAAAATTACTTTCTTTTTCTTCTTCTTTTTTTTCTAAAGGGGTTGCAAACAATTCAATTGACTGCGGCATTCCACAAATTGCACCCCCCTCACTGCGCAGCAAAGAGTGAGAAATGCAAGGGGCCAACAGTAGGACAAGTGGCATTTCTGTTGTGCGGATTCGGTCTAATGATAATAGGTGCTGGTGGTGTCCGGCCATGCAACTTGGCATTTGGAGCTGATCAATTCAATCCTGAAACAGAGTCAGGAAAGAGAGGTATCAATAGCTTCTTCAATTGGTACTTCTTTACCTACACTTTTGCCCAGATGGTATCCTTGACCCTCATAGTGTATGTGCAATCCAATGTGAGTTGGGCTATCGGTTTAGCGATTCCTGCACTTCTTATGTTGATAGCATGTGTTCTCTTCTTCATGGGTTCAAATATTTATGTCAAAGTGAAAGCCACTGGTAGTCCAATGACTAGCGTAGCACAGGTTATCGCAGCTGCAATCAAGAAAAGGCAACTAAAACAGCCAGGCCATCCTTGTCTTTCTCTCTTTAATTATATATCTCCTAGTTCTATCAACTCCAAGCTCCCTTATTCAGATCAATTCAGGTAACCAGCATCTCATTTGGTAGTTTCATAAAAAATCTGATCACTGGAACTAATCAAATTAACAACAAACTTTGTGTTATCAGATTTCTAGACAAGGCAGCTATAGTGACCCCTGAAGACCAAATAAACCCTGATGGATCGGCGGCAAATCCTTGGAAATTGTGCAGTATGCAGCAAGTGGAAGAAGTAAAATGCATTTTGAGAGTGCTTCCAATATGGTCTGCAGCTCTTGTTTACCATGTTGCCATTGTTCAACAACAAACTTATGTAGTTTTTCAAGCCCAGCAAAGTGACAGACGTCTTGGAAACAGCAATTTTAAGATTCCAGCTGCATCTTACGTTGTCTTCTTCATGCTTTCCATGACTCTTTGGATACCTATTTATGACAGAATTTTAGTCCCGTGTCTCCAAAGACTCACTGGAAAAGAAGGCGGCATCACAGTGCTTCAGAGAATGGGAACAGGGTTGGCTCTATCTGTAATTACAATGTTAGTATCAGCCGTTGTTGAAGAGCACCGGCGGACGGTAGCTCTGACCAAGCCAACTCTTGGGATTCAACCACGAAGAGGTGCCATTTCATCAATGTCAGGTATGTTGCTGGTTCCCCAGCTTGCAGCAGCTGGACTTGCAGAAGCATTTGCTGCCATTGGACAGACGGAATTCTATTACAAGCAATTCCCAGAGAATATGAGAAGCATTGCAGGGTCACTCTTCTATTGTGGTTTGGCAGGTTCAAGTTATTTGAGCAGCATATTAATAGTTGTAATTCACAAAACAACAGAAGGATCTGCAACTGGTAATTGGTTAGCTGAAGATCTTAACAGGGGACGATTGGATTATTATTATTACGTGATTGCTGCTTTGGGGACTTTGAATTTTTGCTACTTTTTAGTATGCTCTAGGTGGTACAGGTACAAAGAGACTGGCTCTATTACCATTGAAGCCAATGGAGAGAAAAAGCAGTCAGATAAAGCTTTAGTTTGATGTTTACGTTCATGGAAGATATACCATTCATGGCGATATCAGATATGGAGGTTAATAAATATAACTATTACTTCTTAGGTTGCTGATTTTGAACATATATAAAATATATTTTACATTTTTCAGTTTGTACGAGACAGAATGTTGGTTACGGATTCCTGATTCTGCAGTAATAAAGGGGTAAATTCAAACTGAGCTCAGGCTTAACCGATGCTAAAATGTTACATCATTCTTTTAGCACACTACGTAGAAATAAAAACAGTAGATGAAAGGGCAGGCATGCTCTTGCGAAATAAAATATGGATCAAACATACAGGAAGCAAGAGCCGAATCCAATATATTTCATGTTTATACAGAGTTTGTCCAGGGTACACTGGAATAAACGAACTGGCCTTAAATCTTACTAATATAAACATTTAACACGACAACATTCTGACAGGAAATTTTATACTGCGTGGGGAGGAAGATAACCAAAAACGGCTTACTGCAGAACTCTAAAGTGCTCAAATGGAAATCGTAGAAGCATAAACTAACGCTGTTTAATGGGTAACTCTCACCATGTCAATTACATGTCTTTAATCTCAGTGCCAGTAAATCTCTTAGTAAATTATTACATCAACAGATGATATTGTTTAGACTGTGTAAGCTTGCTGAATGGTGTCTATGTCAAGATTCTTTAATCTTACTACTGACTCTACATGACCTTTCAGTGTATGAAGTTCCCTCAATCTGAAAAAAGCCACCAAAAGAGAACAAATTTATATTTTTTGTCAAGAGGAAAGAAATGAAGTAGATCGATAAACCAAAACAATCAGAGGTCTACAAAAAAAACCAGAGCTAGTCATTATACCAAGAAGCAATGCATCAATATATTTTAAGATTTGTCAAGTAATATCCATTTAGAAAGAAAACTGTAGGCAAACAAAACACTTTTTAAGATCGCAGCTCACCTGGCAATTTCAGCTCTCCTTTTAGCTTCTTCAGCCATCTGATTGAGTTCATTGAAATGGGTTCGCTCAGTGAACATCTTGGAATCAGGTGCTTGCAACCCATGCAATGTTCTTTGTGCATGTGCCCATTGAAGCTCCCGTTGTTCCTTACCAAAATCCTTTTGCCTTGTAAAGGCAATCTACATCAAAAAGAAATCCATCAAAACACGGTAAGACAAAATCCAAACTAGGCAAATAAGTCTCAGAAAATCATGGGAATTCATACCCTCTGCTCAATAACAAGATCCCAAGCCCTCCCGCTCAGAGCATAGCGAATGATGAACTTGATAAAATCAAGTGGGATGTAGAAAATGATATTATAAAGCCAGATCACACCAGCCCAACCCCACCCAATCCCTTCAATTGCAGCAAAGCTCCAATTTGCATAGACAGCAATCAAAGTAGCAATCTGCTCATAAAGAAAAATAATTATGAGAGTTTTTTTTCTCCCAAACCCATTGGTTCAAACTTGCAATTAAAAGGAAAGGAGCAATTGGCTCACCAGCTGAGCAATCACAAAAGCTATTACAAGCAATAAGCCAGGTCGCTCAACAAAAGACCAACTTCGGGACCGTGTTACAAATATAAGGGCCTGACTGATGATGCTCACTTGCAGATACACAGCTGAGGCAAGCTTTCGGAAATCATCATTTGCTGTTTTCTCAAGAGTTGACACCCCAAATGTTCGCTGCCAAAATATAAAGGCAAATGAATCATTTGAAAGTACCATCAAAACTATGAGGTTCCTCTATGAAGGCACCACTCTTTCAATTGGCACCAAGATATAAGTTTACTTGATGGAAATCATTTGCTGGGGCGGACAATGCTTTCAAATGATATATAAGCAATTAGATGTATCATCCAAGTTTGAAACAAACTAAATCTCTAGGGATGGAATATCATCTTACCGGAAAGAAGTCTGTTTTGTATGCTGCCCAAAAGAAAATAACAGTCATCAATGCCAGGTAACTACCAAGAACAATCCCAGTTGTAAAAATCTCAGCTAGCTTCCAGCTGTCCGGCAAAGGTGATGGTTTCACCCTATCCTTTGATATTGTCATAATCGTACCTGAAAGTCATCAGAACTTTAACAGAATAAAGCAAAGAGCAAGATTATTGACTAGCAGAAAAAGAAAAATGAATTACAAACCCTTAACCAATTAGAAGGCAAAAAGGATATCCCAAGGTGATCATGTTATGTTACAAGTACAGCAACTGAACATATCTTAATTCAGATTCATAAAAAAATTTGAATATTTTACACATTCAATTAGAATTTTGAGGTGAGAAGAAAGCGAACCATCATTGAGGATAGCGATAATAAGCACCATAAATGGAGGAAAGTCAAACTTCCATATTAGTGCCAGAAGCATGAAGCCAACCTTTCAACATAACAAACAAGCAAAATTAATCTTATTGACTAAAGCACCCAAGTAAAAATTGAATCCATATGATCTACTTCATCCAAAAAGAACATCTTACCACAATGCGGATTGTAATTGAAACTGCATATATCTGACAAGAGGTAAATGTAAGTAAACTGATATAAAGTAAAAGTACTTAATAATTAATGCCAATTTAGGCTTGCAACACATGCAGGACAACATGACATCACTGTGAATAACCTAGAGATCATAGAAAAAATTTTGATCCACATAGAAACTTCCAAGTTAGAAGTAAGGAACCTGCACTTCATTCAAATCAACACTTACCGTGTAATTTTTCATACGCTGGAAGATAGCTCGACTTGTCAAGACAGCACTGATGATGACACTAAGGCCAGGTTCAGTAAGGACAATATCAGAAGCACTACGAGCTGCATCAGTAGCATCCGCAACAGCTATCCCAATGTCAGCCTTCTTAAGAGCAGGAGCATCATTGACTCCATCACCGGTCATACCACATATATGTTTTCTAGCTTGCAAACGCTTTACTATCTCATATTTGTGTTCTGAACCAATATACATATGTAAGTCAATAATGTAACCAAGGGCAATTGAAAACTAGGCTCAAAGCACCGAAGAGAAACGGGTATAAATTTTAAAATCAAACATACATCAAATGCAAAGAAATAGCATGAAAATAAATAGAGCGAAGAAAAACTATCTTCATTTTAGAAAAAAAAGAAAAGTACCAGGGAATACACCAGCGAAGCCATCAGCTTTTTCTATCAACTCATCAATTGGTAAAGCAGCAATAGACTCATCCTTGTCCTGTCCTAGTAAAGCAGATGAAGGATACATATTTGTACCCATTCCCAAACGTCGTCCAGTTTCCTTCCCGATTGCCAGTTGATCTCCTGAAGATACTCACAGATTTAAGCAAAACAAGCTTGTTCATAGAGATGATAGTCACTTTATCAGGAAAAATTTGAGAATCTGATTCAACATTATCAATGCAACTACCAAAGATCTTAGGACGAAATCACAGCCGTTAGATACCATAAATCTACCTAATTTTCTAACATTAATTTGCACAAAAACTAGAACTCTGAGAAGGAAAGTAACAATAGAATCAAATAGTCATTCCAAATAGTAATGGCTACACCAGGAACTAACGACCTTTTTTGTGCAATATATGCACAATTAATACAAAGAATAGATTCATCATTCTGTAAAAGCCACATAAATACAATGTGCATAAAGAATTCCACTTATTTTTTTTAAAACAAGTTAAATGATACCTACTGAACTTAAATTTTAGTAAAATTTCCAAAATATGCATCATCTTATTACTTGATTCTGATTTCAGCAGGTGGTAGTATAGTAGTCATTCAGTTATATCACTCCACAAGTAAAACAGGAATTCAAATTGCTAAATGGAAACCACCTGTAATCATTTTAACATTTACTCCAAGATTCAAAGCCCTCCTGATGGTCTCTGCACTATCATGCCTAGGTGGATCAAAGAGAGGCATCAGACCAATAAATTGCCATGGGCCTCCAGGACTTTCTTTTCTTCCATCAGGAACTTCCTACATGATGAAGGAAATTAAAAATTAGTAATGATAATGTGAAAAATATAATAGAGGAACAATGAAACATAATGTTAAACAGGATTGTAAATGAAAGAAAATCCCAATCACCTGGTAGGCCACAGCAAGAGATCTTAGGCCTCGCTCTGCAAATTTATCAATAACGGTGTGAACCCTTCGCTCAATGTCTGACTTGTTGTGTGCAAGATGAAGAATCTTAAAATAAAATTGCAGCCAGGAATTAAGATATAATTTTGAAAAAAAAGAAAACAGATGCAAACAAGGATGTGAGAACAAGTTACCTGCTCTGGTGCCCCTTTGCTAACTCTATGCATTCTACCTTCACTGTCAAGGTAAGTTAAAGCAGTGCGCTTATCAGTTGGATTAAAAGGAAGAAAGTGTACCTCCTGAATACCAGCACGAGCCTTTTGTAGCAAAAAAGGAAACAGAATACCATCGTAAGTTCACATTCAAATTACTAATTGTTTTCATTAAGAGGAAACATTGCCAGGATGTCAACACATTACCTCTTTTGGATCAGCCAGCATCCCAACTATAGCAGAATCTATTGCATCTTGGTTCTCAGTCCTAGAGGCTCGTGCAGCCATTAGCACAACAGTATCAGCATCTATTCCTTTTGCAAAAACCTGAGAATGGAAATTTAGACATGCACAAAGAAATTATAATCCATGGGCATGAAAAATAATGCCCAGCAACATGACTGCCACCAACCTCAACAAGATTTTTGTCAACAGTTAATTTATTCAGAGTCAATGTCCCAGTCTTATCACTGCAAAGGACGTCCATGCCTGCCATCTCTTCAATTGCAGTCATTCTCTTTGTGATAGCTCCCTGCAAATATCATTAGCACAATCCATCAATAAATCAAAACCCACATGAAACACAGTCAATTAAAACACTTCCAGGAGACCAGCCAACCTGCTGAGATAATCTATGAGAACCAATAGCCATAGTGACAGACAGAACTGTTGGCATAGCAATTGGAATTCCACCAATGAGAAGCACAAGAAGATTGTCAATTCCAGGACGATATTTCCTGTCTTGGATTGGGTACATAACAATGATCTCTATTATCATTCCAGCAGCAATTGAGCAAATGCAGAAATTCCCTATTGCAGTCAAGACCTACATATCATGTGATGTAAAAGACAGAATTAGAATGATTATAAAAAAATGCATGGTAAGTTAAGAATGCAGATACTATTTATTCTCCCTGCCTTCTGGAAGTGGCCAACTTGGTTGGTGGTATCAACGAGGTGAGCAGCTTTCCCAAAGAAGGTATGGACACCAGTGGCAATGACCACTGCTTCAATTTCTCCCTGCTTGCAAGTAGAACCTGAGTATACACCATCCCCGGGGCCTTTTGTTACAGGAAGAGACTCGCCAGTAAGTGCAGACTGCCAATCCAATGAATAAAATTAAAAGATTAAACAACAAGAATAAACCAATCAGCATAATTATAGTCTATAAAACCATAGTTGCTGATAAACTACCTGATCAATTTTTAAAGGATCGCCCTCAAGAAGACGAGCATCAGCAGGAATAATATCTCCTAGTTTGATACTAATTATGTCACCAGGTACTAAAACTGCTGCTTCTTGCTCACTCCACCTTCCATCTCGAAGAACCTAATCAACAAATTTAATTGAATAATCGTACAAAAATAGCGTGCCAAACATGTATCTCCACTACTCATTTATAGATAGGGACACTTATCAAGGTTTAAACACGTCTATCAATTAAGTTGAAGGATCAGTGATTTGTTCATTGTTGCTAGAACATGGTACCTTCGCTTTTGGAGCAAGACGGGCCATTAGCGCAGCAGCTGCATTACCAGCATTGTTTTCCTCTATAAAACTAATGGTCGAGTTAATTATGAGAAGCGTGATGATACCAACAAAATCTTGCCAATCTGGAGGCTTTCCCTGTAAAAGTAATATAGAATCATATAATTTACCGGAAAGTTGAAGAAGACACAACTATTCAGGAAAATAAAACACAAGATAACTCAATAAACATAAACAATCACTTACTCCTCCATTTGCAAGAGCAATAGCCATAATAGCAGCAGCTTCCATAACCCAGGAGAGAGGATTCCACATGAATCCCAGGAACTTCAAGACTTTGCTCTCCTATAGAACACCAAGCAGAAATGAACATGAAGAGTAATAAAAAAGTTCCTTTTTTTTCAAAAATGAACATAGACGAAAAAAACCATTACCTTTTTCTCTTCAAGCTTGTTGTAACCAAAAATGGTCAGTCTCTCCTCCGCAGCCTCGCTACTGAGACCTTCTCTGCTACATCTCAGGTTCTCAAAAACTTCCTCAATGGGTATGTTTTCCTGCACTCATCCAAAAAGCTCAAAACTTGAACACCAGAAACACAACAGAAAAGGAAACACAATTATCACAGAACAAAAAGATAAAAAGAAAGAGCTGCAAAGTTTTTCAGATCTATTACCAAATCCACAGTTTCCTTCAACACTGCGTCCAAAACTTCACCTTTTTCCCCCATCACACTCAATTTCTCAACTTCTTGTCGCTACAAGCCAACCAAAGATCAACACACAATAACAAACCACCATCAAAGACCCACCAACAACGCTTAAAAGTTAAACTTAACAAATGAGAAGAGTTTAAGGTTTGCCTAGTTACAAAGTTTGCATTTTAAGAATAGATTTAGGCTTCTAAAACCGAATTTGTACACGAGGAACCGCTAAGAGTGGTGGCAGCATAACAGTCCATGATCATTGTTATGGAACAAATGCACTTCGGAACTCTGAATTATATATATATATTGTATTTGTGTTTGTTATTTATTGGAACTTCATAAGAAAATCAATGAATTTTAAATATTTAAATTTTTTATAAAAAATAACATCTATATAATAGAAGTTGATATAGACACTGGTGTGAATAATGACGTGGGCGTTTGCTGACATGATATTTGGTTAGCATCCATGTTAGTATTTACATTAATTTTTGTTGCTGCAATTTGACGGTAAATAAACTCAAAATTTAATGATTACGGTTATAATTAGTAAAAAATTTAATGACCTTGAATACATTCAATCTCTCTTGTAACTTTCTTTCTTTTCTCTTTTTCGGCTTGTTAAAGTGTTATACTGTCAATTATTTCATTCTACTTTCTTCTTTTTATTTTTCTTTATCTAAGCACATTTTAATTGATTAGTCTATGTATTGAGAATGGAAACAATGACAACTACAAAAATATATTATTTTTTTTAATCAAATAAACTATGCACTCATGGTTATATAGAAGATACCTAATTTTTTCTCTCATTCACTTTTTTAGACACTAAGTAAAATTTAAAAAAATTACAAAGTAAAAATTTCTAAAATATTAAACAAATGAAAACATTAAAAAAAAGTATTTTTATAAATAAATTAATAACTTTTGATAGCAGTTACAAAACAAAATTGTATACTAAAGTTTCAAATGAAGATAAAAAAAATTACAAAGTAAAAATTTCTAAAATATTAAACAAATGAAAACACTAAAAAGAAGTATTTCTATAAATAAATGAATAATTTTTGATAGTAATTATAAAACAAAACTATACAATAAAGTTTCAAATGAAGACACAATCTCATACATAGATTTGAGAGAAACGAAATTTTAAATGTTTAAACGAAAAAATTAAATCACAATCTTTGCATAATCATTATTACTTATCAGTCATGAAAAAAATAGAAAAAAAGTGATAAATATTTATTATTTGTTTGATTAGAAAAAAAATTATATATTTTTCTGGTTGTTATTGTTTTGCTTCTCAATCTATAGACTAATTAATCCAAATGTGTTTAGATAAAGAAAGAAAAAGGGAAAAAAGTAGAGTAAAAATTGACAATTTAACACTTTAGTAAACCAGAAAAGAAAGAAAGAAAGAAAGTTATAAGAAAACTAAATGCACTTAATGTTATTAAATTTTTCATTAATTGCAATTGTGCTCACTAAACTTGAAGTTTATTTACTGTTAGGTTATTGCAACAGAAGCTGATATGAATACTAATTGGATGTCCCGTCAACAAAACATTCATGTTATCATCTATGTCAACGTCCACATTGGCTTCCATTGCATAGATGATAATGTGGTTACTAATGTGGATATTGATTGGATATCACGTCAGTAAAATGTTCATATTAGTATCTACGTCAGCTTTATTAAAAATTTAAATGACAAAACAAAAGAGTGACTTAACGCAAACGAAATCCAAAGTTTAATGACTTTCTGACAACATTTTAAAAAATAGTGACCACGATATAATAAATACATAGTTCAATGAACATGAATGAATTTGATTCTCTTTTTTATGTGCTCATTGATAATTTTAATAAAAATGCAAATATCAACATGGTTAAACCATTTTAAATTAGTAAAAAAAATTATAATTCCTACTCTATTAACCTAATTACCAACTTTATACATAAAATAGTGACATGAAATTGAAAGATGAGAATCTCGTTATGAAGTTGGGCACTAAAGTTCCTATTAGGGAAGGAAATATATTTTGGAAATTAATTATATGTTTATTTTCATTAAGATTGTTAGATGAAATTCAACATTACTATCCCATATATATTTTCACCTTGATTTACCATATTTTTCATAAGTTTATTATATATTAATATTTACAGATTGGTCAAGTATTGTCTATTTGCCTTGAAATAAAGAAGGGGAGAAGGTTGTTGCTTGTTTTGTTGAGATATCAAATAAAAGTAATTTCTCAAAGAAATATTGGGCATTATTTATGTGTGTTAGGATTGTAAAAGAGTTGAGTTTAAATTCAAATTCTTCAAAGACAAATTCAAATTCATTGTATTTAATTGCAATAATGTACCTTGTCATTCTAAACCAAGTTCAAGAATAAACACTTCTTCAAATTTGACCCTTGTAGAAGGAACAAGTCTCAAATAAGTTGGTACTATTTTCCTATGAAAAACCAACCTCAGTAGCGATTTGATTTTCCCCCAAATGCAAAATATAAAATATTTGTCCTTTCTTTCCTTTTCTTCAGATTAAAGGTTATAATCGGAACAATCAGGTCCCCTTGTTTTCCACTTTAATCTTCCTATTTTCTCTATCATTGATTTACTTTTGTAGTGGACACGAAGGATTCTCACTTTCCTTCTCAATCTCAGTGCATTGCTATTATCATAATCTTTTTCTCTCTAGAAAGCTTTTAAGATTGGGCTACTCCAAAAGATTGTGTTAAGACCAATGCAAGACAATCGAAAACACAAACAAATTAAAAAGAAAAAAAAAAAAGATATGATTTGATTGATAAAAACGGATGACAAATTAAAAATGGTGAGACTCTCAATTCCAACTATTTGAGGCTTTCCAATAACCCTAATTTTCTTTTCTTTTTTTCTCCAACCCTAACATTTATAATGAACTTTACTTTCTTAACCATCCATAGCCAATCCTAGACTCTTCACAGCCTGTGATTTCTCAAACCCATCTTAAGCTGATTTCCCAGACCACAACAATTGGGAAGAGTTCATAATTCTACAACAAAATTAATTCCCAAACAATATCGCCACCAAATCTTTTCATGTGGCTCACAATTAAAGCAATTTCCAAAATAGTTGATGGATATATACACACTTCACATGCCAAAATCAATTGTATGTACTTTATGTATTTACAAATATGAGCAATAATTGAGATTCATGTTTTGTGTCTAAAAAGTGTTGTTTTATTGGGATGATGAACAGAAATTGTAGGGCTGGAAATTGAACAGAGTCAGTACTGCACATGGGCCACTTCCATTATCTCAATTTAATGCTATCCAACATCTCCACATGTTTTGCTTACAATCTTATGATCTATTTTAATCGTATTTCAATATATATATATATATATATATATTCAAAATATATACTTCTTAGCCACATGAATATTTTTTATTCAATACATGCTATCTAGGATTCTGTATTCTCACCCATATGAAATGAAAATATATAATTGCTTTTTTCTGTGTGTGTATGTGTGTGAAAGTAAGTTTTCTTTGTGTCATGTGAGTAAGCAATCAACTTAAAAAGCATAAAAGAAATTGGTTTTGATTGATAGAAAAAGCGAAGTGGACTCTGACTGAGAGAACTTACTATTATTATACTTTTAAATAAAAGAACTTAATGTTTTTGAAAAGCAAGGCATGCAAAATATTCAGAAATCTTAAAACTGATTCATAAAGAAAAAGAGTAGTTTCACTTTCGCATTTGTGTTTTCAACAGGATAGATTGAAGCTAAGCCAGCCCAGGACAGTTCGGACTCACTCTAATTAATGAATAAAAACATGATATAAGAAGAAGAAAAGTCATTAGTGGAGGAAAATTTGTTAAAAAAGAACAATGATTATTGATGAGATGAATTCTGCGTCTCAAACTCAACAAACTAAAATTACATTAGTTTGAGTTTGATTTATTTGAGCTGAATGTGAGTTGAACCTATCCCTAGTTCTGGATGGTATAATATGACATAAATTTCATTGGTGTGAGGGCATCCTCGTTGCTTTGGGAAAGAAATAGCACTCAGTTTTTTTTATAACAGGACTCAAATTTCTTTTGCCAATTTTCATCTGTCACTGACGACATGATAAAAGACATATAAAATAGAAGAGGAATGGAACTCAAAGACAAAAGAAAGAAGTTTTCGTAAAGACACCTACCCAGTAGTGGTCGTGTGAATGTGCAAAGTTCTTTGTCTATTTTATCAGAGACCAAAGAGTTCAATAATTTTGTGTTATTTTCAAATGTTTGTGACTTCTATTATTATTTATCCACATCTTACACAAACCAAGACACAAATGGGAATAATAATACTTCCTAAATTATTAAAGGGAAAGTTTCTAACTTTCCCTTTTGTCCTTGATATTTAGCTGTACCATGTTTTCGTAATCACAACCCAGGGGAAAAAACCAAGCGAAATGTGGGCAGTGACTGGATCACCATTAGCATTATTATTGATCCCAATAATATCAGCTTATGTTATTGCTAAGTGCTCATTATTATTAATTGAAGTATAATTATTGCATAGTATTATATTAACTTTTCAACAGTGTAATTAGATTGATTGATAGTCTATATTATCACAAGTTTACCCAACTTGCTTGACTGGCCCATTCTACATGTACCTTACTGATCTTCTAATGGTTGGTATAAATTTTGCATAAAAAGATGAAGTAGAAAAGCCAATAATTTAGTTGCATATGAACCCTTTAAGATGTGCTTTGAAAATAAGCATTTAAAACGAAAAATAATATGCCCTTCTTTTACTTTTGGGCTGGAACAAACAATGAGAGGATTCAAAGAAAGGCTAAAAGAGCATGATTTATGCAGTAAAAATAATTATAATGTCTTCAATATGACTGTCTGGTATTTACCATCCTTTCCTTAACCAATATTTCCACCTAAAATGTTACTTTTACTAACCACCAATATTTCCACCTAAAATTTTACTATAACTAACCAATCTTGGGTTGTTGACAATCTCTCCAATGTTGGTTTCTTTTCTTTTTGGCTAATTCTTATAGCAGTTTATATATAGTAAATTTCACCTCAAAAGTACAGTACTACTTTCCCAACTGATTTGAGCTTCCAAGAGCTGGAGACAGAATACAGAAATCATCATTTTCTAGCCACTACCACAGAAGAATTTGGACTCACCTATTTTTTGCAGTTGACCATTAGACAACCATTGGCAGTTGTTGTCTTTTATTCAGGGCAGGACTTGGGTAGAATCTTAGAAAAAAAAGCAATAAATAAAACATGGTATTTCTGATTGTCAAAACTTGACCAGGTCATTCCATTATCAACTTAAAATCCAAAATACATTTTTTCCTAATCGTGGGAAAAAATATAAAATAATTAATCAAATTAAAATATTATTAAAGAAAATTAATCTATTTAATTTATATAACATTCTGAGATTAGAACAAATTTTTTAGAATAAAAATTAAAAATAAAAAGAGAAAATGTATAGTAAAAAATAGATTTGAGAAAGTTTAGGAATAAGATAATCATTTAGAAGTATTATATGATATGTGCATGAGTCCCTTTGGGAGACTTTTTCATGTACAATGCGAGAAGGGGAAAAATCTGAAACTTTTTCCTAATGCACGATTGTGTGTCTCAAGGCCATACGACTGTGCGTCTCTATTGACTTGCCCTATATATATATAAAGTAAATTTTTTCAAAATTTTTAGATCAACTTATCTATCATTTCTTTTTCATCCCAACTCAACTCTAAACCTAGATCAGCCAGAGCTAGCAAATCTAGCTAGAAAATCTAGCAAGAGTTAGTGAGAAGTAGGACATCCAAGTTTGAGGTAAGTAATTTCTTACCTCTTTTGTTTCCATGGCGTGTGTTCTCTATTCTGTAAGATTTGGCTGATGTTTATAGCATGTTCCATGTTTGGATCAGCATGGTTTCATGATTATATGATGAAAGATAAGGGATTTTGGAGGTCAAAACATGTTTAGAGGTTTAAAAGCATGCTTGGCTATGATTCAATGCTTTTGATGAGGAAAATGTGTTTAGAGGAGTGTGTTTTGCATGTATAAATACTAGAATAAGTTTGATCCAAGATTAATAGAGATTTGGTTTGGTTTCTAAAAGTTCTAGAGGCGGAGCTGTAAAAGCAAGTCGGGACACACGACCGTGGACCCGTAAACTCACAATTGTGTTGCCATGTACATGATCACGGTCGTATATGCATATACATGTATGAGGCCAATATAGTAATGCCTTAAGGCATACAATTGTGTGTCTCAGGGTCATAATCGTGTGCATGTTCCAAATTTCACATCATCGTGTCTTAGGGTTATGACTATGTGTGTATAGTGTTCTACATGCCCATACACATAAGGCCACAACTATGTGTCAAACACACAATTGTGCATTCTGAAGTGTATGACTATGCAGCAAGCAAACTTAAGAACAAAAGAGAAAATAACATAAAAGAAAGTAGAATGAAAGGAAAAAAAAAAGGAGAAAGAGACATAAAAGCCAAACCTTGGCAAGAAAAACATACAAAATCTAGAAATTCTAACAAGAAACATACAACATAAAGAATAGAGTAAAAAATATAATAAATAAGAGGGAATTAGAAGCTATATTTTTCCAAAATCATCAGACTATGTCTACGTAAGCATAAAAAATCTAATCAAAACAGTATACAAATATACATAAATAGAAGCAGAAAAACAAAAAACAGTTATAGAAAGTTAAAAGTCATTCCAACTCACATAGAATTTACTATGAGGTAAAAAGGGAACAAAATATCATGCATAATATGCATCTCATGACATGACATGACATACCATAAGACAAAACTTTTTTTGTTTTTTTTTTTAGAAAAAAAGATCAAAGGATTTATATGCATATTTTAATTAGAGATAAGATATTATGGACATCGTTATTGGGGGTGAATACGATAAGACATCTATAAAATCAGTTGTCATCTTATTGACCTCGTGTCAGTATAGTTAGATTTTCAACTTACTAATACTAGTATCAGTATAGTAGGATACTTTTAGCTTATTGGCATATCATTAATATGGTATAACTCACATGGTCAAGGTATCGAATCTTTCTATTTATCAGTTTAATCAGCAAAACAATTTCAAATACAACTTTTGTATATATAGCATATGTATATATAAGAAAGACAGATTTTAGATACATGATTATTTTAAAGATCTTTGGATCCAATATTTATGTTTGGTAACAATTTTCAAAAAAATTTTCAAAAAGCAGACTCAAAGGCCAATACATGATTTTCAGCATACTTCATATCATGCTACATATAACATAAAAAAAACAAAGTAAGAGATTATAATTAGTAATAGTTCAGTGAAGTATAACTTACAAAGTAAAATAGGAAAATAAGATATGTTCAAAATATCAACCAAATAATAGCTACACAATTAACAAAGTGAGTTTGAAATAGAATAAACAAGAATCAGATAATAAAACATGATATCAAACAAGGACTTATGACAAATCATGAGTACTACAGAACAAGAACATTATACCTACAAAAACAGAAAAAAAAAAAAATCAGATAAGAATTTAGAGCAGTCATAAGTATCTCAGAACCCAAATACTATGTTAAGAAATAGTAAAGAATAGAATTTGTATATTTTGTTAAGTAATAGAAAGATATAGATGATATGTCAAGAAAGAGAACAGAAGCATGACAAGTCATACTTGTCTAGATATTCATATCATATTATATACGTATACTCATATACATACTTATAACATGATATGAGTCAAAAATATACGCCACGAGATAAATAGAGAAGAGAGAAGTCTGTAGAATAGGAAATAGATTAAGTAAAGCCTATTAGATAGAGAAATATGATAGTTAGATACAAAAATCATAATAAAATAAGATAAGAAACAAACCATAGAGCTTTGTGATAGATTACAAAGGTAGACAGAGTAGAAGCTTGCTTGAGGGTAGAAATAGAGATTACTTACTGAATGATTTATCACTTATCCTTTTTAATTTTCTTTTCTTGTAGGTTTGTAAGCAGAAGGTGAGCTAAAACATGAGATGACTGGAGAGCAACATATAGTTTGAGTGGGTTTCTTACCCAAGATTTCATACATACACACACACACACACACACAAAAAAATTATTAAGTTTTCAGTAAATAGCATGTTTGGCTTATATGTTATATTTTGATGCTCATGTAAATGTCATACGGTTTTTATATGTGTAATTTATATAGTATTATATGTATATTCTAGAAGTTAATAAGATATAATATTTTCATAATATTGTACAACATTTTTATGTCAGTATATTATGATTAAATTCATGTTTTCATTTTATAAAGCTTCCATATAGTGCATGTTTGTAGATAAGTAAGAATGGAACTTGTGTTATTTATTAAAGATATTTAATAATATATAACTAATAAATAATAGTAATAGTAGTAGTAATAAACAGTAATATATAGTAGTGAGTGTCACATTTTATAACTTAGTTAATTTAATTACATAAAATTTTTAAATTAAATTTTCTCATATATTGTAGACACCCCGTTTTATATCCAATAAAGTCAATCCCGATGATAAAAAACCTAGATGCTGGTTTAAAATTTTCAAGATATTAAGCTGAGGATGAACGGGTATAAAAAAAAAAAAAAAAAATCCATAAAATCCTTACCCTCACAAATAAAAGTTAACCCAAAAGCTCAGTAACCAAGAAAGAGGAGAGCCCAAGAAAATAATAAATGCATGTAGCCCATGAAACAAAAGAAGAACCATGCCATATCTCGTAGCCCAGCCCACTTGAAAGAAAGTTAAAAATAAAAAGACCAAGAGGATTAGCATACGGTTGGGTTGTGGCTGCATTTTCCTCTTTGCTTTTATTTCTTTTTTTCCTTTGTTTTACTTGCTTCCTTTTATTCTTCCCAGGCTGACCTGTTTTGCATGGCTCCATTTCCTTTTATTTTTTACTTCTTTATTTTATTCCTCTTCTCACACTGATGCATTTGCAATGTCAATGGATTTCCTGTTTTTTTGCCTGCGTCCTTGCTGCATGGTTTTATTTTCTTATATTTTTATTTCTTTCTTTTCCTGGCGCAAGCTTCTGGATTCCTTTTCCACAAATTTGACCCGTTGATCAGGGATCAAGTTGAAGGCGGTACATGACATTGTTTCCTGTAATTTTATGATGATTAGCATACAGTTATAATAGTATGTGCATGTTCAGTGTAAACGCATGTAGATAGTATGTTTATTGTTCTATGTGTTGGCGTGCTCGCGAATCTCTCTATTATAATGCAGCGTTTAAATACAATTTAATTCCCTAACATCCAATTTAATCCCAGCCGTAGCATGAAACCACCAAAATTTCAACCATTGGATTTCCACCAAAGCCGAGTTGTTTCCATCAAATTCCACACATGATTCTTCCACTAAAATTTTCGTCGATAGTCACAATTCATTCAACCTCACAATTTAATAAATCATTATCACTCATTAGACGCCTCGCCTTATAATTTAGTGGCCAAAATGACCCATTCCACCCAAGGTTTTCTTAAATGACCCAACTCCCACTCATAAAAATTTAAAAAACTAAATAATCATCTATTGACAAAAATAAAATGATATTTTTATCTTTTTAAGTAAAAATTTAAAAATAAATTTTATAAAAATGATTAAAATATAAATTTAATAAAAATAATATTAAAATAATAATAATAAAAATTAATAAATTGATAAATATTTAAAAAATAAAATTAAAAATTAAAAAATAGCTACCACCGCCGGCAGCATTGTCGATGGTGGTGGCTGACGTTAACCTCATCAAGTGGTTAGAAACTGTCATCTGGTTCTATTGACAGTTAGATCGATCTGATCGTATCTACCATCTGAAATGGCTAGAAATGATCATTGTCAAACATTTCGACCATTTTTGGTCTTCTTCGATGGAGGAGGTGACCAATCTGACCACCTCTGCTAAATCTTTGATAACTAGATCTGATCGCCTTCGTCATCGAGACGACTAAATCTGACCGCCAATAGAACCAGATGGTCGGTGGGGTTAATGCTAGCCACCGCCACCAACGATGTTATTAGTCACGGTGGCTACTTTTTCAAATATTTATTTTATTTTTTAAATTTTTATTAAATTATTAAATTATTATTATTTAAATATTATTTTATTTTAAATTTATTTTTAATATTATTTATATTAAATTTTATTTTAACATTAATATTATTAATTTTGATACAGAGTAGTTTGGTCTTTTCAAAGACCAAAGGTAGGTACTTGACTTTTAAAACTTTCATAAATGAGAGTTTATCATTTGAGGAAACATTGAGTGAAAATATCGTATTTGGCCTAATTTAGCTGGAAATAATTTGCATGTATGCCAAATGCGTAGCAGGTCATATATTGTTAATTTATTTGATGACATCGATTTTATATATGTATATATGTATTTATGCATTTCTAAATACATTGGTCAAATTGTTATTTGATCGAAATAGTGCCCGCCTGATGTGAATAATTGCACTAAAAATATAGTTGATGATAGTTTATTGTGAGGTGGGTTGGGCGGAAAACATATATATTTGAAGTGTGTCATTCTGATTTTCTTGATATATATATATATATATATATATATATATATATATATATATATATATATATAATAATCTTGAGCAAATGGACCGTATGAGAATAAGGAAATTGAAGGTAAATAAAGGCACGAATGTTGCATGCATGACCCAATTGTAGATGATTCGAAGAGGAATCCAGCCTATGTTTATTTTTAATTTCATTTATCCTAACTTAATTTGTTTTGCAAACATGATTTAATTTATTTTTATTAGACTTGTTTAGGGTTAAATTTGATGTATAAGGGTGTATGCACAAAAAAAGATGTAATTAATTTATTTTTTTGTTTTATGTGTTTTTACCGTGAATATTGTATCTATTGCTTTTATGCAAAATATCCTATAAACGAGTTGAGTTTAGAGGAGAAGTCGATCAAAGGCATAGTATACGCGAACTTAATTTATTTTACACACACACACACACACACATATTTATTACTTAGCTAACTAACAAAATTGTTTTGTAGGGGTTATTTAATTTATTTTTATTAGGCTTGTTTAGGGTTAGATTTGATATATAGGGTGTATGGGTTATAATTTTTAATTTTTCTTTTTATGTTTTTTTTATCCTTAATGTTTTATTGCTTTAAATGAATAATTCGTATGCATTACATGATAAAAATAGGACTTAATTAAACTTAGTAATGCGCTTAATGAATACATTATAATAGTGGAGGCTGGCCTTCAAACCAAACAATATTGATGCTTAACATCTTCCTATTGTTGTATCTGACTTTTTGAATCTAATCCATTGGACGAGTGAGGAATGGTTGGGTCCTCTGTAAGGGATCTATAAATCGTTTGTCCTCATCGACGTGTATTTTTCTAAGACAACTCTTGGGTGATGACTTTATAGACTTTATAACAGGCTACAAACCCGTTGTGCGCTCTTTTTGACTATGTTTATGGTGGTTAAACAAGAGTGACAAGTCTGTTATCGCTCGATACGGTAAAAACTAGTGCCACATATATATAAACAATTATTGAAATTCAAATTCAAAATTATGTAAATCACTCAAATCAAATCGAACCATACTTGGAACTTGGCCTAGTGCTGAAATTTTCTTAGCAATTATCAAGTTATTCTAACAACAAAAATGGACCATAAGAAAACCAGATTGATCCTTATCAAATTTTTTACATTTTGATATATTTTTTGATAGATTGTGATGAATGTTGTAATATCCTAAGGGTAAAATTATCCTTTTAGATTGGAAATCTGGGTCAAGAATGAGATTTTTAAAGTAGGAAAGATAGTTGAGTGAGTTTTAGGGGTAAAATAGTTATTTAACAGCTTAATTGGCTAGTACATGACCCTTTTAGGAGAGTTTCTTTCCATGTAAAGAGTAAAAAACTGGGAAACTAAATTTCCTATAGCGCATGATTGGGCGTGCAAGAAGTGCATGATCGTGTGTGTGCTTTCCACTCTACTGCCATACATTTATATCAGTTTTAGCTAATTTATAAGATTTAATATTCCAGAATTTTCTTCTCCTTTTAAAGAACCTGTATTCTAGAAGAGAAAGGGAATCATTAGCAACTATACAACAACCTAGGGAAAGAAACCAAGCCAAAGAGAGAGATAGAGTTGAAATGCCTGGGGGTAAGTATTTTCTACTTTCTCTTGTGGTTCCAATGGTTGTTGTAATACCCAAAGCTAGGTACGTTTTAAAATGTTATTGATGCCCTTTAGTAGTAATTACAGTTGAAAACATAAAAGAAAAATGGCTAAAAAGGGCATTAAACCTTAAGTGAGCTTATTTGACCACTATTGTTAAATAGGGGCGAAATAGTTTTTTTACAAAGAATTAGAGGTTAGAATGGGGATTAAAATAAAATGACATAAAATAGTTTATATGGTTGACAAGATTCTTTTGGTAAATTGTTAAGAGGACGTAAATGTCATTTTGGTAAAAGATGAGGGGTAAAATGGTAATTTTACTAAAAGATTTATTTTTGGATATTTTAAGGCATACCAACATTACTTTTCCTCTTTCACCCTTTCTAGTTAATTAAAATTACAAGAATGGCTTGGTTTTGATGAAATTAAGAAATAAAGGCAAGGGTATTTTGGGAACTTAAAAAGTTGGCATTAAATGTCAAAGATAATTATGCATAAAGGTGGATTGCTTCTTCTTCTTCCCGTAGCCAAACCTGCAGCTTCTTGTTCTCTCCATTTTTGGGCTATTTTGAGCTTAATTCAAGGCAAATTAAAGGGTTTTCAAGGAAATTTTTAGAGAAAAGTGAAGAAAATTAGTTAATCTTCTTAATTAAGGTAAGAATTTCAAGGAATTTGATATAATTATGCATGGGTTTATGATTTTATATTATTTAATGGTGTTTTTAGGTGGGAGAAAAATAAGAAAAGGTGGTGACAAAAGAATAATCAAGCTAAGGTAAGTAAATTATGCTTTTAGGGCAAGTATCCTAAACTTTGATACAAATTAGGGTTTGATGACAATTAGGGTTTTATGTAATTGATATGTATATATTGCAATTCATATGCCCAAGAGAGTAATCGAGTTGAAATAATGTGGGAAAGTTGTAAAATTGTGAAATGAACGTATGATGTAGATTATGCCATGTTTAGAAACATACCATGCGTTGAGTATTGGTTAAATTTCGATATAGAATTATGTTTTAATACATATTTAAGGATGATATACAGAGTAAAATAGAAGGAAGTTTGGGTTAATAGAAAGTGGCAGTTTGACCTTAACTATATCAGAGAATTGTGTAACTTTATATATATATATATATATATATACACATTGTTAGTGCAAATGGTATATATAATTGGCATTGACATTTTTATGCATAGTATCAGAGTGTATTTAACCACATATTGCATTTCATGTGAACATCCAAACATGAGTCACATGAGTTCTAGAAAGAAAGTTTATATTCATGTGTTTAATTATTACTTTATACACATGGTTTTCTGAGAAATGTATTTATACGTTTTGTTTTATGAAGTAAATTAGTTATAGAATTTTCTTAGGACTGATGTGATGGGGAACCCACAGAGTAGCCCTACATGCTTGTTGTTCTTAGTGAGCAACCCCAGAGTAGAGTTTACTACAGTCCGATAGAGTGCGTGTTGGTTAAGGACTGTAGACAGAGTTAGATTTTATGGTCATGGTTCCTCATTCTTCAGCCTAGATTGGCCTACAGAAAAGAAAAGAAAAGAATTTTCAGAAAGAATTTTCAGAAAGAATTTTATGGTATGACATCTATATCATATTTGATTGCACCACATATATACACATATGCAGTTATATGATGTATATTCAGAGTTTCAGAGATTCCAGAGTGCCCAAAGAAGTGTTGCTTAAAGAAGAACTGTTAAAGTTATAGAAAAACGAGAAGAAATCAGTACTAAGTTTTTTTAGATTATGTTAGCTTAATTTACTTACTGAGTATACTTTTATACTCACCCTATGGTTTTATACTGTTTTCTCTTTAGGTGCGAGTGATGCAACTGCTGGGGGAGGTCATACTCGGGCATGAGCTGGTGGCACACTAGTTATAAGACTAATATATTTTGAGATGTATATATAGAGTAACTAATCTTAGAGATGAGTATATGTATATAAGAGTATAATATAATCTTATTTCCGTTGTGTGTATGTCCGATTTCATTTATCATGGGACTTGCAAAAATATAAAATCCAGTCATTGGGTAGGACTGGTATTTGGTTGGTTGGAAGTGTTTTCCTTACAGGTTTATTATTCTCAAGTTGACTATTTTTAGGGAAAACTCTGCTAATTTTTTTTTATTTTCCTTAAAAATAATTTACTTAGAGGGTGGTTACAGTTGTTTAGTGAAATATCTAGGTCTTTTTGTATTGGCTATTATTTGCTATGATTGGAAAATGAAGTGAATGAATAAGAGGTGGGTGGATAAGGTGGAGTTGAGTGAAAAATCTAGTTTTTGCATTTATGTCCTTTTGCTTAGAATTTTTTTAGTTTTGGGCATGATGTATGATGATATGGATAGTAGCAATGAAATAAATATACATAGAAGCATGGAATCATACTTGTGAAATGGTTAGAAAGGATTTATAAGCATATAAGGTGAGTTTGGAATGGTTTTGAAAATTCTAGGTGAGATATTCTAGAAGGAGGGCAAGATGCATGACTATGTACCCGCAAGCAAATGCTTGTACAGTTATAATATGCTATATCACGACTGTGTTGGGTTGATTGTACGTAATTAGAAAATTAGGGGACATGACCGAGCTTTGAAAATATATTACCGTGCATTAGCACACATGACCGCATGGTGAAAGAAGCACAACCATATAGTAAGTATACAATTCTAGTGAAAATTTTAGAAGCTAGCACGACTAGGCACACGCCCGTGCATGTTAGCATAACCATGCACACGACTAGACACACGCCCATGCACATCATACAGGTTATCAAACTTCATTTTTAGCCTATTTCAGGGTCTTAGACTTAGTATATAGTAAGGATAACCACTCATCATGCATGATACATAATTGCATGACATTGCATGTTGTAGTAAAGCAATTTTCAAGAGAAAGCGATCAAGGGATCCTATGTATGATCAAGTAAGAATAAGATGTTTCAAGTAGGAGTATCATTCTAGGGTGAATACAAGGGGACACCTACGAGATCATATTTTCAGCTTATTGATTGCAAGTCAATACAGTTTCATATTTTGACTTACTAATGCCAACATCAATATGGTTACATTTTTAGCTTATTGGCCTAGGGTCAATATGGTATTTTATTATTAGCTTATTAGTATGTCACCGGTATGGTATAACTTATATGGTTTATGGTTAATGTGTCGAATCCCTGTATTTATCACTTTATATGACGTATCAAATTGTAGCATTATATAAGATTCTAAGAAAGGTAGTCTTAGGAGTGATCTTCATATTTTAGCATGTCTTATACCATAACATTCATTTCGTTGCATGGTTTAGAACATACATAAAAAATTAGTGACCACCCTATCAGAAATAACTTGTCCTAAAGAATCAGAGGGTATGAGATACTTATTGAGTGATTTCATTACTCACTCTTTCATGTTTTCATTTTCTTTACAGCTCAGTAGACCCAACACTGAGTTGGGGTGGGAGTTATTAGTTGAGGGAGAGATCCTAGTTTTGCTAAATGCAAGCTAGTTGCTTGTATGTGTGTAAAGTTCTACTTGCACATGTTACGTGACAATATGTATATGTATGTGGCATGCATACATGTATTTGATACCCACCACATGTTTTATAACTAAATTATGTGTGAAGTATTTTTAATTACTTATTGCATGTCTTCAAAAAGTCTTGTGTAAGGCCCTTACTATGTATATAAAATAATAAAATAAGAATTTTTCTTTATAATTATGAGTTTTCTCAAATAAATAAAGGGCAATATATATAGCAGTGGGTTTTACAAATATTTTCGTCAGAAAATAAAAAAAAAAAACTTAACAATTTTTGGCCATGAAATCTAGATTTTATGGTCAAAAGATAGTTATTTTTATAGATTTTTTTTGAATGGATGCATGTTAGATGATGTTTAGGATGTGTTTATGTTAAAAAGTAGTTGAAAAAGCACATTTTGGTGTCGAAAATTCGATTCGTGTAAATCATACAAACCAATGTCTTTTTTAATGCTGTTTTTAGGAAAAAAAAGACACGTTTTGTGGTCGGAAATGCCAGAACTGCATGTTAGGTAGGATTGTTAGCATTTTGATAGTGTTTTCATGTCAAAAAAATCAGTTATCTATCAAAGAACCGATGTTCAATGTGATGCACGAATCTATTACATTGGGGGGATTTTGTAACATTTCAAAATTGTAGGGATTTGTTGATGCATGAATTGGGGGGAGTTTTCAACTTTCCAAAGTTACATGCGGTCATGTGTTGCACGAACTTGGTGCTAGTTTGTGTAGCATCCTAGATCCGAAAGCCTTTTCGGTTAGAGTTTCGGGGTTAGAATTGAGATTCAGAGAGAGATTGGGAGTCTGGTTAAGTTCAGGGGTGAGTTGGTGAGTTTTCGAAGCCATGCGGCTTCCGTTGGAATCCTTTCGGAAGGATTCGATTAGGCAAGTGAGCGGGAAATGAATTAAGCTCATTTTCCCTGGTGCACGCCCGTGCAGCATTGGTGCACGCCCGTGCGTGGCATGGTATTTAAGCGAGAGCCGAGAGAAATGTCATTTCTTTTCTCACCCAAGTTTCTTTTAGCCATTTTCTCTCTTCAATTTCAGCTCCTCCTGTTCCTAGAGAGGGAATCCAGCTGCAAGAAGCTCCCAATCCGATTAGAGAGCCAAGAGATTAGTGATTCCAAGCTTGATTTCAAAGCATGGAGAGAGGTAAGTGTTCCTTACCTTTTCTTGAGTTTTCCCGGCTTGTTTTGTGCCTTTTGATGCCATGGATGAATTATATGCATGTTGATGATTGATTGGATGGGTTATATGGCCTTGCATGTCGAATTTGGATGATGGATTTCCATCCTTGACTTGTGCATGTGTGTATGTATGGCTTTTGAGAGAGAAAGAAGATGATTCCATGGTAAATCTTTGGATGATTGATGCATGTGAGATATGATGCTTGAATTGTGCTAATTGGGATGTTGATAATATGTGTTTGAAGTGTTATTGCAATTGGTTGTGTTCTGGTTGGCCGTTTTGTGCATTTTTCCGAGCGGTGCTTTGTTGAAGAACCAGACGCACGACCGTGCACCATCATGCACGCCCGTGAGCCTGTGTTTCTCCAGATGCACGCCCGTGTGCACGACTTGTGCACGGCCAGAAAATGTGCATGCACGCCCGTGTGTCCGCATACGCACGCCCGTGCATAGGCATTTTCAGTGACAATGAATAGTAAATTCCAGTAGCTTGCACGACCAGGCACACGACCAGCGCACGGTCCCGTGCGTCAGGGTGCACGCCCGTACACGTTTTATGCATGCCCGTGCATCAGCAGAATTTCAGAAAAATGATTATTAAATGAGAGATTAAGCATGCGAATTCAGAATAAAGGTTAATTGGCTTCAGATAAGCATCAGATGAGCATGTAATCAGTTAATATACTGCATGTGCATATCATGACATGACATGTAGTTTCATAGAGGATCAGGGGATCCGAATCCAGCAGTATTCAGAACCCGATGTACGGGTAAGAGTATAGGGTGAATACGAGGGGGCATCTGTGGGAATCAGCCTTCTGACACCAGTCAGAACGCTCAGCAGTGTTTCAGATTCAGTTCCTAACACCAGTCAGATGATTCAGCAGCATTTCAGTTTCAGCTCTCTGACACCAGTCAGATCGTAACAGTACAGTATTCAGATTCAGCTTTCTAGCCAGTCACTAGAATGGTTAACCCACATGGCCAGGATGCCGAATCCCTGTATTACCCAGTTTGATCAGCATAGCAGGTACCCGAGGGTACAGAGAGAGGTATTCAGATGCATGCATCCAGTTTTCAGTTAGCATGACATGACATACACATCATGACGTGCATACATATGATATTAATAAATGAATGAGATCCAGATGAGACGTATCCAGATTCCAGCAAGTGCATAGATGTATGATTAGGGCCGAGGCCCAGGTATGTGTTTGTTTACATGAATGTCTGTGCTTGCTTGGGTATTGAGGGAAGTAAGGAGCGCTTACTGGGTGATCCTTATCACTTATCCCCCTCCTTCTTCCAGTTTTGCAGGTGTTCGTGCTGGGTTCGAGGAGCGGTTGGATCGAGGCTGACGGAGAGGGCACGCACACACATTTCGATCAGCATGTATATCAGTTTTGGACCTGTGTGGTCGTTTATATGTATCTTTTGTATGTTTCAGATGTCTCTGAACTGTATGTATGTTTGTATATGATATAGGCCAGGGGGCCCATTGTATAGAACAGATATTGTATATATTTCTGTGATGATGTATATTCAGAAAAGCTTCCGCGTGTGTGTAGTGTACAGTGTAAGATTTTATTTTCCGTAGGATTCCCGTCGTGGGTACCCAGATTTTCAGATGATTAATAAAAAGCTCCCCAGATATTGTTATTATTCGGCAGCAGGGGTACTCGTGGCGGCGGGTCCTACAGTTTGCAACTTTTTGAAGTTATAGGGGGTCATGAATTGCACGAAGTTGGAGAGAGTTTATAGCTTTTCAAAAGTTTAGGGATGTTGAGTTTGTTAGGTTTAGGGTCTCATTATGATTAGATTCACTTGTAAGTTTAGGTTTTGGGTTTAGCATTAATGTTTTCATGTTACGTTTTAGGGTTAAAGTTATCAATTTAAAATTTAAGTTTATGTTTCATTATTTAGTTTTTTGGGTTTTGAGGTTTATAATTTAGGTTAGAATTTACATTGTATAATTACAACATATATAGCCGTGTAATTTAGGATTTATAGTGTTTATAGTGTAAGAGGTTTAAAATTTATATTGTATGATTACAACATTTGAATTCAGAATTTAAAATTTGAATTTAAATTGTATAATTTAGGGGTATTTTTGTAGAAAATGTAAATAGTTTAAATGTAATTGTAATAGTCAAGGATAAATTTGGTATAAATAATATAATAATTAATAAATTTGATAAATGTGATCAGTTGTGCTTAATTCTAAACTGAATTGATTAATTTATTTAAGAAAATATTTTAATTTGGTTAATTATAACATATTTTATTTTTAGATTGTATAGTATATCAGCACAAAAATCAGAGGTAAAATGTTTCAAGCAAAAATTGACACAAGTTTAGTTTACCTACTTGTTCCTTCAAGTTTAAACTGAAACCTAGCTCTTATCTACACCCTTCCACCACCTAAACCCGCCTAACATTCACATTCTATGAGAGCATAGATATTATTTACGGTTGAGATCGAGACAATCCCCAAAGCTAATTTAGTGGTCCGTTTTGAATTGACTAATTACTATGAAACTCTTGCAAGAAGCAAGATCAGTTTTAACATTGTTTTGAGAAGCAAGAAGGAAAGCTACCAAATTGCTGTAAGAAGCGGCATCTTGATGAACTCTATTTAGTTTTAATTGATGAAGTACCTTAAATTTGGTTATGCACCTTGATTCTGCATTTTGGCTTTAAAGCTGAAGTATATGGAAAAAAAATTAGGTTACTTAGCATGTCTGTAAGGCAACATAAATAGGACAACCCAACCTTTGTTCTGGGCATTCAAATTGTCTTATGAATAGGCATAAGCATAAACTGAAAGAAAAAAGAATTAAGTACTCGATTTCACTTTGATGTGAAAGTGTAATAATGTGCTTATTATCTTAATAATATCGACCTTTATCATATTTTATATATAGATTAAGTTCATAAAATAAATGTAGCATCCTAGATTCAGAAAAGCCCTTAGAGGAAGAGTTTTGAGGTTAGAAATGAAATCCATAAATAGATTGGGAGTCTAGAAGAGTTTAAGGGTGAGTTAGTAAGTTTTCAGAGCCTGTGTGGCTTTCGTATGATTCCTCTAGGGAGGATTCGATCATGCGAATGTGCGGGAAATGAATTGTCTTCATTTTCCCATGTGCACGCCCGTGTGTCCTGAGGGACATGCTTGTGTGTAAGCTTTTTTAGTAAAATTGCCTAGAAATTCAAATAGCACGCACGACCAGCTGCACGGCCAGCGTACGACCCCGTGCGTCTAGGCACACGCTCGTGTGCCTTGGTCATGCACGGCCGTGTGTGTCTCATGCACGCCCGTGTGCTTTGCTCATACGCCTGTGTGCTAGCAGTTTTCCAGAAAATGAATATAAAATGATTAATAAAGCATGAGAAATCAGTTTGAAGGCCAGATAAGCATCAGATAATCAGAAATTCAGTTAATAAAGCGGCATATGCATACCATAGCATGACATGTAGCTTGGGAGAGGATCAAGGGATCCGAATCCAGTAGATTTCAGTATTCAGAACCTGATGTACGGGTTAGAGTATAGGTGAACTCGAGGGGGCATCTGTGGGATTCAACTTTCTGACACCAGTTAGATTGTCCAACATTTCAGATTCAATTTTCTGACATCAGTCAAATTGTCCAGCAGCAGTTATTATTCAGCTTTCTAGCCAATAGCTAGACTGTTCAGCCCACATGGCCAGGATGTCGAATCTCTATGTTCATCAGTCTGATCAGTACAGCAGGTACCTTCGGGTATATACAGATATTCAGATATTCAGATGCATGCATCATCAGTCATTTTCAGTTTTCAGTTAGCATGACATGACATACACATCATGACATGAATAATAATGATATCAGTAAATGAATAAGATTCAGATAATTAGATTAATCAGTTTCAGATTCCAGCAAGCGACTAGATGTATGAATAGGGCGAAGGCCAGGTATGTGTGATATTGTATGTTGCTTGCTTGGGTTGAGAGAAGTAAGGAGCGCTTACTGAGTGATCTTTATCACTCATCCCTCTTCTTCCTTCCTTTTCAGGTATTCGTGTTGTTGTCGAGGAGCAGGTGGATCGAGGCTAGTGGGAGAGGGCCCACACCACAGTTTTCAGTATGTACAGTTTCAGTTTTGGACCCGTATGGTCTTATATTGTATCTTTTGTATATTATTAGATGTATCCAGAATGTACAGAAACAGTTGTAAATATATGAAAAGGCCATTATAGGCTCATTATGTATTTCAGTTTCGTGTATTTACGCTTCCGCATATGTAATTCAGTTGTATAGCAGCAGTAGGAAGTTTATTTTCGTAGGATTTTCGTCACGTGTACTCGTATTTCCAATTAATTAATAAAAGATCCCGCGTCCCCTAAACTCTTCTAAACTCTCAATCTATTTCTTGATTTCATTTCTAACCCCAAAACTCTTCCCCTAAGGGTTTTTCTGAATCTAGGATGCTACAATAAAAAAACAGAATGAAGAAAGGAAATTTCTTATGAATGGCCCTTAATGTTCTTGATGTGTCTCAACATACAAATACCTTTGAAGATTTGGCTTTGTTCTGTTATTTCGTGTGCAAGAAAGATGCATATTTTTTGTTTTATACTTTATCTTCATTATTGACTTGTTTAACTTTCACTACAGGCGGTGTGTTTTTGCATCCGAATACTAGTTTCCAATGCTTTCATCAATGTCAAATTTTAATTAAAATTCTACAGGGCTTTGAATTGCAAATTGAAAAATAAGGAAGTAAGTGCACAACTCTAAATAACAGGCTTAGTAAAATATTTCATAATAACAGCCAGGTTTCTTGTCACATTTCTTATTGATAAGATATGCCTATGTATAATACATTTCTTGTAAATTGTCTCTTATTCTACAATTTCTTTTTGTATTTCATATGTTTACCGATTTAACCAAAACTTTACTTGACCCCCAACTCTGAGCAGTTTTGTTACTATGAGTTATTCATTCGAATTGCCTCTGCTAAATGTTCACTCGGTGCTCAGTTGTGCTTCACTGCTTTGTGGGAATGTCATGTTTTTCTTGTACTCTTTTCTTGTAACATTAAGAGAGCATATGGCCAATGTTTAGTTTTGGCATAGTGGATTTTTCTATTGACCGTTGTGCTTAAGCTAATAAATGAGTGCATTTTTACTTGTGATGATGAGCGTAATGTTTTTATGCATATTACATTGACTGGTGATTGCAGATTATGTTGCGAGCAAAGCAGATTACTAATTTTTCAAGTACTACTCGGTCATTTTTGCTTAATGGTTCCCGATGTAATGCATCTGATTGAAATTCATGTACATGCTCCGAGGATGAATCTTGTGCTTCAAAAAGATAACATAACAGACAAAAGCCATCCACCTCTGCCAGAGTAGGTAGATTTTGAGAGATGCAATAAAAGAGGAGGTTCTCAGAAATCAGAGAAGGTTTATGATTCCAGCTCTTTAGGGAGACCAGATTGTGTTGATAATGCTAGTGGCATTGATGCAGTTCTAAAGGACAGGGTCTTTTCATCTCCTATATGTGACTAGTTGGTTATAGCTGGTAGAGCTGCAATGGATTTTTTTGCCTGATTTACTGAATTATAAGCTTATTCTATTAGATGACAGTGGTTTGCAAATTCTTCTAAAATCTATATGGTTGATCCCACCAAGCCATTTTCGAGTATAAAATCTAAAAATGAGAGGACCATTAGAAGAGAAAACTTTTCGAAGGTTTACCCAAAATCATCTGTTGAGACAATAGTGGTATCAAATGCTTCAAGTGTCTATCACGGTGCAAGAGTTATAGCTAATAAATCAAATTCTTAAGTTTTCAGGTGAGATTCATATGCAACTGGAGATTCACTTGTAACACATAGTGTGTCTCAGTGGGTTTCTACAAACCCTATCGAGAAAAAAAAAAAAATCCTGCAGGAATTGCTTTAACTTCTCATCAGTTTATTACCTTCAGGAATGTCGTTGAAATTGTTTCTCACATGTTGCGACAATTGAAGTGGGGTCCTACTGAAGAAACAGCTCTTGGAAATGTTAATGATTCTATCGATGCATATCAAGCAAACCAAGTTCTAAAGCAGCTTCAAGATCATTCAATCACTTTTTTGGTTTTTTTTATTAGTTGAAACAGCGACTTGGGTTCAAGCACGATGATCATATGTGTAGGACCCGCTGCCACGAGTACCCCTGCTGTTGAATAATAGGTTCTTTTATTAAAAATCTGAAAATCTGGGTACCCGCGACGGGGATCCTACGAAAAGAAAAGCTATCGCTAATTACATTCGCATGCGGAAACTGGAAACAAAATTTAAATAAACATAATGGGCCTAACTGGCCTTTTCCATATATGCATAACTGTTTCTGTACAATCTTGTTACATCTGATAATATACAAAAGGTACAAATACAAGACCTCAAAGGTCTAAAACTGAAAATATACATGCTGAACTGTGTGTGGGGTCTCCTCCCGCTAGCTTCAATCCACCCGCTCCTCGCCAGTAACAAACTTTCCTAAAAAGGAAGGAAGAAGGAAGGGGATGAGTGATAAAGATCACTCAGTAAGCATTCCTTACTTCCCTCAACCCGAGCAAACAACAAACAATATTATACATACCTGGCCTCGACCCTATTCATACATCTAGTCGCTTGCTGACGCTGAAACTGTTTACTGGTTATCAGTTTATTAATTAATCATGCCATGATGTGTATGTCATATCATGCTAACTGAAAATAACTGTAGATGCATGCATCTGAAAATCTATATGTACTTGAAGGTACCTGCTGTACTGATCAGGCTGATCAACACAGGAATTTGGCGTCTTGGCCAAGTGGGTTGAACAGTCTAGCTACTAGCTAGAAAGCTGAATGATAAGTGCTGGACAATCTGACTAGTGTCAGAAAGCTGGATCCCACAGATGCCCCACAGAAATCTGCTATGATATGCTCATGCAGTATTTCTTGTCTGAATTCTGACTTATCTGGTGATTAATAGCCTTTAGAATGGTTACCAAATCTTTTTATTTCATTTTGCTGCTTAATTTCTGGAAAATGGCTGATGCACGGGTGTGTGAACAAAGCACACGGTTGTGCATGACATACACATGGGCGTGCATGGCAAAGGCACATGGGCATGTTCCTTAGGACACACGGGCATGTTCTTTGTATCAAGGTCGTGCGTACTTTGTGCACACGGTCGTGTCCTTACAGAAACAAGGGCACACAAGCGTGCGCTTGTAGGCACATGGGCGTGTGTCCTGTTCTGCATAGACATGACTCGCTTGGAACTACAGGAATCCAAGCCATTTCTCAACCAAAATCAAATTAATCAAAAACACACATTCTCGACACTTCAATATACGTATATCCACCCTCAATTTCATCATTCATCGACTACTATTGAATCCACCATGAAAATCTAGTATTTCTCTCACTAACACACATAAGCAAAGCAAACATGTTTCTTAGGTGGAAAATAAGCATCTCAAGCATCACATATAATCTCATATAATCACCCAAACATATCATAAGCATGCTGGAAACGTAAACACAAATTTCCAAATGTCATCAACCATCAAAGCAAACTGGGAAGCGCAAGGAAGAAGTAAGTAACACTTACCTCTAGACATGACTACTGGAATCTATCTCAAGCTATTCTCTCTGCTCTCTTATTGGATTGGGAGCTACTGGAAGCTGCACTTCAACTCTAGTACTGGAAGCTGCTGAAAATTAAGAGAAGAAAATGCTGAAATAGGAATAAAGGCTGGGTGAGAAGCAATAACTCTCCCGACTCTCTCTTTTTACCCACCTGCACGGGCATGTAGGGCAATGTGCACAGGAGTGCACATGGAAAAATGAAGGAAATTTATTTCTCATGCTTCGCATGATTGAAACCTCTCTAAAGGAATCATACGAAGGCCACACAGCTTTGAAAACTTACCAACTCACCCCTAAACTCTCCTAGACCCCCAATCTATTCCTGAATCTCATTTCTAACCCCAAAACTCTACCCTTAAAGGGCTTTTCTAATCTAGGATGCTATAATATGTACACTGGCATAGTGGGCATACTTGGCTGTTCTAGGCAGTTTGGTGCTATAAATAAATTGCTTGACCAGATAGAAAGGAAAGACGCCGACCAAATATTGTGATCAATAACTATCTTATTCACAGTTATGGTTGTGCAAACTACCTTAACAAAGCCATTGGGGTGTTCAATCAAATGCAAGTAGCAGGGTGTGAACCTGATCATCTAACCTATTGCACATTTGTTCACATAAATACAAAAGCTGGATTTCTTTGATATTTCCATGGATATGTATCAAAAAATGCAAAGAGCTAGTCTTACTCTTGACACGTTCACTTACAGTGTTATAATCAACTGCCTTGGAAAAGTTGTCATTTGTATGCTGCTTACTAACTTTTCTGTGAGATGGTTGATCACTAATTTAGTAGCTATAATATAATGATTGTAGTCACTAAATTAATTTATTCAATTCAATATTTTAGAACCTGTATATAAATTCTGTGGATTCAATGAATTGATTATTTTATTTAAATTCATGTAATTTAAATCTTACACTTACAGCATAATGGTGGAGGTTCTTGGACATTGTGGTTGCCTTGAAGAAGCAGAAAGGATTTTCGCTGATATAAGAAGGAAAAGCTAGGTGCTGGATGAACCAATTTATGATCTTCTAATAGATTTGTGGGGGACTGGTAATATTAAGAAGGCTTGGGATTGGTTCTACTCCTAATATGTCCACCTGCAATTCCCTTCTTAGTGCTTTCCTTAGGGTGCACGAGCTGTCAGATGCTTATAACTTATCGCAGGGCATGATGGCATTCGGTGTGAAGCCATCTTTACAAACATATACGTTGCTTTTAAGTTGTTGTATTGAAGCACGATCACTGTATGACATGAGGTTTTGCCATGAGCTTATGGTAGTTATAGGACACACTGTGCATATGTTCTTACTTTTCATGTCGGTAGCTGGACCTGATGGTTAGAATATGTGAGATCATGTAAGCAAGTTCTTGGATATGATGCATAGTGATGATAGAGAGAGCAAGAGGGGACTTTAAGATGTAGTGGTGAATTTTGCTTGATAAGTCAGGGCTCAAGGATAAGGCTGGCTCTGTCTGAGACGTGGCTGCACAGAAGAATGTGCATCCGGATGCTATTATACAGAAAGCCTCATGTTATTGGTTAATCAATCTGTAAGTAATGTCATATGGCACTGTTGTTGTAGCGCTTTCTAGAACACTTTCGTGGTTTCATAGACAGTTTTTAATGCCAGGGGTTATGTAGGACCCGCTGCTGTGCATGCCACTATTGCTGAATAATATCTTCACTTTTATTAATATACTAAAAATCCTAGTATACTTGACAGGAATCCTATGAAAAAAAAGCTGCTACTGAAATAAATACACATGTAGAAGCTAAAACTAAAATGTACAATGGTAGCCCAAAACAACTGTATACAGATACATATGTTTCTGTACAATGCTTCTGAATACAAAATTTATAATAAATCCTACTAGACCAAACTGAAAACTATATGGAGCCTTTTCCTGTCAACCACGGTCCACCCGCTCCTCATCAGCACCAAACATACCTACAAGAAAGGAAAGAAGGAAAAAATGAAAGGAATGAGTAATAAAATCACCAAGTAAGCGATCCATACTTCCCTCAACCCAAGCAAGCATACAAAACTAAAATCATACCTGGCCTTGGCCTAAACATTCAAACAATCGCTTACTCATACTAAATACTGCTTAATCTGTTATTTGATTACATTGATGATTAATGCAATGAAATGAATGTCATGACATCATGTCATGCTAAATACATCTGAATATTCGTGCATCTAAATCTCTACGCATTCGAAGATACTTGTTGTGCTGATTAGGTTGATAAACACAGGGATTCAGTATCTTAACCATATGGGCTAAACAGTTTAGCGAAAAGCTAGAAAGTTAAAAATAACATATTAGTCCTTGGACTAATAAGTTGAAACTGGACGATCTGACCATAGTCAGAAGGTTGAAATTCCACAGATGCCCTTTCGAGTTCACCCAAAACTCTAACCCGGATATTAAATTCTGAGTGTTGAATGACTAATGTTGTTAGATCCCTTGATCCCTTTTTCATGCTGATGCCTTGGCATGTCATGCTATGAAATGCTTATGCGGCATAATTTTATCTTATTTTATGCTTATATACTACTTTATGGCCTTTGAAATGGTTTCCCATGCTTCATTATTCATTTTATATCATTTTCTAAAAAATTAGCTTGTACACTGGTGTGCGGGTCAAGACACATGGGCGTGCAAGGAACACACACGGACGTGCATGGTCAAAGCACATGGGCATGTGTGGAGATACACGAGGCCGTGCAGTCGACCATACAAGCTTCTGGAATTTCTACTCATTAATACTGAGAAAGCAAGCATACGACAGTGTCCATTAGGCATACAAGCGTGTCTCTTGTAAATCAAGCCGTGCATACTTCGTGCATACAAATATGTATCTTGAAAATTCAAGGCACACGGGCGTGCACCTGTGGGCACACTGGCGTGTGTCCTACTCTACAATGGCAACACCTGCTTGGAACTTGCAAGAATCCACACCAAACTTTAACCAATATGAAATTAATCAAAAACATGCATTTCTAGCACTTCAATAAACACACAACAAGCTTCAATTTCATCCATAACACACCATACCAGAATCCACCATTAAAATGTCCATTCTCTCACATATTTACACATATACATAAACAACCATGTTTCTTAGGTGGAAATCATCATCTCAAACAAATTTCTTTTCATCATATCAACACATAATCATTTCACATTACTCAGAAGCATGCTAGAAACGCAACCAAGCGATGTCAAATATCAAACACAAGCTGAAAAACTCAAGGAAGAAGCAAGGAAGCACTTACCTCTTGCCATGGCTACTGGAATCATATTTTATCTAGTTTCTTTCTTCTCTAGTTGGATTGGAAGCCGCTGGATGTTGAATCTCAACTATAGGGTTGAGAATATTTGAAAATGTAGTATCTCAGGATTAGAAATGCCCTTTAAGGTAGAGTTTGGGGGTTAGATATGAGAAATAAAAATAGATTAAGAGTTAGAAGAGTTTAGGGGTGAGATAGTAAGTTTCTATAGCCTGTGTGGCTTGCACATGATTCCCTTTGAGAGGTTTCTTTCATGCGTAGTGTGAGAAATGAAGAGTTTTCATTTTCCTTTGTGCACTTCTGTGCATTTTTGCCCTGCACGCCCATGTAGGTGTGTTAGAGGAGAGAGATAAGAGTTATTAGCCTTTCTCACCAGGGTTTCACCTATTTTCCAGCTAAGGTTTCTTCTTATTTTCAGCTACTTCCAACCCTAGAACTGATTTCCAGTAGCTAGCAGCTACCAATCCAATTAGAGAGGAAAGAAATTAGCTTGATAGAGTTTCCAATAGTTATAGCAAGAGGTAAGTGCTTCCTTACTTCTTCCTTGAGTTTTCCAGCATGTATGTGATGTTGTGTGCTGCGTGTTGTGTTCCCAACATGCTTATGATTGATGTGAATGAGTTCATGTATTGATATGTTGATGAGAAATTACTTGAGATGATGATTTCCACCCATGAACCATGGATGCTTATGCTTGTGTGTGAATATGTGAGAGAATGGATGATTTTCATGGTGGATTGAGGTGTAGTGTTTTATGAATGAAATTAAAGCTTGATGTCTGCATATTGAAGTGCTGGAAATGCTTGTTGTTGATTAATTTGAGTTTGATTGAGGTTTAGAGTGGATTCATGCAAGTTTCAGGCATTTGTTGTCGATGTAGAGCAAGACACATGCTCGTGTGCCTTTGGTTTTATAGGAATACGCCTGTATGCACAAAGTGTGCACGACTTGATTTGTAGAGGACACGCCCATGTATCCTGAGGGACATGACCATGTGTGATTATCCAGTTTATTGATTGAGTAAGCGAATGTATGAATAATTGGGCTAAGGCCAGGTATGAGTTTCCTTGTGTATGCTTGCTTGGGTTGAGGGAAGTAAGGATCGTTTACTAGGTGATCTTTATCACTCATTCCTTTCCTTCTTCCTTTCTTTTCAGGTTTGTTTGCTGCTGACGAGGAGTGGGTGGACCAGGGTTGACGGGAGAGGGCTCCATATCAGTTTTCAGTTTGGCCTGTTGGGTTATATTGTAAACTTTGTATTTACTTAATGTATGTATGTGTAGAAACATATATGTGTATGAAAAATGTATTTTTGGGCCACCATTGTACATTTCAGTTTTAAGCTTTCGTATGTATGTATAAATGTGTAGCAACAGTTTTCTTTTCATAGGATTTTTGTCACGTATATTGAGATTTTTAGTTTATTAATAAAAGATAAAAAATTATTCAGTAGCAGCGGTATGCATGACGACGGGTCTTATAGAAAATAAAGGAAACTTAGCTGAAAAATGGGAGAAAACCGGGTGAGAAAACACTTATGGATAGAATTGGTTCTGTCATGTGTTGAGCTTTGGCAAGAAAGGCAAGTTGGCCCCAAGGTTTATTGGACCTTATAAAATCTTGGTTCAGTTGCTTACAGATTGGCGTTGCCTGCTAGTATGAACAGATTCTATGATGTCTTCCATGTGTTTCAGTTGAGGAAGTACATCAGCGATCCATTGCATGTTCTTGAGATTCAAGACTTGGAATTGGCTGAATATTTGAGCTATGTAGAGAGGCCAATTCAGATTCTTGACAGAAGAGTCAAAGTGCTCAAGAACAAGGAGATTCCTCTAGTCAGAGTTTTGTGGAGGAGTCAGAGGCATGAAGAGTCCATATGGGTGATGGAGTCTAAGATCAGAGATAGGTTTCCTGAGTTATTCAGGTAATTTCAAGGATGAAATTTTTATAAGAGGGGGACATTGTAACATCCCAAGGTTAGATTTGTCTTTTAGGCTTGTAATCTGGGTTAAAATGTGATTTGATAAGAATTCCAGGGTCGTGAGAGAGTTTTGGGGTGAAATAGATGTTTTCTTGAGTTAGTGGCTTTTGCATGAGTCCTGTTGAAAGGATTCGCATGCAAGTGCGGGAAAATGCTAGTAGTGCATTTTTCCAGCCATGCACGCGCGTGCATGTTGAGGTGCACGCCCGTGCGTACGTTATGTTTCAGTCGCTTTGGTTTTAAGTTAAGTTTATCCAATTTTTCAGTCATTTTCACCTAAAGTTTGCAATTGATTTTCATACACTAACAACCCTAGGAGGGAAGATTAGCAATCAAGACCATCCAATCCAGCTTGAGAGTGCATTTTGCTTGAGAGAGAAAGCATGTCAAGAGGTAGGTGTTTCTTACCTCTTTCCCTCTTTCTTTGATGTGTTTGATGCATGTGTTGGATGAGACTTGCTTGATTCCAGCATGTTATGATGTTTCTTGCTTGCTTGATGCCATGGGAATGATAATAATGATGATATGGATATGCATATATGAGTGATAAGTATGTTTTATGTGTATGTGCATATGGGTTGGATGATTGAATATGAGAAATTGTGTTATTGGTAGCAATAACATGTGTATATGAAGTGTGGTGTATGTAGGAAATTGTTAATTTGAGTTTGGTATGCTTCTTGGATGGGAATAAGCTTGATTCTTATCGGCTATGTTGATGTAGAGTGTGATGCATGCCCATGCACACGTAGTGCACGCCCGTGCAGGCTGTATTTTGCAAGGTCAAGACCATGTTCACGTACCTGTGCATGACCTAAAATTATAGGGTCACGACCGTGCATGTTTATGTCATAGTCGTACACCAAGAGAAAATGAGGAAATGAGAAAATACAGAAAGATTACAGAACCATGCACAACCACACGCATTATTGGCTCACGGTCCCATGCAAGCGTATGCACGCCCATGTACATAGACACGCAGGCCCGTGCGTCAGGCAGAAAAGAGAAAATAAAGCATAAAATGAGAAATGTGCACAGTGAAAGCTATATATTTGATAGAAAATAGTAAAATGAGCTTAGATAAAAATAAATGATGCATCATATACACAACATAACATGACATGCCATACAGAGTTTTCAGAAATGGATCCAAAGATCTGAATTCATATTTTCAGTAGAAAAACATCGATTTCAGGGGTGAATATGAGGGGGCACCTGTGAGTTTTAGCATACCCGTTGCATCAGGAGCTATATGCTAATTATTAGCCCTATGTATTGGCATATGCCGGGGTGCTCAGTTAGTAGCTTAGGATTTCCTGATCCGAGGATTAGATGCAGTTATAGCATGAGACGCTTAGTTCAGTATGAGATTTAGAGGTATCACATGACCCAAACAGTTTATGGTGCGTGTTTGCATAGGAAACTCACGTGGCCAGGGTGTCGAATCCTTGTATTCATCAGTCTGTATAGCATAGTAGGTACCTTCGGGTACATAGTTTTCAGATACAGTTTTCAGAGCAGCTTTATATATATTTTCAGATATGGGACCCCAGGATCCAATAGTAATTTTTAGTAAACAGTTTTCAGAAAGCTATTTTCAGTATACAGGCCGAGGTCTAGCTATGTTTTCAGCATGTCATTTTCACATGATATATACAATAGCATATCATTCAGAGAATGATAAGACACTAATGAAACAGTAAACACCCAGGACATGAAACAACGTGTAATGACACACGAATAACAGAATCAGTAAATATTCTAAATATATGAAAAGCCACGTAATGATACGTGAACCTCATAAAACAAGTAACAGAACAGTAAAGAGATAAACAACAGTGTGAAAAGTTAAATATCAGTATGATTACATGTGAGAACCAGTTTGGTTTTCCTCTCGTGTATAAGTAATGTTTCAGAGTGTGATATTCCTCTGAGGAGGAATGGTTTAGGGTCAGAGATAGGAAACACTTACTGGGTGAATATATCACTCATTCTCTACTTTCTTTTCTTTTACAGGTCAATATTTTGGGAGCTGAGAGGAGGAGATGGCTGCCGTCTGGGATCCATTTTGCTTCAGTTTTGTAGCATGCTTTGGTTTGCATGCTTTTCCAGTTTTCTTGCATGTGATTATCCATGTTTTATCACACTGATTTTGTAAATATTTTTCATGTTATATAATAAAATTTTGGGCATGTATATATAGATGTATATATTTGCACCACATGTTTTCTATTGCAGCATTTTAGTTTAGATATTTCTGTTGGGTATTATTGGTGATATTTATTATTTATTAAAATTATATTATTATTATTTTATAAAAAACAGGAAATAGTAGTATCCAACAAGAGTGTCCACAATAAATGTGGAGATTGGTTAGCTCATTAGGTTGCAGTTGCAGGTATACATCAGTTACAAACAATGTCAGATTTCAATTTGCTTTGTTTGGCATCACAACTACTACATCTACTAATAATTTCACACATTTTTCTTCTTTGCTCGAAATTTTGTTTATTATCATTTCCATGCAGTTAGACTGCATTATTACCCAGTGGCTCTCAAAACCAAGTAGCAGGCAAGGCAAGGCAAGGCAAGGCAATCCCAATTCAAGCTAAGCTCGACCATATTTGAATTTATATAGGATTCGAATAAATTAAACTCAGGTTCAAATTTTAATATAATAATTTGGTTCAATTTTAAAAACTTATTAATAATTTTTTTACTTTTTCAATAACTTTTTTATTTGACGATCGGCCTTGTCTCATTGAAACTGTATTGGTGGTGACTCTTATTTGGGTTTTGACTCAGAATCAACCCCTAAAATTTATTCCCCTTTGCGTATCATTAACAATAATTAATTAAGGAAGTTAACCCGATTTCTTAAATCAGTGCCTTTCTGCATTCTTTCTCTCTGTCACTGTCCGTCGCCGGTCACTCTTCATCGATTTCAACGCGGATCCAATTCCGTTACCGTCATCAGAATTTGATCTCACTTTATCTCTTAACACTTACAAGATAAGTATCTATCACTTCAACTTCATTTCATATATTAATTATATGTATGTAGATATTTTTATTTAATTTATGGGGCATAAAAAGAAAAACACTACTCCTCGTCCTAAACAACCACTACCAACACCGCCTCCTTCTTCGGCCGCTGTTCAAGAAGACCGGTTTGGTACACTCTCCGACCATGCCAGAATCCGAGAGCTGGAATCGAGGAGTGCAGCCTCTGGTGATGGTTCGACTTACTCGGTGGTTAAACTCGAGTGTGAGCGTGCCCTGACTGCTCTCCGTCGTGGCAACCACACGAGAGCTTTGCGGTTAATGAAAGAGTCTTGTTCCCGCCATGAGAACTCGGCTCATGGGGCCTTGATTCACCGGGTACAAGGCACCGTCTGTGTGAAAGTGGCATCGATCATTGATGATTTGAGCTTCAAACAGCGGCATTTAAAAAATGCTATTGAATCAGCAAAGAAAGCTGTTGAGTTATCGCCCAACTCAATCGAATTCGCCCTTTTTTATGCAAATCTATTGTACGAGGCTGCAAATGATGGAAAAGAATACGAAGAGGTAGTTCAAGAGTGTGAGCGTGCGTTAGCCATAGAGAATCCTGTAGATCCTGCGAAAGAGAGCTTACAGGATGAGAGTCAGCAAAAACTTTTGACAGCAGAAGCAGGAATTGCGCATGTGCAGAGTGAGCTACGGAGCTTGATACAGAAATCAAACATTGCGTCAATTTCTACTTGGATGAAGAACTTAGGGACTGGTGAGGAAAAGTTCAGGTTGATTCCTATTAGGAGAGTGACTGAGGACCCCATGGAAGTTAGGCTAGTTCAAGCTACAAGACGCAATGAGATTAAAAGAGCAACAAAAACTCTGGAAGATAGACGGAAAGAGATTGAGGTTAGGGTTGCTGCAGCTAGATTGTTGGAGCAAAAATCAGAGACGGGTCAGTTGCAACAGAATAATTGTGGGGAGAGGACTATGGATTCTGGTGTGGTAGGAACTGAGAAAAGAGAGAGGAGGAAGCTTGGAGGTAATGTGCGAAAAACTCAATCGAAAGAGGAGAGGAGGAATTTTGTAGAATCTTATTGGAATTCCATGAGTTTGGAAATGAAGAAGAAGTTGCTTAGGGTCAGGATATCTGATGTTAAAGCTCATTTTGGGTTACTGAAAGATGGCCTAGAGAGTGAGGTTTTAGCAGAGGCATTGGCGTTTGTGGAGGAGAAAAAGACTTGGAGGTTTTGGGTTTGTTGTAGATGTAAGGAGAAGTTTGTGGATTCAGAGTCACATATGCACCATGTTGTGCAGGAACATATGGGGAATTTGTCGCCTAAAATGCAGGCAGTCTTGCCTCAGAGTGTTGATAATGAGTGGATTGAAATGCTTCTTAACTGTTCTTGGAAGCCATTGGATATTCTAGGAGCTGTTAAAATGCTTGGACAGAATGAATCAAAGTCCTGGGATTCTAAAATTGGTGAGGATTTTTACTCAGGGAACCATAACAAGGAGTGTGATGATTGTTTCACAGATGCATGGGATTCTTCACCTGAGAAGGAAAATGTAGGGGATAGTTATAATTGTAGTGTTGTTGAGGGCAATGATTGTGAAAAGATTTTGAGCATCCAGTGCAAAGAATGTGATGGTAACCAAGGATCTATTGTATATAAGGTGATTGATAGTTGGCCAGTGTCTGATGACACTGAGCGTGCAAAGCTCCTTGAAAGAATTCATTCTTTATTTGAGATGCTCACTGGACATAAATATCTTGCTGCAAGCCATCTTAGCAGGGTCATACAGTACACAATCGATGAGCTGCAAAGTTTGGCTTCTGGCTCTCAGCTTTTGAATCATAGTGTGGACCAAACGCCAATGTGTATCTGCTTTTTGGGAGCTTCCCAGCTCAGAAAGATTGTCAAGTTTTTGCAGGAATTATCTCATTCTTGTGGTTTAGGTAGCTATTCTGAGAAAAGTAATTCCACGGATGATGCAAGCAGTGCATCTCAAGGTCTTGAGCTGAAAGAGAATATTAGTCTTGATGGAGATGCATTATGCCTCTCTTTGGATAAACATGCACTACCAGCTGAATGTACATCTGGCGTTGCTATAGCAGATAGTGCAACTTCCATTCACGACAGTGAAAATGTGGGTGCATCTGATGCAGATGCTCTGCTCTCCTGGGTCTTTGCTGGCCCATCAAATGGGGAGCATTTGACATCGTGGATGCGTATGAAAGAAGAGAAAACACATCAGGGAATGGAAATCCTCCAGACTCTTGAGAAGGAGTTTTATCACCTACAGAACCTCTGTGAGAGAAAATGTGAGCATTTGAGCTACGAGGAAGGATTGCAGGCAGTGGAGGATCTGTGTCTTGAAGAAGGTAAGAAGAGGGAAACTGTCACAGAATTTGTCCATCAAAGCTATGAGTCTGTCCTTAGGACGCGAAGAGAAGAGCTCCTGGAGGGTGAAAATGATATTTTGTTCATCAGCAGTCAGCTTGAGTCAAATGCAATAGCAAATGTTTTAAAAGAAGCTGAAGCACTTAATGCCAATCAGTTTGGATATGAGGATACTTATGGTGGTATGACTTCTCAGTTGTGTGATCTGGAATCTGATGAAGTTGATGGTTTGAGAACCAAAGACTATTTACACCAAGTAGATACGTGCATAGAAGTTGCAATCCAGAGGCAGAAAGAACATATGTCCATAGAGGTTAGCTAATTTGTTCTATATAAACCCGTTGACGGCCAAAGCACTGATGCTGTTCATTGCTTTTTTAAATTGTTTGTTTGGTCTTGCAGCTCAGCAAAATTGATGCTAGAATAATGTGCAACGTCACTGGGATGCGGCAGTTGGAACTGAAACTTGAACCTGTCTCAGCCCATGACTATCGGTTGATATTATTGCCTCTTGTGCAGTCATACTCAAGGGTTTGATTTGAACAACTTGATCTTTATGAAGTTTATTTTTGTTTAGTTTTTGGGTTGAATTTATCAATTTGAATGTTAAATCTTTTGTTCCAGGCGCATTTGGAGGATCTTGCGGAGAAAGATGCCACAGAGAAGTCTGATGCTGCAAGGGAAGCATTTTTAGCGGAACTTGCACTTGATTCTAAGAAGGGTGCCCAAGGTGGTAGTGATACCTCAAAACATACACATGATAAGATGAAGGACAAAAAAAGAAACAAAGATTTCAGGAAAACCAAGGATTCAAAGGTTTTGTCTTTGTGATTTTCTTTTGGTTATACTTACAAAATCCATGTGAGGTCTTATACTTTCTTATTTTTCAGTCCGTTGGTGGTAATCATTATGATATGCTCCATGATGAGACTTCTGAGCTGGTGTATGTCTTTTGCTCTTCCTTTGCACATAAGGCCTCACTCGTTCTATTTCATGTCATTTTTTTTCTAATTAGATGTATAGAAGGAGGGGCTTTATTGTTAATATATTGAATTCATGGCTTAATGCAGTTCCTATCCAGAATCTGATGATGATCATCCTGATCCACAGACTGGTGTTTCTCTGAGTGGTGATGACTTAAAACTCCAGGAAGAGGAATTCAGACGTAAGGTTGAGCTTGAAGCTGGGGAAAGAAAGCTTGAAGAAACTTTGGACAATCAAAGACGAATGGAGAATGAGGCTAAACTGAAACATCTTGCTGAGCAAAATAAAAGATATGCTCAAACATTTCCAGAAAACGTGACAGAGGGAGTCTGTGATGTTTACTTGGATCATGGTGCTAATGATCTTGATTTGCTTGAACCAATTAAACCTATGACTCCAGTAAGCATCCATGTCTCACTCTGTTATATGCAATAAGATGAAAGTCGGGGCTGCTAATTCTTAAATTTCAAGCCTATTTCCATGGACAATATGCCAGAGATATGCTAATAGGAATGTCTTGCTTTTTGTTATGGAAGTAGATCCATTATCTAAAAACCGTATGAACTGGAATTTTTCAGGTGCATTTGATATCAAAGAATGGGTTCACAACCAATTCAGAAGTTGTGTCTGTGAGTTCTACAAATGTTGTTGCTGGGCCAACCAAATATTCATCCCATTCCAGTTTCCAGAATAATAATACTACACATAATCCCAGTATTAAACAAGGTTCTCAATCATATAGTAAAATACCTGTATAGTGTGTCATATATTGGGACAAGTTTGTCATCTTTTCCTATTTTGCAGGGATACCTAATGGAGAAACTCCAGAGGATGAGCTTTTACCCTCCGAAAGACGTACTGGAAGGAGAGGTAGACGTCAAAAGAGTTCTATTAGATCTCAAGATGTGAAGAATCAGATATTGTCATCCGAAAAGGATAATGTTGAAATTACTAGATCCCGTGATAGCCTCCAAATTGGCAGTGGTATACTTTATGCTCTTATTAGTACTTTAATGCATTTTACTTGTTAAATGGGGACCTTTCACGTTTGTTTTTAAACTGATCTTATGGTGCCTAGATTAGTGCTTATGAGTAGGCTTTAAGATATTGGGTGAAGAAACATGTTCAGATTTCGGATCACCTTGAAACACAATGAAAGCTTATTAATTTATTAGTTGCTTTTCATACCATATATGGTGACAGAAACCATATTTGATTTTTTTAACACTGGTCAATAGGTAATAGAAGCAGGAACTTTGATTTGCTTGTTTCTCTCATCAGGTTGGTATATTCTGAATGAAGTTGATTAAATCTTTTTTTTTTAAATTTATAGCAGTAATTCCTTGGGAATGCCCTACATAAGCTCGCTATCAGTTTTGACCACTGTTCATTCTATTGTTTAAGATTGTGCCAATTGTAACCCTATTAACATCATTTCTTTTTTTGCTTAAAGAGTGGTTCTTGCCAAGGAGAATGTTTATATTTACTTTATCATATGGGCAGTTTTGTTTTGACCTTTGTCTATAACAGATCATTGCAACTTAATCCTTTGATAGAATTTACTGTAGTTTGTCTGTCACTATATATTGGTGGGAAAGTCAAGGCCACTACATGGTGTTATTAATTAAATTTGATATTTTGTACATTAGAATCGTGTATCTGTATGAGAGTTTTTTGTTGGTTAGATAGAGGTTGTGTCAATGTCTGAGTAGTTTGTCTTCTGCTTTCTTTGTGATGTTTATTTGGATGTATTTACAGTTTAAGTTTCCTCAATCTTCGATCTTATCCAAAGTATTTTCTGGTATCATCTTGTTGGTCATATTTACGCTTTTTTATTTCATTCATGCTCTCTGAACATGTACCCTGCAAATAAAATAATAATTTCAAAATTGCTTTTCACTTAATCATTCTTGGATCCTGGTTCATCTCTTGAATATAGAATTAATTTTTATCATGGATTTCTTTGCATTGATACAGCTGTTCCTAATCTGGGAGACAGTGGAACAAAGACATTGAGGGAATTACAAGCAGAGGAGGATGATGAAGAAAGGTTCCAAGCTGACCTAAAAGAAGCTGTACTACAAAGTCTTGGTAAACATTATCTCTTAATTTAAATTGGGCTTCTTTTTATGTTAATCCAGTATATAAAAGTGTACTTAACTGCTCAATATTCGACGCCATATATAATAACTATTTCAATCATCTTATCACTGTTAAACATTCTCAAACTATTTGTGACCTCTCTAACATTTTAATATTTTGTTTGTTGGATGCCTTTCAAGCACATAAAAAAATTCCCTTGACTTCAAGTTTGAGGATACCACAGAAGATGACGCCTATGGAAGCACATAATTTTGGGGTTTCATCGAATGAAGTCATTGCTGAAAATGTGAATGGAACTGACATATATGGTACAGGGCTTAGGAATGAAGTTGGTGAATACAATTGCTTTCTGAATGTTATAATACAGGTAGGCGTTTCACAACCCTTTTTTTGCTGGTGTTGTCCGTATTGGTGCACGTTTCATGTATTTATTTATTCATATATTTTAAATCTCTGTATGGTTATCTTCTCTGGCCTTAACTGATTGCCTTTTTTTCCTTTGTGTACATATTTAGTCTTTATGGCATTTAAGGCGGTTTCAAGAGGAGTTCTTGAGGAGATCACCTTCAGAACATTTTCATGTGGGAGATCCATGTGTTGTCTGTGCGTTGTATGAGATTTTCAATGCCCTAAGTGTTGCATCAACAGATACGCTGAAAGAGGCAGTTGCCCCAACATCACTGAGGATAGCTTTGAGTAATTTGTACCCAGATAGTAATTTCTTCCAGGAGGTAAATTCATGTAACTATGGCTGCACCCTCTTCAGTGTTGAAAGTTTCTACTTACCCAAATGTTGATCTTTCCCTCCTAATTATAGTTACTGTTTGATTATGAATTTAAATGTACTGATCTCTCTAGTCGAAAGTTATGACTAAAATGGCAGCAATTGACAGGCTCAAATGAACGATGCTTCTGAAGTTCTGGCAGTAATATTTGACTGCCTCCATCGGGCTTTTACTCCTGGTTCAAGGGTTTCAGATACTGAATCAGCGGAAAAATGTTCCATTAAGACTTGGGATTGTACAAATAATGCTTGTGTTGTCCATTCCCTTTTTGGAATGGACATTTTTGAACAAATGAACTGCTATAATTGTGGTTTAGAATCCAGGCATCTGAAATACACTTCATTCTTTCATAACATAAATGCTAGTGCCCTCCGAACAATGAAGGTATATTTTAATGATAAATTTTTGCTCAGTTCACATCTTTATAATGGTGAAGAGTTTGGGGCATTTTTTATTCCCTGTCTGGTACATGAAATAATTTCCCCTGTCCCTCATTTATATCTTTTTTTTTTTGCCATTCAGTCTATGTGTGTGGAAAGCTCCTTAGACGAGCTTTTGAATCTTGTAGAGATGAATCATCAGTTAGCTTGTGATCCAGAGGCTGGTGGCTGTGGGAAGCTCTACTATGTTCATCACATTCTGTCAACTCCACCACATGTTTTCACGATGGGTGATTTGGAAGTTCTTTACTTCAGTTAGCAGTAGTGCATTTTGTAGGAACTAATGTTGATGCTTATCTTCGGTTTTGCAGTTTTGGGGTGGCAGAACACATGTGAGAATGCTGATGACATTGCTGCAACACTGGCAGCTTTAAGCACTGAGATTGATATCAGTGTCCTTTACTGTGGGCTGGGTCCAAAGAGCTCACACAGCTTGGTTTCAGTGGTATGTATACTTGAATTAACTTTGATGATAAATATTTTTGTTAAGAGAATATAATGTTGTCTTAGCCTTAAATTTGGAAGGATGGGTTTGGATCTTTTAGTATATATGGAAGGCAAGTTATATTGTTCTTTTTATAGGTGTTAGGAGAGATAACTTCTCTATGGTGAGGGTAAGAGAATAGGAGGTAATAGCAGAGTGAGAGATAATGAATTGGAATAAGCAAATACCGCAAGTAGTGCCTTACAGGCAGACTGTCTAAGAGCTGTATCTAATAAAGGCATATTAGTCACAAATTCACACATCTTTGAATATTTCACCTTAACTGGAATCATCATTTGCTGGTCAGTAATATATAAAAATAATAAGGGGAAAAAAAGAAAAAGTAAAAGGAGGGAATTGTAAAGCCCTAGACTTGTGATTAGAATGTGAATGACAAATACTTTCTCGTTCTTATTCTCTGGAATGACCCATCAGAGAATGTGTTTAGTAATTTTCAGTTTATTACTAGTAACTTAGGGCTGTATTCTCCTTCTGTTTTTTGAAAAAAAAAAATTGATACCAGCACTTTATGGGAAATTTACATATAAGATGAATACTGCTCACAAAAGACGGATTAAATTGGAAAAATGTCTGGATTTATTAATCATTTATCTTTGTGATGTAGATACGAATTCTGACATCATTGTTTGTTGCTTTTGTGACTCAGGTTTGTTACTATGGGCAACATTATCATTGCTTTGCCTATAGTCATGAACATGAATGGTGGATTATGTATGATGACAAAACAGTCAAGGTATGACTACCTTTTATTTTGAACAATGCCATGTTAAATGTACTGTTTTTCCAGTATTATGGCATACATGTGGTATTCAGGTGATTGGTAGCTGGGCTGATGTTCTTGACATGTGTGAAAGAGGACACTTGCAGCCTCAGGTTCTTTTCTTTGAAGCTGTTGATTAGATATTGTATGGTATTTATCCCAATTATTTTCTGCAAAGGGGAAGCATCAGTTTGTCTTTACTTGGCACCCAATAACTGTCTCTGATGGGACATTGTTTATAGAGATGTGTTACCTTCTACATCCCTGCAGTTTAGACAGGTAAATAAGAAGTCAAGAAGTTTTGCTAAACATTTAAGAATTGTGATAAATATCAAGATTCAAGAGTTTTGTGATATAAGCAAAGGATTATGTAGGAGAAAGGGTCGGTTTTTGGAATGAACATGTGTCAAAAGGAGATTTCTTTTTATGTTGATGGAAGGAGAATATAGAGTAGGTTGAGATGGTTCTGTTTGGTTATTTTACCCTCGAATATTTTCTTGGATGCCTCAATTAATAAGATGGCTGGGCAGAAGGAGAAAGAAGGTAGAAAGTGGCCAGTCATGAATGAATTGGAGTATATAATGCGGTTGCCAGGGGCTGAGCATACTTGTAAGTGGGGAATTTAGTATATTTAGAAGTCAAAATCTCTGTTGTTTTGTTTTGTTGTTTTATTTTTAAATTTCGGTTATAAAAATATTTCCCTGAAATTTAAAGTTGTATATAGATATCATTATGGCCCCCTTGGGACCTCAACTCTTTGGACCCCATCAGAGTAAAATTGATGATGATGATGAGGGTTGAAGTTTTGCAACTCAGGACAGGATATTGGGAAATCTGGATGGTAGTAAAAAATCTGGGTAGGAAGAAAGAAGGGATCTGTTCGTTTTTTTGATTTAAAGCTATATTGTTGCTGCTGCAGTTGGGCAGTCGATGTTACATTGGCATATCATAGTTAGTGTTTGACAGATCTGCTTTTCATGATTTTGGGAAAGCTTTTTTTTTATTTATGTTGTTGATGAATAATTAGCTTCTCACAATCATAAATTATAATCGAATTGTAGTAATGAAGAATTATATCTTATTACGCTTACATGAAATTGAAATCAGTGATCCTTCAGCCACTGACACTATCAACAACGTGAAACTCCTTCAGGTTATGGCTTGCATGCCCCTAACTAGGAATACCTGGCTTAGAAAAAAAGAATTTAAGCCGTGCGAAACTTGAAAAGGGTTCAACTCAAACCCACATCGTCCAGTTCAACTGAGTTGGGTTGCTGAATAATAATGTTATAGAGGCAAATAATAATAATGTTGGAGTAATATTAGTTGACCTTCAAACTTGAGTTGACGTGTTCAGTTGAGATTTTAGTTCAAATTCATTTCATTTGAATTGACATGAAATGAATTTGAACTGAATTGAATGTGAATTTGAACTCAAATTAGTTTAGCTAAATTAGCCCGGAAAGGGTCAAAAAAATGTTTGGGTAAATATAAATGTTGGGTATTACTAAATCATCCTAAGAAATATTATTTATTTCAAAATTGTTGTATGAAAATTGGTGAGATATCCATATTGGTATGAAAAAATTAAAGCGTGCAAGAACAGTTCATATATTTTCTTTGGACATATTACGCATTTCCACTTAAAAATGGTCATCTCGTAATCCCCGGTGCAAGCGAAATAATCAACTGTTCACGTATCTTATAATCAGAGATGGGTTGGGCTGGTATTATTACCTACAATATTATAAATCCTATTAGACTTCGAATTTGTGTTTAAGATTTTTATATTCAGTTCGTTAATTAGTTCAATATGATAAAATAATAAAAAATTAATTAAATTTTTTATTAAAAATATATAAAAAAATAAAAAAAACCAATCAATTCATAAAAACACACAAATTTATTAGTTAAGGCTTTGAACAAGTTTTATTATGAATCTTGTGGGCCGATCTAACTTGTCAAATTTGTTAATTAACCGACAATGGTTTATGTCCTAAGTTTGTAATTTAAATACGAATTTTTCATAACTTCGTCTTTTGATGACACTAAATCCATTTGAATTTATCCAACCAATCAAATTGAATTTGTAGCAACAAAGCAAATTGGAAACAACATAAAGAGCAAAACATAACAATATACAAGAAAAATAATCTCAACCTTTTATATATTAAAAAAGGATAATAACAATCTACTAATGAATTACGTAAATGTCTCAAGACTCTTACTATATCTATATCACTCACCCTTTCACAAACCAAATTACAAGTTTGCACAACTTGTATTTTTTCACAATGTTTTTCTCTCAAACCTTTAAAACAATCCGCATTTAGAATAATACAACAATTACACTTTTTTTACAAAGCCAAATCAGCTCTTTATATAGGCAACACAAGTCCGCATGCATGTAGAGATAAGTGGCTGACACGCTCAACCACTTGGTGCACTTGATCAACTTTTTTGCTTAAGTGGTCTTCATACAAAACACCCATTTAAACTTCATCAACATGCAAGAGTTAGGCCCTTAGGGAGTATCTTGGGTGGCTCCCTTGGTTGGCTTCCATGCTTCAGGGCATTATGCTTACCTTGGGATTTAACGGTCTAGTGTGATCGATAGTCGTAAGGGTGCTGACTTGGATAAGGTTTTTCATCTTAAAAAAAAAAAAAAAAAAAAAAAAGACATGCAAGAGTTAAACTTTATAATTTCAAACCTTTGGTTGGCCTCCATCACTTTAGTCAAGTAAAAGCCCACAAGTGGCACTATTGCCATCAATGCCTGCCAACTTAACATATAGCCACCATGCACAATCATCTCATAAGTTGTATGAATCAACACATACCTTACCAAAGAACCATGTTATCCATTGAAAATGTGCCACATGCCTACCTATCCTTAGGCATCACTTATTGCCTACCAAACCACAATTGTTGCTAATGTTGGTGCCCAATTCACCAACATAAGTGTTAAAACCAATAACACATGGATTTGGAAATATCCTTCCAATGAATTTAGCTATGCCTATTTGATTGACAATGCTTGCACATGAGGTTGCATCTGAGCCAATTTTGAATATAACAGCATGTGAGCATGTGGACTCTCTTTGTCGATTCTACATACAAGAAAGTATAGGTTTCAACTCACAAACCCTTTCTTCTTTTCTTTCCATTTTTATAGTATATGTATATGTGTATATATACATACAAAAAAAGAACAACTTTCAACTCATAAACCTTTTTTCTTTCCATTTTTGGAGTGTGTGTATGTGTGTGTGTGTATATATATATATATATACACATACATACATACATACATACAAGGAAGAACAACTCATATGTCAAACCTTTTCTACTTTTTTTTCTATTTTTGATGTGTATGTGTGTATAAAAATTAAAAGAAGTAAAAATAGGATAAAAAATGAACTAGTTGGTTTAGGTTTTAGAACCAAGTGTTAGTTGTTATTGTTTGTTGTGATAGAAGAGAATTTTGTAAAAGGATTTGTCTGATCCTATTTCCCATTTTCATTTTTAGAAAAAGACCTGTATAAGAAAGAAAACACCCTTGAGATTTTAGGTTTTCATTTTCACATCCAGTAAATCCGCTCATATCATACTAGATCAAAGTGCCTTCTTTATTTCAATTCAACCACATCACCTCTCTCTTTCTTGCTACTCTTATATCTTTCTTCTCCTTATTTTTTACTCACAAACTCGTTGATGTTACAAATATAACCCTTAAGGGTGGCACCAACCAAGCCTGTGTCGCTTGCAAATACCAATCATGAAAGTGCCATGCTGACTGCCCTTTAGCTCTTTATTTCCCTCCTGACCAACTTAAAATGTTTCATAATGCTTATAAACTATTTGGTGTTCAAAATATCTTGAATATTTTAAAGAATTTAGACCTTGATAAAAAAACTGAAGCAATGCTTTCTATTATTTACCAAGCTAATATTCGTGATAGGTATCCTGTTCATGGTTGTTTGGGCATTATTTATCAACTAGGTTACAAAATTTTGCAAACAAAAGAAGAGCTTCATATAATTCATGCATAAACATCATGATCAATATTAACATTAGGTTACTTCTATTACGGATGATACACCTTCACAACTTGAATTAGGCATGGCTTCTCCTCCTCCTCTTCCTCCTAATAATAATAATAATAATAATAATAATAATAATAATAATAATAATAATTCCCTTTCTTCTTTTCAATCATACTCCACCATATAATGCTCTTGCCTTGCCTTTTTCTCACTCTTATTCTTCTAATAATAACGACTCTACAACTTACATAGTTACCAAAGTTGTTGTTAATTGTATGTGTATTTAATATCAATATGCTACTCTTACCACAAACAATTCCAATAACATAGTCATTTAATCTGATCAAGAGATTGTTCATGATTATGATGAGATGCATTCGTTTTTTAATACACAGACAATCATATATTGATTCTAAAAAAGCTTACGACTCAAGGTAAGCAATCAACTTCTACTCTAACCCTTATGTCATTCTTGTTGTTTGTTTTCATTGTTGTTTTGATTCTCAAATTGAAGGTTGTAGTTCAGTAGAATCATTAAAGATACAACACAATCCATTGAGCAAGTTGTAAAAAATGAATTGAAGAGTGCTGTTGTATGCTTCAGAATGATTAGTGTCAATTGATCAAAAAGCCTAGACTATAAGATTAGTGTGTTCCATATTCTTTTTCTGCTCACTACATAAATTGTTATATAGGTTAGATTCCACAACTTTGACCATATTTATTCTTTTTTTATTTCATAGACAATTGTACTTCTTTGTTAACCACTCACTTACAAATTTACATTTTACAGTTTTTTAATAATATCATTAATTTGATTTAGAATTATGATAAAATATTACAGAGTTTAATCTGATGAGTGAATCATGGAATAAATAGAATAATTATTGTTGTTCTGGAGACATGCTTTCTTGGAATAAATTGGAAAACTAAATAAAGATAAATTTCATACTGAAATCATATTATAAACAACAACTAAGATTATTAAAAAATATTAGCAATAAAGTGCTTTCTCTAATTACAAGTGGAAGAAATTGGATCAACTTTTTTGATGTAGTTACTTAGCTAAGGCACAATTTATTCACACATTATCAAGCACATACAGGGAAGCCTAGTGTTGTAGGGTACATAAGATAGGTATTTGTGATACCTGTCATTCCTTTTTAAGATAACATACATAGATGTTATAGAATATGATACAACAAATAAAATAACGTGTAACATCCTAATGTTAGAATTATCCTTTTAGGCTGAAAACTTAGGGCTAAAAGTGAGATTTTGTGATAGAAAATAGCATTGAAAAGTTTCAAGGGCAAATAATCTTTTAAGAGCTGTATATGACATCTGCATAGGTCTCCCTAGGAGACTATTCCATGCATGATGTAAGAAGAAGGAAATTATGAATTTCCCTTGACACACGACCGTGCATCTCAAGCGCACAACTATGCATTCTTGTTACTCTAATTGCCATATATAGATGCTGATTTTTATTTTTATCAAATAAGTTTTCACCTATTTTGCAGTGTTCGCCGCTATATATTACTGTAGACCTTTTTTTTAATCAAAATATATCTCTAATATATAGCAATAGGTCCTACGCTGACTACTTATGGAAAATATGCGGAAGCTGGATTATAAATCTGTGATGGAAAACTAAAACCCACTGTACAATATCCTAAAATAAAAACTTATGTTTATTATATAATAATAATATCTGAAACATAGAAGATACTGTACATTCTGAATGCATGAGTAATACAAAGCATGCAAGCCACAAACATGCTATCTGCTGAAAACTAAACATATATACATATATATATAACTGAAAGCTCGTGTGAAAATTTGCTCAAGCTCAGCTCCCCAAAACACTAACCTACAAGAAATGAAACTAAGGGGAATGAGTGACAAGTCACTCAGTAAGCATCTCCTACCTCTTCCCTCAGGTAGGCTCTAGACTAAGTTGCTACTGACTAGCTAACTGCTATCTATATGAACTTAACTAAGTTTCTGATAGCCTAATAGCTTCTTCTGATCCTCTTTAGCATATATTATTTTCTTGTCTTTCTTATTAATTATGAGACTTAAAGTACTCTTGAGTTCTCTTAGGATTAACTATACTTTTTTATTTCTTTACTTCTGACGTATATCGTGTAGCTTAATCTTTCCTTTATTTCTTATCTTACATGTTTTTGGTCTTACTGTCTGTATACTCTTCTATGCCATGTAATATGTATCATGGAATGCTGAAATCATGCTATTTACCCTTAAGCCTGTTTACTGAAAACATCTTTCTGAAAACTGTTATTGGGATATAAAGATCTAAAACACCGAAAAGCTGAAACAAACTATTTTTGAAATCTTTGTATCCGAAGATACCTGCTATACTAATCAGACTAATAAATGTAAGGATTCGGTATTCTGACCACGTAGGTTGAACCATTCCAGCGAAGTGTCAGTAAGCTGAAATATCCTACTATACCAGTCCTTGGACTAGTAAGCTGAAATCTAACCAATCTGACCGAAGTCAGAAAGCTGAAATCTCACAAATACCCTATCGAATTCACCCTTACTAACTAACCTGAACATCAGGTCTTAATGCTGAAAACTGATGCAAATAGATGACTTGATCCCTTTTTTGAAAACACTACTTAGCATGCTATGCTGAATGATGCTATTCATGCATGTTATCTTATCAATTCTCTTTTCTTTCTGATTACCATTTATCTTACTGTTGTACTGTTTCTATAACTTATTAAGCTTATTAATAAGTTCCGTGTTCTATTATATTTCTGTCTTTATTTTTGTTTTCTAATCGGAATCTATCACTAGATTACGCTAGTTAAGTCTGTTGATAAGTTTCTTGTATTGTTGTGAGATTAAAGCGTGATTCTGAAAGATATCTTATCTTTTTCTCTTTTCGTTCTTCTTCTATTCTTTTCTCTTTCTTTCTTCTTTTCTTTTCTATATTACTGAAATTATACTTTGTTTCTCATTTTTACTAGGCGCATGAGCGTGCACTATCGAACGCACGGGCGTGTACTATCGAATGTACGGGCGTGCATAAGCTTGCACGGGCCGTGTACCGGTCATGCAGTCCAATCGTACTAGGTTCTAGAATTCTCGATTAAAATCTCATAATAGCTTATGTATGACCGTGCCCCTCAGGTGCATGGTCGTGACCCTCTCTAAAAATTGATCGTGCATGACTCGTATATATGACCGTGACCTTGCTAACACCAGAATACATGGGCGTGCATGCACGAACACACGAACATGCATCTTGCCCTATTTCGACACCCACGACTGAAACCTGTAAGATCACCCTTAAAACTCACCCAAAACTCATCAAACTTCAATTAAACACATAGACATGCAACATACACTGCTATGAAACTGAAAATATGCCTCAAATACTGAAATAACCCAACCAAGGAAACATAAACCCATGGAAACAGGAAGAAAGTAAAGGGATATTTACCTGGAGCTGCTAAGATCTTCTATCTCTCTTACTCTAGCTGAATCTTGGCTGGATTGACTACTAAGGCTGACTGATCTCCCTCTCAAAAGATTAAGTTTAATTGGAAAGAAAGGGGAAGGAAAAAGGTGGTTGAAATTGGCGGAGAGAAAACATTGGTTTATATACCAGCAGACATGCACGAGCGTGCGACAAACATGCATGGGCGTGCATGGCGAGAAAGGAACGCACACCATGATCAACCATGGCAAAAGGTTTGCCCCTTTCCCCTGCTTTCTTTACATATGGTAATTTTTTGTTTGAGTTTGATGGTGATTCCAGCATGTCTATGATTTATATAGCATGATTGAGTAAATGAATGATAATGTGAAAGTGATGATTATGAAGTTTGCTAATTAGAAACATGTTTTATATGTATGTTTATGTATATGTGATTTTAAGGAGTTTTGGATGATTGAGTGTGGGATTTAGTGGTATTGATGTGATGAGCTTGTGCTTATGAAGTGTCTTAAGTGTGAAATATAGTGGATGATGGCTAATTTGTATGTGGAATGAGAATGAATAAGATTAAGCTTGTTTAGCCATGAAAATGGTAAGATAAAGCAAAAACGTATGATCGTGCGCCTACAGGACACATGCCTGTGTAGTCATGCCTTGTAAGGTCATGGTTGTGTTCATGAAATTATGCAAGATTGGATCCAAACAAAGTCACAATTGTACAGGGCAAGGTCATGATCATACATGGTAAGGTCACGACCGTACATCTACAAAATATATAAATAACACATAAATTACAAATGCTAGCACAGTTAGGCTGCATGACTGGTAGATGGCCTGTGTACCTTGGTGCATGCTCGTGCGTCCAAATACGTACGCTCATGTGATAAGCAAAAATTAAGATTTAAGCACAGAAAAAAACACCGAACACAAGAGGCTTAAAATCACAACTATAAGACATTTTAATAAGATAAAATAAGTGACATGATACATCATATACATATTATGATATGACATGTCATATCAATGTTTTTAGAAAAAGGATCCAAAGATCAAAATGCATATTTTAAAGTAGAAAAATATGATGTTCTATACATCTTTTTAACGGTGAATATAAAGGGGCACTGTGGGTATACATGCCCGATGATTGGAAATTATTAGCATCCGTTATGTGGGAAGACTTTATATATGTTGGTTATATATCAGTTTCAGTTTTCGATGTCAGTATCAGAATACTAACTAGCCTCAGTTCAAATAAACCTTATTTGGCCAAGGTGCCAAATCCCAATATTCATTACTCTGATTAGCATAACCGATTTTCAATCAGGCCAAAGGACTATTTTCCACCCATAGTTTGAGGTGGGGACAAAGTCCCACCCGTTTAAGTTTAAAAGCCCAGTCTCCCACCATAACCCAGTTTTTTATAATTTTTGTATTGAAATGACTAAACTACCCTTTTCAAAATTAAAAAAGTTATAATAAAAATATAAAATAATTTTTAAATATAAATATTTTCAAAAAATATTAAAAAAATTTTAAAAAAAATTTTAAATTAAAAAAATTGAAGCAGCCACCCATAATAGAACCAGGTGGCCATTTCTGACCACCTGGTTGCTCTGGCGTCCTTTTCGGTGGAGGCGACCAAATCGATCGCCTCCAATTTTGGCAAAGCTGGCCGCCTCCGTCAGAAATAAAGGCAAAAAACGACCAGATCTGGCCTCCCCTGAAACCAGGTGGCCGAAAATGGCCACTTGGTTCTCTTATGGGTGGCCACCGCTGCCCGTGTCGGTGACGGTAGCTGCTTCAATTTTTTAAATTTAAAATTGTTTTAAATATTTTTTTAATATTTTATATTATATAAAATTTATTTTATTAATTTATAAAATTTTAATATTAAAAAGACAAAAATATCCCTGATTATTACTGTACATTTATTATTTTTAATAAAAAAAATAGGTTACGGGTGGGAGACTGGGTTTTTAAACTTAAGCGGGTGGGACTTTGTCCCCGCCTCAAACTATGGGTGGGAAATAGTCCCTTGGCCTTTCAATTATGATGTTTGTAAATAAAATTTTATTTTAGAATCTTCAGATCAATACAAATAATTTTTTTCATAAGTCAAGCCTAAGGGTAATGTAACGGCCCAAACCTTCAGGCCCTAGGCTGGTACGAGTCTGTTGTTTCGGGCCTTGGCCCTCTACTGGTCGGTTATGATGGCCCCTCTCAGCCCATCTCATAGTAGGTACTGTCCTTCCCCCGAGGTTTTTTAACGCCTTCCATACTACTCGAACCCACGCCTTGGGGGACTAAAGGTAATGGAAACATAGTGTATATCTATCCATTCCCAATGGATAGATACACACCATGCTTCCATTGCCTTTAGTCCCCTAGGGCGTGGGTTCGAGTAGTGTGGGAGACGTTAGAAAACCCCGAGGGGAGGGACAATACCTACTAAGGGATGGGCTAAGAGGGGCTGTCATAGCTGATCAATAGAGGGCCAAGGCTCAAAGCAACAGACTCGTATCGGCGTAGGGCCCGAGGGTCTGGGTCGTTACAGGTAAAGAGTATGTTTTCAACATAATTCATCTCATGACATTAAATGAAAACTTAAACCAATTGACAAGTAAACTAGATGACATGATTTGATATACAAATTTGAGAATAATAGGATAGGCAATGTAGAAATTGTCAGAACAGAATCATTGCTTGTGATAAAAAAAGTTAGGGAAACGCTTATTGAATGATTTAACACACTCATTTTTTATGTTTTCCTTCTATATAGGTCAGTTAGATAAGAGGTGATGAGGATTGAGCTGGCTATGACTATAGGGGAAATTCACCTAGTTTGGATTAGGGGGCATATCAGTAGTTTGCATACGTGTACAATTTTTATGCTTGGTTGTGTGAAGTTCATGCATGTATTTCAGCACAATTTGTACATGTAGCACCTGCTGTCGTATATATTATTGTTACTATAATATTTATGTTTATAATCAAAATAATATATTATTGTATTATTCTGAGAAAAGAAGTCTTTATTAGTATATACAACAGGAATCTTACACAAGTTGTTTATTAAAAATGTGTGTTGTATGGAAGTTTCAAATAAAATGTGGTAATATGTTGAAAACCCATTGTACAGTATCCTAAATAGAACTCATATTTTATTTCTTATATTAATATTAATATCTAAAAATACATAATTAATACTGTACATCCCTTATGCATAAGCAATATAAGGCATGCAAGCCAACATGGTATCTATTGAAAACCGAATATATATATATATATATACACACACACACACATACACACACATACATATATATAAAATTGAAAACATCATATGAAAACCTGCTCAAGCTATATCTCATGCTCTAGCCATCTCGTGCTTCAAACTCAACTCGCTAAAACACAAACTTGTAAGAAAAGATAACTAAAAAGGATGAGTGACATGTCACTCAGTAAGCATCTCTTATCCCTATTCTCGGGTAAACACTAAGCTGACTTGTACCAACTTGTGACAAATCATAAAACTTTAAGCTTTATCTGAATGGCTAGCTACTAACTGAAGAACTTAATCAAGTTCCTAATAGCCTAATAGCTTCTTCTACTCTAGCTTTAGGCATCCTTTTATTTTGGCTTCTTATCTTTAGTCTTTCCTTATTTTGTCTCTATAATTTTATTGTTTCTTATCTGACATTTTGTTTCGTAGCTTACCATATTATCGTAGTTGATAGACTATGCTTAACTTCTTTTATACTATAAATTTCTTTCCTTCAAAGGCTTTAACTAACACCCTGCCATAATTACGTATATGGATATATGTATACAATAAAGTATGAATCATTAGATCCTCGGGACTAGTGTAGCATCCCAAGATTAGAAAAGTCCTTAGGGATAGAATTTTAGGGTTAGATGTAAGATTTAGAAATAAATTGGGAGTTTAAAAGAGTTTAGGGGTGAGATAGTAAGTTTCTAGAGCCTGTGTGGCTTTTGCATGATTTCTTTTGGGAGGTTTCAATCATGTGTAGCGCGAGAAATGAAGTTTATTCATTTTCCCTTATGCACTCCCGTGCACTGTGCCCTGCACGCCCGTGCAAGTGGGTAGAAGAGAGAGAGACAAGAGATTTAATGTTTCTCACCTAACTTTTCTTATTTTCAGCCAAGTTTCTCTTTGCTTTCAGTCGTTCCCAGCCTTAGACCAGATTTTCAGCTTCCAGCAGCTCCCAATCTAGCTAGAGAAGAAAAAGAATATATAGATTTGAGATTCCAACAGCCATGGTAAGAGGTAAGTGTTTGCTTGTTTCTTCCTTATGTTTCTCAGCTTGCATTTGATGATTAATGATGCTTGGATGTGTTCCTAACGTGTTTATGAGCTATGTGCATGCTTTTATCTTAATATGTGATGAAATGATGCATGAGATGATGATTTCCACCCTTGAACCATGCTTGTTTTGCTTGTGTGTGTTTATGTGAGAGAATAAGATGATTTCCATGGTGGATTGACTTGTGGTTGATGAAGAATGAAATTGAAGTGATTTACATGCTTATTGAAGTGCTAGAAATGCATGTTTTCAGTTAATTTGAGTTTGGATGCAAAATGGTATGGTTTTCTGCATTTCCAGGTAAGTGTTGTCGATGTAGAGCAAGACACATGCCCGTGTGCCCGCTTGAGCACGCCCATATGCCTTTGTTTCTGTAAGGACATGCCCATGTGCATGAAGTGTGCATGGCTTGGTTTGCAGAAGCATGCTTGTGTATCCTGAGGGACACGACCGTGTGCCAGTTCTTTCAAAGTTTTACATAGTTTTTCCAGAAGTTAGCACGACCAGCTGCACGGCCAGTGCACGACCCCGTGTGTCTGGGCATACACCTGTGTGCCTTTACCTTGCATGCCCATGTGTGTCTCTTGCACGCCTGTGTGCTTTGCCCATATGCCTGTGCAACAGCAGAATTTTCCAGATAAAGCAGTAAAATGAAATATAAGGATTGGGTAACCTTTTCAAAGGCTAATAAACATCAGATAAGCAGGAAATTAGATAATAATTACTGCATGAGCATTTCATAGCGTGACATATAGCATGAGAATGGATCAAAAGATCTGAATTCAGTAGCATTCAACATTCAGAACCTGACATTCAGATTCGAGTTTTGGGTGAACTTGAGGGAGCATCTATGGGATTTCAACCTTCTGACACCAGTCAGATCGTTCAGTATTTTACATTCAGCTTTCTAGCCCTTAGCTAGACTATTCAACCTAGATAGCCAAGATGTCAAATCCCTGTGTTCATCAGCCTGATCAGCACAACAGGTATCTTCGAATACATAGATTCAGATGCATGCATTTTAGTTTCTAGTTAGCATGACATGACATTTAAATCATGGCATGAATGAACAATGCCATCAGATAACAGAATAAGTAGCTTTCAGATTCTAGCAAGCTATTAGATGAATGTTAGGGCCAAGGCCAGGTATGTTTGTTTTTGTGTATGCTTGCTTGGGTTGAAAGAAGTAAGGAACGCTTACTGGGTGATCTTTATCACTCATCCTTTTCCTTCTTCTTTCCTTTCAAGTGTGTGTGCTGTTTACGAGGAACGGGCGGGTCGTGGCTGACGGAAAGGACTCCACATAGTTTTCAGTGTGTAATTTCAGTTTTGGCCTGTTGGGTCTTAACTTGTAAATGTTTTATTTACTCAGATGTAAGAATGATGTACAGAAACAGTTGTATATTTATGAAAAGGCCATTTTAGGTCCATTGTATATTGTACATTGTACAGTTGTATATTTCAGTTTTGTTTTCAACTTCCGCAATGCGTATGGATTTAGTAACAGGTTTCTTTTCGTAGGATTTCCGTCGCGTGTACTCAATTTCCAGATTATTAATAAAAAGAAATGATATTATTCAGCAGTAGGGGTATGCGTGGCGGCAGGTCCTACAACTAGCACTCTATTACTTCCTATTTTCTTTACATTGTCTTTCTCCTTTAAGTTAGAAGGTAGCTAATATGTTTATTTTGTTGTAATAGTCATAATTTGTTACGAGAATCCATCTAATATCTTTTCTTGTTATGATATTGATTATGGTTCTTATTGAATTCTAATTATAGAATGTGATTGCTTCTGAATCTTAACTGGTCTCTTTTTTGTCTTTAATTGTTATATATGTTGTACTAAAATGCTAGTAACTCATCAAGAGTTATTATCTAACTATAAGCTTTACTATCTGATTCATAGTTGTTCAATTTCTTGTCTATTATTCTGTTATGGTTTATTCTGTAAACTTGTTTATTCTATTATGTATTTGATATTCTACATGTACTTATATTTCTGGTGTACATATCCTGACTGTTTACTAATTATCAGTCTATTTAATAGTTTCTCTATCGTTTTATTAATACACATAATAGTTTTTCTGTTTTGATTAATCTTATGCTAAGTATGACATGATATGAAGATTCTAAAATCATGTCTAATCATGTTAAAAATCATATCTGCATTCTTAGGCCTGTTTACTGAAAACATCTTTCTGAAAATTGGCTTTATAAAAATATTAATAGGATCCGAAGATCTTAAAATGCTGAAAATATTGAATAAAACTGTATCTGAAAACTCTATGTATTTGAAAATATCTATTGTGTTATACAAACTGATGAATACAAGGATTCAATACTTAGCCATGTAAGTCATTAACTTATTGATACTTAATCAGTAGGTTGAAATCAGTTAACAAATGCATACCATCGTATATATCAATTTGCATTAATGCTAGCTCCCTTTCTATCGGGTGTACAATTGTACATCAGCATATCTGACGTTGGCCCCTTTTCTAACGGGTGTATAAATGCACACTAGTGTATATAAATGTAGTGTTGGCTCCCTCTTTAATAGACACACAACTCACGAATGCCCCCTCGTGTTCTCTTCTAAAATAATGTTCGGATCATTGTCTTTCTAATTTGAAAACACATACATGTAAATCATTTGATCCCTTAATGAAAGCATTGAGTTGACATGCCATGTCATGCAATGCATGTTAATTTATTTTTCTTCCCTTTTGAATATATTCTGTTTAACTGAATAACTGTTGTAGTTCTGTTCTATGTGTATCTTACTAAAGTTACTGTTTCATTACATTCTGTTATATGAAATTTTGTTAACAGTCTATAAACATATCTCTTTTATGATGCAAAGATCCTATACTCTAGTTGATCAATTTTTAGTCCTAGAAAATATTTCATTTTACCAAGGTCTGACATCTTAGACTCCTTTGACATTTTTCCTTTGAATTTTTTAATTTTTTGTTGTCTTCTCCTATCATTAAGAGATCATCAACATACAATGAGATAATTAGCTTAGTTTCATTCTTCACCTTTTTAATATATATATATATAGTAGATTCATTTTAACTGCATTCAAAACCTTGGTTCAATAGGTGAGATTGAATTTTGTTATACTAGGCTTTTAATTTTTGCTTTAGGCCATAAAGGGCCTTGTGTAACTTGTGAACATGAGCTTTTTTCCCTAATGCTAATCACCTTTTAGGTTGATCAACATCAGTATCTTCTTCTAATATACCATTTAAGAAGGTAGATCTCACATTAAGATGAAAAATTTTCCAATTGTATTTAATAGATATTGCAACTATAAGTCTTATAATGTTTTCTGCAGAAACAAGGACAAAAGTTTCAAAGAAGTTAACTCTTTGTTGTTGCATATAACCTTTCATAACAAACTAAGCTTCATGCTTGTTAATGGAGCCATCTGGATTTAATTTAGTCCTATAAATCTATTAACTCTAATAGTTTTGTGATTTGTAGGCTTTACAACTAGACTCTATGTTGCATTGTTGTTAATCATACTAATTTGCTCTTTCATAATAGCTAATTATTCTTTACTACCAGCAACTTCCTTAAAAATCTTAGGTTCTTTAATTGCTAAGTTACATTTGCTATAAACATCTTTTTAAGGTTCTTATTCTGGTAGTTGGTATCTCTTCATCATTGGTTTCTACATTAATCTCAAGTAGTGTGCAAGTCTTCTATGCATTGTTGGAGTTGCTTTTGTTTTCAAGAACTTTTGCTTTTTCCAAGTTGCTAGTTCATCAAATTTCACATTTCTGCTTACCATAATCTTATATGTAATGGGATTGTAAATCCTATAACCCTTAAACACAAGGCTATAACCATTTAACATACTAATTTTAAATCTTGCATTCAGCTTACTCCTCTTTTCTTTTGGCACAAGCACATAACAAAGACACCTAAGTACTTTAAGATTATGTATTGTAATTTTGCTACCATACCAAGCCTCATAAGCAGTAACCTTTTTAAGAGCCTTTATAGGCAGCAAATTTAGCAAATAAATATAAGTGTTTATAGCCTCAGCCCATAAATACTTAGGCATTTCTTTTTCGATCATTAAGCACCTTAACATATACATGATTGATCTCATTCTTTCTCTTACTGACTTTATTTTGTGGAGTATAAAAAGAGGTAAGTTGATGAATAATGCCTTGAGAATTGTAAAATGCTAAAAAATCATAAGAAATGTTCTTTGAACCATTATCTATTTTGAGTATCTTGATGCCATACCCAAATTATTTTTCAACCTCAGCCATGAACCTTTTAAGCAAATCAAAAACCTTTGACTTTTGCCTCATAAAATAAATCCAGTAAAATCTGGTCAAACTTATTGGTCCACATAGGTTAAAGTACATAAGTTACAATTTTTCAAAGGCTTTTGAATTGCTTTTAGAGAAAGGTAACTTAGTTTGCTTTCTAAGCTAACATACCTTAAATGCATCTTATTGATCAATTATAGCAATGAGATTTGTAATGAGTTCTTCATCATGTATATTTCTTATAGTAGTGTAGCTTAAATGGCCTAGCCTTCTATGCCATGGACTAGAATTGTCCTCTACTTGCTTATTTGCATTTAAATATGATAACTTCTAGTTCATAGCAAAATTTTTATCTCTCATACATACATTCAATAGTTCACAACCATTAAGATCAATTATGATGCAAGAGTTTTTTGAAAATGCAATTCATATCCTTTCTATAACATTTGACCAACATTTAGGAAGTTATGCTTAAAGGCATATAAAGTACATTTTTCATATGCTATATATTTGCTAAAGCATGAATTTATGCATCTCTTATTCCTTTTACATCTAAAAGATCAAAATTTCCTTTTTTGAACTTGGACTAATATGACTCCACTAGACTTTTTAGGGTTGAAATATCATTAGTCATGTGGTTTGAGCAATTACTGTCAATTAACCATGTAGCCTGATCTCCAAAGTTATATAGTAGGTGGCAATAAATGAATTTTCTCCTAGTTCATCTGGTTTTTTCATAATCTGAACTTGTGGAGCTTGATTATTTCCCTTGTTTTTACACAACTTGTCAATGTGTCCTATCTGGTTACAAGTCTTGTATCTCACATAACCAGTAGTAATTTGTAGAATGCCCTACTTTTTTATGTGTAATAAGGACAAGGTGCATATTTGTTCTTTTTTTTTTTCTCCCTACTACCTCATTTTATGTTTCTTCTCCTCCATTCTTTTAACTAATTGCTTTTTACTAGAATTGCTACTCAAGCTCATTTTTTGGTGCTTATCAGTGAGTGCACTTTCAGTGGACCCTTCTTACCTTAAGGCCCTTTTTTAATCTTGAGCCTTTAAGACATTCACTATATCATTTAAGGTAAGCTCTAAAAAAACTTTAATGCCTTCAAGGGAGGAGATTTTCGCCTAATATCTTTCAGGAATACTCACAAGGATTTTTTAACAGTCTTCTTATTAGTTAGAGGTTCACCCATTAATCTAATTTGGTTGACCACTTTAATCACCTTATCAATATATTCCTTCATAATTTTCGCTTCTTTCATTTTTAGAATTTAAAATTCTCTTCTTAGATTCAAGATATTCATTTGTCTTGATCTCTTATTCCCCAAGGAGTCTTTTTTTAACTTGTCCTAGGCATCATTTGTTATTCCACAAGCTACTATCTTTGTGAACATAACATTCGTTACATCTTAGTGAATTATAAACAAGGCTCTAAGTACCTTTGCTATCTCATCTTCATGCATGTTAATCTAATTCAAGGGTGGATTAGGTCCCAAAGGGAATGACTGCTTATCCTTTTCAACATATTGCTATAATCCTAACCTTTTCAAGAATGCCTTCATTTTCACAGCCCATAAATGATAGTTCTCACCGTTGTATATTAGTGGTGACAGAGAAAAAGAAGATGAAGCCATAATGACTTACTTATTTGAATAAATTTATATCTATTAGTAAACAATCATAGTCCCTTAAGATAAAAAATTCAGCTTTGATACCATGTTGGTTTAAAGTTGAGAAGCTAATGACTAAAATAGACAAAACTGATCAAGAATACATATGGAAATAACTATTACAAAATGTCATAAACAAAAGGCAAACAAAGGAAGCTTTTTCAAGAGAGTTGAAGATAATTTTTTCTAGACTCATTATCTTTATTAAATCAAGCGCAAAACTTTTTATACAGTTCAAAATACAGTAAAACTGTAATAGTCCAGGGGTAGAAATGTCATTTTAGGCTCTGAGATAAAGGGTAAAAGAGAGATTTCCAGTTAGAAAATGTTTTCGAGAGGATTCAAGGGTAAAAAAGTCTTTTAGAAGCCTTTCGTGGCTTATACATGGATATTCTGGGAAGAATATTCAATGCATGACGCGAGGAGAGGGAGATTTGAGATTTGAGATTTTGAGGGGCACACGCCGGTGTGTCCAGGACGCACGCCCGTGTCCCAGGTGAGAGATGCGCATATAAGCTTCTTTTCCCACATTTTTGTGCAGTTTATTTCCTTCACCTTTTCTCTTCTCCTTTTTCCAGCGAACCCTAGACCAGAAACCGTCCAGCCAGTAGCCATTGTTCCGGTTAAAGATCCAGGAGCAGCTAGAGAGAGAGAGATCCGGATGCCATGACTAGAAGTAAGTATTTCTTTACCTCTTCACTTAGGTTTCCAGCAAGCTTTTCTGATTTTTAAGCTTATTGTATGGTTGTTGTGTAATGTGAATGTTTCCCCGTATGATATGATGATGATGGAAAGCTTTGAGTGATGATTTATGAGTTTAATATGCAATGTATGTTGTGTATGTTGCTTGGGTATGCTTTTGATGAGAAATGCTTGAGATTTGACATGTTAAATGAGAGATGTATGAGTTGAGTATGTTTATGGGCATGAGAATATGCTATGTTTATGTTTGATTGAGAAATGGTTGATATTTAGATTTGTTTGAGTGGGATTTTCTGGGTTTCCAGACGTATCGGTATATTCTGGATGGACCACATGACCGTGTACCCGAGGGGACACACCCATGTGGCCTCAAATCTGTATGAGACATGGCCTTGCATGTCACCTGTGTGCGTATGAAAATCCACACACACACACCCGTGTACCCGAGTGCACACACTCGTGTGTCTAATCCCAAATCTACACACCCGTGTAGGCAAGACACGAGATGGTGTTGAGGCAGCTACACGCCCGCGCAGTGCGATACATGTCCATGTGCCCAGTCATGCACGACCGAGTATTTACACCACACGCTCGTGTGGTTAGCCTTTTTGTTTGAGAAATATTTCAGAACCTTGCATGCCCAAGAGCACGAGAGGGTCACGCTCTCGTATGCCTTGACACACGCCCGTGCACGTATAGACACACACATTTGTACGGCTTAAGAAAGATAGAAAAAAGAATTTCAAGTAAAGATAAGCTACCCTAAGCATTCCTAAGAGAATTCTAAGCTTGAGAAATATAAGATTAATACGAGATAACAACATATCATGCATGATTATCTAGCATTAAGCATGACATGCCACACATGAGATATTTTCAGAAAAAGGGATCTAAGGATCCAAGAGATGTTTTAAAAGTATATATATATATACGATGTTCCGAACATCAGTTAGGGGCAGATACGAGGGGGCACTTGTGGGTTCGCACGCCTGCTAGAGAATAAGATAAAAGAAGAGCAGTAAACAGTAATACCCCGCTGGGGTGTCTACATATTATATTTAATTACAGAAGAGCAGTAAACAGTAATACCCAGTTAGGGTGCCTACATAAACAGTCAGACTAGCTATAGGTAAAGTGAAGTCTATTAAGCTAGTAATCAGATTAATAATGAAATTGAAACAGAACAAGAAAGCATTATAGGAAGAAAACAGAGAATAAGATAAAAGAAGAAGTTATTAGGCTACCAGAGAACTTAGTTAAGCTCATCAGCTTAGTAGCTAGCCAGATTTGCATCAGCTTAGAGCCTACCCGAGGGTAGAGGTAGGAGATGCTTATTGAGTGTCTTATCACTCATCCCCCTCAGTTTCCTTTCTTGCAGGTTATTGTTTTAGGGAGCTGAGCTTGGAGCGCGAGGTGGCTGATGAGTGGGATACAGCTTGAGCGGGTTCTCACTCGATACTTTTAGTTAGACATATATGTATGTATGTATTCAATTTTTAGTAAATAGCATGTTGGCTCGCATTCTTGTGTTGCTCAAGCATATGAGATGTACAGTATCAGATTATGTTTTCAGATACTAATCATTAATATTAAAATACGAGTTTGATTAAAGATACTGTACAGTGGGTTTCAGTTTTCCATCATATTTATTTTATACACTTCCGCATTACAAATGTTTTTAGTACAATTTTTGTGTAGGGTTTCCTATTGGATGTGATGGGTGATGATGTTTAAATAGTCATTAAATAAAATAATACAATATAGTTTTCATATAATAAATAAATAACAGCAGTACGATGACCGACAGAAAGATGATCCGATATGCTACCTTTATGTTGAGAGGTGATGTGAGGGTGTGGAACCTCGCGAGGACGTCAGTTGATGTTGAGAGTTTGTCTTGGATTGAATTCAAGAGGATGTTTGAGGAGGAGTATTGTAGTGCAGATATGGTACATGCTAGAGCCCACGAGTTTATAGAATTGACTCAAGAGAACAGTTCGGTTAAGGATTATGCCATCCGGTTTAATGTGCTAACCATATTTGTTCCAGGAGTAGTGGGTTTCGAGTCTATCAGAGTTCAGAAATTTATGCATGGTTTGCACTCTGCGATAGCCAGAGATGTGATGATTGGTTCTTCGCTGCTACAGAGATTCAGTGAGGCTTTAGGGAGAGCCTTGAGATCTGAGGTATATTTGCAGAGGATGGGTTTCTTTTCGAGGCCAGCAGAGAGAGCACCTGAGAGAGGTGGAGATAGAGGTAAGAAACCTATGCAGTCAAAGAATAGTTTAAGGGTAAGAGACAGAGGCAGATAACAGAGTTGTCTGTCTGTAGGACTTGTGGCAGAAGTTACCTAGGAGAGTGTCTTACGGGTTAGGATGTATGCTTTAGATGCCGTCAGCCTGGTCATAGATTTTCTGAGTGTTTGACAAGAGGAGTTGGAGTTGGGCTATCAGTTGGTAGAGTAGGTCCCAGCCGAGGTTTTAGAGGTCCAACTGGTAGAGGTAGTGGAGCTCAGAGAGGAGGTGTCAGTACACTGAGAGGTGGAGGCAGAGCTAGAGTCTTTGCGGTGAGGAGAAAACAGACTGAGATGATCCCCCATGCAGTTACAGGTCAGTTGACTTTCTTGGATACTCTTTTATATGTGTTGATTGATTGTGGTGCCACACATAGTTTTGTGTCTCGAGGAGTGATAAAGAGATTAGGGTTGACTCCTAGTGTGGCAGAGAGGAGTATTTGTATTGAGATGTCTGATGGTGGTGTGATAGTGAGTGATTAGATACTGGTATATCAGGAGGTAATGATTATGGGTAGAATACTGAAGATAAATTTGATCATGTTGGAGTTAGCTGATTTTGACATGATCTTAGACATGGATTCCTTGAGCTGTTATAGAGTGGAGATAGACTGTAAGAGGAAAAAGGTTAGATTGCAAGTAGGCTCTGATCAGTTCACCTTTGGTGAGGGTAGAATGAAGACAATGTTCATTTCCTGTTTGCAAGCAAGAAAATTGTTGAACAAAAGATGTGTAGGATACTTGGCTAATACAACATGTAGAGAGGTAGTTGAGTCAAGTATCAAAGAGGTGCTTGTAGTTAAAGAGTTTTCAGATATTTTTCCTGAGGATTTGTCGGGATTGCCTCCAGAGTGAGAGTTAGAGTTTGCGGTTTAGTTACTTCCCGGTACGACTCATATTTCAAAGGCTTCGTATCGAATGACTCTAGTAGAGTTACAGGAATTAAAGAAACAGCTTCAGGAGTTGATTGATAAGAGGTTTATAAGGCTAAGTTATTCACCATGGGCGCTCCAATTCTATTTGTGAAGAAGAAATATGGTTCCTTAAGGATGTGTATAGATTACAGAAAGCTAAACAAAGTGACAGTTAAGAACAAATATCCATTGCCCAGGATAAATGATTTGTTGGACCAGTTGAGTGGAGCTGCAGTGTTCTTCAAGATTGATTTGAGGTCTGGGTATCATTAGATCAGAGTTGCAGAGAGAGATATGTATAAGACTACTTTCAGGACAAGGTATGACCACTATGAGTTTGTAGTGATGCCATTTGGTTTGACGAATTTTCCAAGACTATCTAGATAGATTCGTTGTTATGTTTATCGATAACATCTTGGTCTACTCGAGGAGTGTAGAGGAGCATGTAGAGCATCTGAGATTTGTTCTTCAGAGATTGAGAGATCATCAGATTTATGCTAAGTTTGACAAGTGTGAGTTCTGGTTGAGTAGTGTATCCTTCCTTGGACACGTAGTTTCAGCAGCAAGTATTTCAGTGGATCTGAGTAAGATCGAGGTCATTTTGAGTTGACCGAGACCGAGGACTACTAGAGAGGTGAGGAGTTTTCTTGGATTAGCTGGTTACTACAGGAGGTTTATAGATGACTTTTCCAATATAGCTAAACCGTTGACAACTTTGACTCGAAGTGAGACGCCTTTTGTTTGGATTGAAGAGCGTGATGCTCGATTTCAGGAGTTAAAGTAGAGGTTGACGAGTGCTCCAGTGATAGCATTGCCTTAGGAGGGTATTGATTATGATGTTTACACAGATGCTTCCCATCAGAGGATTGGAGCAGTGTTGATGCAGTTAGGTAGGGTGATTGCCTACGCTTCTAGGCAATTAAAGGATCATGAGTTAAGGTACCCTAGGCATGACTTGGAGTTAACCGCTGTAGTGTTTGTTTTGAAGATCTGGAGACAGTATCTATATGGTGTCAGATGTTGTATTTATTCTGATCACAATAGTTTAAAGTATTTCTTCACCCAACGAGAGTTAAATATGAGATAGAGGAGATGGTTAGAGCTGGTGAAGGAGTATGATTGTGAGATCAGATATCACTCAAGGAGAGCTAATGTGGTAGTAGATGTTTTGAGTAGGAGAGTAGCCTTGTCTATTGTTACCGTTTAGAGAGAGTTACAGCATGAGATCGCTAGAGACGAGATTGAGATAATGACAATCAGTTTTTCCAGACTTCAGGTAGTTTTTACTTTGTATGATGATATCAGAGAGTCTCAGAGGGCCGATTTATGGGTTCAGAGTATGGTTCAGAAGACTTCAGAGGGTACAGTTTCAGATTTTGAAGTCAGAGATGATATTCTGAGATTCAGAGGTAAAGTATGTGTGCCAAAGGACACAGAGTTGAGACACAGGATTTTGTCATGGGCTCATGATACGGTATATTCAGCTCATCTAGGCAATACAAAGATGTATCAAGATCTCAAGAGATCATTTTGGTGGTCTGGTATGAGGAGAGATATAATAGAGTATGTAACCAAGTGTTTGACTTATCAGTTGGTCAAGACAGAGCATCAGAGACCATCTGGTTTGTTACAACCTTTGAGGATTCCCGAGTAGAAATGGAAGAGCATTTCAATGGATTTTATATCAGGACTCTTTAGAGTACAGAGAGGCTATAACAGTATTTAAGTTATAGTTAACCGATTGAGTAAGTCTGCATATTTCTTGCCAATCAGAGATGGTATGAGTACAGATCAGTTGGGTCGTCTGTATGTCAGAGAGATAGTCAGGCTTCATAGAGTTCCCAGAGATATAATGTCAGACAGAGATTCGAGATTTTTATCAATCTTTTGGGGCAGTTTACAGAGAGCTTTGGGAACTAGACTTCATTTCAGTTCAGCTTATCATCCCCAGACAGATGGTCAGACTCAGAAAGTCAACCAGATTCTAGAGGATATATTGAGAGCCTATTGTAGAGATTTTTAGACTAGTTGGGCTGAGATATTGCCATTGATGGAGTTTGCCTACAACAACAGTCATCAGTTTACCATTCAGATGACACATTTTGAAGCTCTTTATGGTAGAAAATGTAGATTACCGTTTTATTTGGATGAGATGGATGAAAGAGATTCACTAGAGTCAATAGTGGGTCTAGAGATGACTCAGATGATGATTAAGTAGATCAGAGTAATCAGACATAGGATTAAGCAGACCCAAAATCGTCAGAAGAGTTATGCGGATCTGAGACGTAGGGAGGTAGAGTTTGAGATTAGAGATCACGTTTTCTTAAGAGTTACTCCCTATAGACGAGTTTTGAGATTTGGTAAGGAAGGAAAGTTAGCTCCGAGATTTATTGGTCCGTATTAGATTTTGGAGAGAGTTGGCAGAGTCGCCTACAGATTGGCCTTACCAACTAGTATGGACAGAGTTCATAATGTATTTCATGTATCCCAGTTGAGGAAGTATATGAGAGATTCTTCGCATGTGCTTCAGATTGAGGATCTTGAGCTAGCAGATGAACTGAGTTATCATGAGACATCTGTTCAGATTCTAGATTACAAAGTGAAGTCCTTCAGAAGTAGAGAAATCTTGTTGGTTAAGGTGTTGTGGAGGAGTCAGAGAGTTGAGGAAGCCACTTGGGAGATTGAGTCTGAGATGAGAGATAAGTTCCCAGAGTTGTTTAAGTAATTCTGGGGATGAAATTTTTATTAGAGGGGGAGATTGTAATAGCCCAGGGATAGAAATGTCATTTTACGCTTTGAGATAAAGGGTAAAAGAGAGATTTCCTTTTAGGAAATGTTTTTGAGAGGATTCAAGGGTAGAAAAGTCTTTTAGAAGCCTTTCGTGGCTTATACATGGATATTTAGGGAAGAATATTCCATGTATGGAGTGAGGAGAGAGAGATTTGAGATTTTGAAGGACACATGCCCGTGTGTCCAAGACGCACGCCCGTGTGCCAGGTGAGAGATGCACATATAAGTTTCTTTTCTCGTATTTTTGCACAGTTTATTTCCTTCGGTTTTTTCTTCTCATTTTTCCAGCAAACCCTAGACCAGAAACCATCTAGCCAACAGCCATTGTTCCGGTTAGAGATCGAGGAGCAGCTGGAGAGAGAGATTTAAACACCATGGCTAGAGGTAAGAATTTCTTTACCTCTTCACTTAGGTTTTAAGCTTATTGGATGGTTGTTGTGTAATGTGAATGTTTCCCAGCATGATATGATGATGATGGATTGCCTTGAGTGATGATTTATGAGTTTAATATGCAATATATGCTGTGTATGTTGCTTGGGTATGCTTTTGATGAGAAATGCTTGAGATTTGGCATGTTAAATGAGAAATGTATGAGTTGAGTATGTTTATGAGCATGAGAATATGCTATGTTTATGTTTGATTGAGAAATGGTTGAGATTTGGATGTGTTTGAGTCAGATTTTCTAGGTTTCCAAACGCATCTGCAGATTCTGGGTTAAGCGCACGACCGTGTACCTGAGGGGATACAACCGTATAGCCAAGGGGACACGCCCGTGTGGCCTCAAATTTGCATGAGACACGGTCTTGCATGTCGCCTGTATGCGTATGAAAATCTACACACATGCCCATGTACCCGAGTGCACACGCCTGTGTGTCTAATCTCAAATCTACACGCCCGTGTAGACATGACACAAGATGGTGTTGAGGCAGCTACACGCTCATGCAGTGCGATACATGCCCATGTGCCTAGTCGTGCACGCCCGCATATTTGCACTACACGCCCGTGTGGTCAGCCTTTTTGTTTGATAAATATTCCAGAACCTTGCATGCCCAAGAGCACGAGAGAGTCACGGTCCCGTATGCCTTGACACACGCCCGTGCACGTATACACACACACCCGTGCGGCTTAAGAAAGACAGGAAAGAGAATTTTAAGTAAAGATAAGCTACCCTAAGCATTCATAAGAGAATTCTAAGCTTGAGAAACATAAGATTAATACGAGATAACAACATATCAGGCATGATTATCTAGCATTGAGCATGACATGCCACACATGAGATATTTTCAGAAAAAGGGATCTAATGATCCAAGAGATGTTTTAAAAGTATATATATATATATATATAATGTTCTGGATATTAGTTAGGGATGGATACGAGGGGGCACCTGTGAGTTTGCACGCCTGCTAGAGAGGGAAACCATGGTTCGCTAGAGAGGACATGGTCGTGCACGAGTAGTTTTCTTATAGGTTTGAGCTCACACGACCAAGGTGTTGAATCCCTATGTTCATAAGACTGGCTAGCACAGCAGATATATTTTCCAGATACAGTACTTTTGATACTATTTTTAGATATACTATATGTATATATATGAGGATCTTCGAATAAGAGATTTTTATGAGAAAGAGTTTTCAGAAAAGAATAAGTTTTCAGAAAATCATGCCTGAAGGGCAAAGCTTTATGATAAATGAGATTTACATGACATCAGAGCATGCATATCATGTCATGTATAGCATTCATGAGAAATATATGAGATAAAAGCAAAGTATAAAGCACAAAATAGATGAAAACTCTGAGAACTTAATGATTAAAGAAAGTAAAGAAATAAGAGATAAGAAAAGAATGATATAAGCTATTGTAAAGGAAGTACAATAAGAAAGAATAAGAAAACAGTAAGCAGAGAACTCGAGGTCTGATCTATGATCAGCTTTCGCTTGATGACCTGTATGTGTAAGAGATAGGAAATGTTTATTGAGTGATTTTGTCACTCACCCTTTTCCCTTCCTTTCTCTTTTGCAGGTCAGTGAGTTGGGGACTGAGATGTGGCGATACATCTATGAGGTTTTGGGGACATGGCTTGACAACTAGTTTTGTGATTCGGCTCATATGCTTTGATAATTCGTATCTCATGTATTTGTGTGTGTATAGTATATTGTAGTATGCACTGTATGAATAGCATGATTTTATAAATGAGTAGTCTGGGATTTTTAGAAAAGCTATTATGACTTATTTTATTATCATATTAATATTTTACGCTTTCGTATTCAGAGTTTTAAAGTATTTTGAGCAGTAGTGGGTGTTTTCAGATATACTATATGTATATATATGAGGATCTTCGAATAAGAGATTTTTATGAGAAAGAGTTTTCAGAAAAGAATAAGTTTTCAGAAAATCATGCCCGAAGGGCAAAACTTTATGATAAATGAGATTTACATGGCATCAGAGCATGCATATCATGTCATGTATAACATTCATGAGAAATATATGAGATAAAAGCAAAGTACAAAGCACAAAATAGATGAAAACTCTGAGAACTTAATGATTAAAGAAAGTAAAGAAATAAGAGATAAGAAAAGAATGATATAAGCTATTGTAAAGCAAGTACAATAAGAAAGAATAAAAAAACAGTAAGCAGAGAACTCGAGGTCTGATCTATGATCAGCTTTCGCTTGATGACCTGTATGTGTAAGAGATAGGAAATGCTTATTGAGTGATTTTGTCACTCACCCTTTTCCCTTCCTTTCTCTTTTGCAGGTCAGTGAGTTGGGGACTGAGATGTGGCGATACATCTATGAGGTTTTGGGGACATGGCTCGACAACTAGTTTTGTGATTCGGCTCATATGCTTTGATAATTCGTATCTCATGTATTTGTGTGTGTATAGTATATTGTAGTATGCACTGTATGAATAGCATGATTTTATAAATGAGTAGTCTGGGATTTTTAGAAAAGCTATTATGACTTATTTTATTATCATATTAATATTTTACGCTTCCGTATTCAGAGTTTTAAAGTATTTTGAGCAGTGGTGGGTGTTCTTTTCCCTTGTGGGGATCTCCGTCACAGGGACATTTTTATTATTATTATTATATATATTTATATATATATATTTTACAGCTGCGCACAGTAGGCCTGGGGCGGGGGTCACTACAAAAACCATAACTTAATTAAATTCATCCTTGTGTCAAAAGGAGCATTAAACATGGATCATTATTCATTTGTTACCAAAACTCAATTAATATTACATAATACAGTAACTTAACACATGCAAAGGATATAAATAAACTCAACTATCTTAACAAAACTGTGTATCTAAATTGAATATCGAGTATGAGCCTAGGTTAGCCCATAAGAAATCAATGAAGAGAAGCACTAGACTAGAGTCTCATGGTTTTATAAACGTTGTCACCAGGCCCAATAAAATTCATCTAAAAAAATTCTGCCAAAATTAACAGATTCAAAGCTAGTATATAATTGTAAGACATAGATATAACCATAAACTAAAAGCAATAAAATTCATTATAGATCTAGAAACCTATCAAATTTTAAAGGTGTGTGTTTATCTTAAAAATCACTTGTAATTTAATAGTAAATAAGCAATGGGCTTTAGTTGATATAACTAATGTGAACCCAGCCCATTCTAGCAGCCTCACACTTCTACATGTTTATGGAATGCAATCAAAAGCCAAAGGAGTCCAAAATATGAAATCTCTGGTCTAAGCAAAGCAAACATGCAAGCAAATGGCCCAAGACATCAAAGTGGTCCAAAAAGAGCTCATATTGGGCTATCCTAGCCCAACCCATGTTCATCAAGGAGAATTAAGTCCACTTACCAAATTTGGCTTCAATTTGATTCAAAGACTGGAAGATGTACAAGTTACAAAGTCAATAAAACATAATTTCTTAATTTAAGGAAAAGTGATATGATTTGTAATTAATGAAGCATAGACTCATTTCTTATTGCAATGGCTTAGAAATTTTGTAATATATTGTAATTTCATTTTCTTGTATTTGTAATTAATATTAGGGCTTTGACCATGCCTTTAGGAAGACCATATAAAAAGACATGAAAATATTATAAAAACTAGTTTTGATGAATATGCAAAATCTCTCTCATTTTAGTTCTTAAGTTTTGTCTCTTGAATTGAATTGCTTTTCCTTTATCCAAGCTTTAGCCAAAGGTTTAGTGATGGATTTCCAAGTTGGTGGCTTTGCCTTTATGCTTGAAGTATCATTTGGCTAATCTAGTAAGTATTGTATGCGTTACATGCAAAAATTGTTTAATTGAACTTAAAAAACTCATAGTGCTTATTCTTGGTTTTGTTTAATCTTGGTGTTGTGTTGGCTTGTTGAATGATTTGGTGATGAAAATAAGTAGATTAGGATGTTTGATGATGGTTGAAAGTGTTGTGTTAAGTATTGGAAGTGATTAGAGACTAATTTACATTTTTAAGCTTTTGAATGTAATTTCAGCCAATTTGATGGATTCACATCAATTTGATATCAGAGCTTAGGTTGTTTGGTTATGTTGATTATGGATCAATTTCTTCTTCATCTTATTTATTGGCCAAAAACATTATTATAGTTGGAAGTTACTGTTCACAGAATGTGAACTTGCCATTTTCCAACCCAAAACACTTAAAACCATACTTGAAAACTATCCTACCTTTTTCCTTTACCTTACCCCAAACAAAAGTACACAAATTTACCATTCCCCACACATTTTTACCTAGCCCAAATACAAGCCCATGTCCTACAATTAAAACAATTAAACACAAACACAATTCATTGAAAACCCAAAACTTATAAACTTTGAAGAATACCTAAACTACTTAATCCCAACCATTCCTTTTCACCCAAAACATATTCTAAGCACTTACCTTACCATTAAAACACTAAAATGTCATAAAGATCACCTTCTTCTTCACCATCTCATCCATGACAACTTGTGAGCCAAAGACTTGAAAATGAAATCAATGAGCTTAGAACCAAATTCACTAAAATCTTTCAACTTTTTAGAAACCAAAACTGAAACCAAACACATACACCTTATCACCATGAACCAAACTCAAACCATAGAAGAAATCAACTCCATCTTATACCACCTCTAAAAATACGCCAATTTGAGAAAGAAATGCATTTTTCAAGTGACTTTAATGATACGAGGGACTATAGAAGGAGGATAAAGAGGGATGAAGATGATAATAGAGGGTTGAAAATTGATATACCTAATCTGAAGGGGGATTAAATTTAGATGATTTTCTAGATTGGTTAAGTGAGATTGAGAAAGTGTTTGAGTTTAAAAGATATTTAGATGAAAATGAATACAAGATTGCCATATTGAAGTTCGAAGATTATGCCTCTTTATGGTAGGAAAACTTGAAAAAGAAGAAGGAAAAAAAAGGTAAAGAAAGGGTGAAATCATGAGAGAAATTAAAGAAACTCATGAAAATGAGGTTCTTACCCAAAAACCATAAGCAAGACCTCTACCGAAAACTCCATACACTCAAGCAAGGGGACAAGAGTGTGGAAGAGTATATTAGGGAATTTAAAAAGCTCGTGATAAGAAGTGATATACCTAAAGTTAAAGAACAAACAATTGCAAGATTTTTGGAAGGGTTAGATAATAACATTGCTCACATGGTGGAATTGCAAACTTATTATGATTTTGACGATGTTTGTAAGCTAGCTATCAAAGTGGAGAGACAAAGGAAGTCATTGAAAATTTCAACCCCTAACCTTTTTTATAAAGGTAGTACTCAATACAAGGGCTCCACTTCTTACCCTAAAACTGAATTCCCATCCAAGGATAAGGGTAAAAAGATAGTAGTATAGACTCCCAATCACAAAACCATCACTCCCAAGCATAATAACAATCTTAAGGAGAATAAATGCTTCAAGTGACACTTTCATGCTAATTGCCCAAATAAAAGGGTAATGACTTTGAAAAAAATTGAAGAGATTAATAAAACATTACAAGGAGAGGAAAATGATGATAACAAAGAAGAAACTGAGGAAGAGAATGTAAAAAAAGCTGATAGTGGAAACATGCTTGTAATTAGGAGGGTATTGCGTGCACAAGTTGGCCAAGGTAAAGAACAAATAGAGAACCTCTTTCAAACAATGTGCACCATCAAGGGCAATGTGTGTACACTTATTGTTGATAGTGGGAGTTGTAATAATGTTACATCTACCACGCTTATGGAGAAGTTGAGCTTACCAACCCTTACACATGCACAACCTTACAAATTATAGTGGCTAAGCAAAAAAAGCACACTTTAAGTCATTAAGTAGGTTGTTGTGCCATTTTCTATTGGAAAGAGATATATTGATGAGGTTATTTGTTGTTGGGAAGGCCTTGGCAATTTGATAAGGAGAATTTGTATGATGGGAGAAAAAATACTTACACTTTTAAAATGGACAAGAAAACCATCACCTTTGCATCCCTCAAGCCATCCTAAATACACTAACCCATTCCTAAACCTGAAAACCACAAAGGAAACCTTTTCTTGAATGGAACTAAAGTGGAACAAATGATAGTGAAGAACAAACCTATCCTTGCATTGCTTATCATTGAGAGGAAAAACCTTAAGTCCATAAAAGAGCCTTACCCTTTAATCTAACCATTGCTCCATGAATACCAAGATGTTTTCTCATATGAATTATCATCTGGCTTGCCACGTTTGAGATGAATAAAGCACCATATAGACCTCATACGTGGCTCTCTGTTACCTAATATACTAGCTTATCAATGCAATCTAAAAGAGCCTAAAGAATTGTAAAGGTAAGTGGATGAGTTGGTTGCCTGTAGATATGTGAGGGAGAGCATGAGTCTTTGCTCAATGTCTATTTTGTTGTTTTCTAAGAAGGATAGCTCATATAGAATGTGTGTTTATAGTAGAGCTATCAATAATATCACCATTAAGTATATGTATCCTATTTCTAGACTTAATGACATGTTAGATGAGTTACGTAGCTCTATCATATTTTTAAAGATAGATCTTAGGAGTGGTTATCATCAAATAAGAATGAGATAGGGGGATGAGTGTAAGACAACCTTTAAAACCAAAGGAGGGTTGCATGAGTAGATGGTTATGCCATTTGGGCTATTTAATGTGCCAAGCACATTTATGAGATTGATGAATAAAGTGTTGAAGCCATTCTTGGGAAGATTTGTGGCAGTATATTTTGATGATATATTGGTGTATAGTAAGGGAGAGAAGACCATTTACAACACCTAAAGTAAGTTTTTGATGTGTTGAGGGAAAAGAAGTTGTATGCCAAGTTGGAGAAATATGACTTCCTTTCACCTAGCATTGTCTTCCTTGGTTATGTGGTATTAAAAATGGCATCATGGTCGAATAATCTAAGGTATAAGCAAATAAAAGTTGGCCTCAACCTAAGTCTATAATTGAAGTTAAGAGCTTTCATGGGTTGACATCTTTTTATAAAAGATTTGTACCTAATTTTAACACCATCATGACCCTCATCACTAAATGTTTAAAGAAAGAAAGTTTTGAATGGTGCATTCTCAACATGTAATAAACACTTGAGGGAGACTCAAACCAGGAAAACAAGCTATGAAATGAAACAAAAGAGATAGGAAAAGAAGAGGGAAAGAAAGCTAGATGGAATAAACTGGGCGAAAAGGAGAAAACTTAATATTTATGGTGTCTCACACCCAACATACAATCATGTGCCTCATGCACACAGGCGTGTGTTGAGGGAAATCCACCGATTTCCCTTCTTTCATGCTTTGTATGAAACAATGTCCTAGGGAAACCCATGCACAAGACATAACTAGTCATAAAATGACTATTCTACCCCTGAAACCTTACAAATTCTGTATTTTATTATAAAATCTCATTTCTAGCCCAAATTTCAAGCCTAAAAAGACAATTCTAATTTTGGGCTATTATAATTCTTCCCCTCTAAATAAAATTCAGTCCCTAAAATTATATAAACAACTTTGGTTATCTCTCTCTCATCTTAGACTTAACTTTTCAGATGGTTTCCTCAACTTTCTGACTCTTTTACAATACTTTAAACAAATGTATCTCCTTATTCCTGAGGGTATTCACTTTATAGTTCAAAATCTGAACAGGTCTCTTTTGATAGCTCAGATCATCTATCAGCTTTAGATTCAAAATCTGTAACACATGATAAGAATCTCCCACATATTTTCTTAGTTGAAACATATGAAACACATTATGAATTTTGTCTATACTAGTTGGTAAGACCAATCTATAGGCTGTCTTGCTAACTCACTCTAGAATTTAATATGGACCAATAAACCTTAAAGCTAACTTGTCTCTCTTACCAAATCTTGGAACATGCCTACTCTTATAAACACTTGGTCTCCAACCTCAAATTCTATCTCCCTACGTCTCTGATTTGCATAACTCCTTTGATGATCTTAGACCTATTTAATTCTCTGCCTGATAACCTTGATTTGCCTACTCATCATCTGAGTCATCTTTGGTCTCATAACTGTCTTTAAGGAATCTCTCTCACTAATCTCATCCCAAAACAGTAGTGATTTTTACCTTTTACCATGTAAAGCCTCAAATGGTGCTATCTAAATTATAAACTGATGACTAATGTTGTAGGAAAATTTCATCAGTCGTAATAGCTCAACCCAATTAACTTGAAAGTCCATACAACAAGCCCTTAATATATCCTCTAAAATCTGATTAACCTTCTCAATCTGACCATCTGTCTGTGGGTGGTAAGCTGAACTGAAATAAAACTTAGTCTTTAAAGCTCTTTGTAGATTACCCTAAAAAGTTGATAAAAATCTCAAATCTCTGTCTGAAATAATGTTTTTGAAAACCCTATGTAATCTGATAATTTCTCTGACTTATAGTCGACCCAACTAATCGATACTCATACCATATCTGATTTATAAGAAGTAAACAGACTTACTTAACCTATCCATAATAACCCAGATACTATTATATCCACGTCGTACTCTAGGGAGTCCTAATATAAAGTCCATATATATACTCTCCTATTTTCATTCAGAAATCTTCAATGACTATAGTATATGTTATCCATAGATAAAACTTACCATTGGGTATAGTTTTCTGAAACTATTTGAAATAAAAGTTGTGATCTGAAGATCTTGAATATATACATATAGTATATACTGAAAATTGAATAAAAAACTATTATATCTAAAAATATCTACTGTGTTAGTCAGACTGATGAATATGGGGATTCGACACCCTGACCGTATGAGTTCAATTTTATAATAAATTTACTCGTACACAACCAACACTCTCTCTAACGAGCTTAGTTAAAGACCATGTCCTCTCTAGCGGATACTGGTTTTACAGTCTAACAAGTGTGCGAACTTACAGGTACCCCTTCATATTCACCCTTAATTGATGTCTGAAACATCGTATATTTATACTTTAAAATATGCTATTGGATCCTTAGATTCATTTATGAAAATTTTGATATGATATGTTGTGCTCTACGTTACTGATCATACATGATATGTTGTTTATATCTTGTTATTATTGAGTTCTATGCACTTAGGAATGGCTTAAATCTGCTTTGGAGCTATTTCTATTTAAGTTACATAGACATGTAGTACTGAACACATAGGCGTATGCAAAGATACATGGGGTCATGTGCTAGCTGTGTTCTCGATCGTGCTAGCTTTTAGAATGAATTTATAAAACTTGGGCTGACTACACATGCATATGGTGTGGACACACAGGTGTGCATTCAAGGCACAAGACCGTGTCCCCTACTTACACGGGCATGCAACAACATAAACAACACTCTTGTATCTTACTTATACGGGGGTATGAAATTAGGATAAAGCACATGGGTATGTGCATCGGCTACATGTGCATGTGTTTGAGTTTTCATACATATATAAGTGTCATGCAAAACCGTGCTTATAAAGAAACGAAGCCATATAGACATGTACCCACAGACACACAGTCATGTGCTCCACTTGATTTATGTAAATAACACTTGAAAACCCAGAAATCCTAGTAAATCTCAACTTAAATCTCAACCACAACTCAATTAAACAAATCTCAACTTAAATCTCAACCACAACTCAATTAAACATTCACATACCTAATATATCAACCAATATGCATACTCATTCCATTTATTCATCATAAGGCATGCCAAAAATCTCATATTTCTTTCAAATACGCACCCAAGTACATAAATGCCAAAACATGCTATAATAACTCATCAATCATCATCTAAGGTATCATTTCATCATCAAAACATACTAAAGTACATTCTCAACATGCAAAAACACTTGAAGGAGACTCAAACTAGGGAAACAAGCTATGAAACGAAACGAAACGAAACGAAAGAGGTAAGAAAATACTTACCTCTTACCATGACTTCTGGATCTCTCTCTCTAGCTACTGTGGGTTCCCTAGCTTGGGTTGTGGCTACTAGTTAAACCTTTTTCTGGCTTAGGGTTCACTAGAAAAGAAGAGGAAAAGAAAGCTGGATAGAATAAGCTAGGCGAAAAGGAGAAAACTTAATATTTATGGTGCCTCACACTTGACACATAGTCGTGTGCCTCATGCACATAGGCGTGTGTTAAGGGAAATCCACAAATTTCCTTCTCTCTTGCTTTGCATGAAATAGTCTCTTAGGGAGACCCATGCACAAGCCACAACTAGTCACAAAATGACTATTCTACCCCTGAAACCTCATAAATTCTATGTTCTATTATAAAACCTCATTTTTAGCCCAGATTTCCAACCTAAAAAGATAATTCTAACCTCGGGCTATTACATTAAAGTTTATCAATGGGCAACACAAATTGATTTCAAGGCATGCTAAATGGGTGGAATTCCTTCAGTCATTCTCCTTTGTGTCTAATTACAAACAAGGGGTTAACATTGTGGTAGCTGATGCTTTATCAAGAAGGTACTCTTTACTTGCCATTTTCGATGCTAGAAATCTTGGCTTTCATATGATGAAGGAATACTATACCAATGATGAATACATGAGTGCTATTATTGTTGAATACAAGAAAGGGAATTATAAAGATTATATGGCTTTCTTTTTAAGGGTAACAGAATTTGTGTTCCAAGAGGGAGTTCTGGGAATTAATTATGAGGGAGACACATAGGGGAGGACTTGTTGGTCATTTTGGGGTTACCAAAACTTTAGAAATCATTAATGAGCATTTTATTGGCCTAAAATGCATAAGGATGTTCAAGTCATAATTGCAAGATGTAGTACATATCAAAGGGTAAAGAGCCATTTCAAACCAAGTCTATATACTCATTTGCTAACATCAGAACAACTATGAGAGGACCTAAGTATAAATTCTATAGTTGTTTTGCCTAGAACTCAAAGGGGGAAAAGACTCTATTATGGTAGTGGTGGATTGGTTTTCTAAGATGGCACATTTCACACCATGCCATAAGATGGATGACGCATCTAAGATGACTGATTTATTTTTTAATAAGATCATTTGGTTACATGGAGTTCCAAGGAGTAGTATATCTGATCAAGACACAAAGTTCCTTAGTCATTTTTTGGAGAACTTTGTGGGGGAAGTTAGGAACAAGACTTCTTTTTAGTACCTCTTATCATCCTTATATTGATGGGCAAACCAAAGTCACTAACCATATATTGGGAGCACTTTTGAGGACTTTGGTAAGCGAAAGTTTGAAAGATTGGGACATCAAGCTTGCACATACTAAGTTTGCATACAATCGGGCACTAAATGTGACAATCGGGCACCAAATGTGACAGTCGGGCACCAAATGTGACAACTGACCATTCCTCATTTGAATTTGTTTATATTATAAACCCTTTGATCCCACTTGATTTATCTTCTTTACCTACTGATACTCAAGTTAGTGTAGATGTTAAAGAGAAAGCCAAGACTATGAAGAAATTGCATAAGTCCATAAAAGTTCGAATTGACAAGTCCAATGAAGCATACAAGAGAAGGGCAAACAAGTATAAAAAGGCTTCCACCTTCCAACCAGGTGACTTGGTCAAGGTTCATTTAAAAAAGGAGAGATTTCCATCCATGAGGAAAAGTAAACTTTCTCCAAGGGCTGATGGACCATTTGAGGTTATTGAGAAGATTGGGGACAATGCATACAAGGTGGACATTCCAAGTGAAGTTGGTGGTGTTTCAGCAAGCTTTAATATAGGTGACTTGTCTTCATATTTTGAAGATAACAATTTCTTGGATTTGAGGGCAAATCCTCCTCAACCTAGGGAAAATGATGTGAACCCAGCCCATTCTAGCAGCCCCACACTTCTTCATGTTTATGAAATGCAGTCAAAAGCCAAAAGAGTCCAAAATATGAAATATATGGTCCAAGCCAAGCAAACATGCAAACAAATGGCCCAAGACAGCAAAGTGGTCCAAGAAGAGCTCACATTAGGCTATCCTAGCCCAACCCATATTCATCAAGGAGAATTTAGGCCCACTTACCAAGTTTCGCTTCAATTTGATTCAAAGAGTGGAAGATATGTAAGTTGAAAAGTCAAGGGAAAATAATTCCTTAATTTAAGGAAAAATGATATAACTTGTAATTAATGAAGTATGAGCTCATTTCTCATTTCAATGGCTTAGAAATTTTGTAATATTTTGTAATTTTATTTTCTTGTATTTATAATTAATATTAGGGCTTTGATCATACTTTTAGAAAGACCATATAAAAATATATGAAAATACTGTGAAAACTAGTTTTGATGAATATGCAAAATCTCTCTCATTTTGGTTCTTGAGTTTTGTCTCTTAAATTGAATTGTTCTTCCTTTATCCAAACGTTAGCTAAAGGTTTGGTGGTAGATTTCCAAATTGGTGGCTTTCCTTTTATGCTTAAAGTATTATTTGACTAATCTAGTAAGTAATATATGTGTTACATGTAAAAATTGTCTAATTGAACTTGTAAAACTTATAGTGTTTGCTCTTGGTTTTGTTTAATCTCGGTGTTGTGTTAGCTTGTTGAATGATTTGGTAACAAAAATAAGTAGATTGAGATGTTTGATGATGATTGAAAGTGTTGTGTTGAGTATTGAAGTGATTAGAGACTAATATGCATTTTTAAGCTTTTGAATACAATTTTAGCTAATTTAATGAATTCACGTCAATTTGTAATTTAATAGTAAATAAACAATGAGGTTTAGTTGATATAACTTACAGTAAAATGACCAAAAATGCTGAACGAAAAACCAAATACACATGATAGATTGGATATATATGTTCACAACAAGCACATCATTCATTCCTTCGTATTAGATTATGACTAATCCTTTTCTTTCCCAAGATAAGTTTTTAAGAAGATGGTTTATTTATTTTTTTCACTGGTAATGAGAAATCCAGGTTGGTTAAATTAGATGAGTGACTTACCCTAAACCACTAATTAAAGAATAGACACCAAGTTAAAATCAACAAAATTACCAAAATAAGTGGAAATTCCCTGGTAGTATTATAGTCCCTCTTTCTCCTTGTTCCGTATGCCCTTTCTGTACCTTCCCCCCGTTGCTCTTTCTTGGTCAAGTTGGTCTCCTATTTTCTACTCACACGAACCAAAAGAGAAAAAACAAAGAACCTTAAAAAAAAACACAGAGATTAGAATAGATACAGTTATTATTATTATGTTGTGAATGATGTATTTGGACCTTTGGTCCTAATAATAAGCCAGTTTCTTCGTGTTTCTTCTTTCTCTTTCACTTGTCCTCAGCAACTCAACAACATTAATCCCCTTCTCTTTTAGTTTGGTTTCTTTTTTATCCAAATGCCCAAACCCATCATCTTCTACACGTAATCTCGCCATAACTATAACCTGAACCCTCTCGATCTCTCTTACCATGTCCCGTGAATCCACCCCTGCTTCTCCGATCCCTTCCCAACAGCAGCAACAATCAAACGACCTTACCCAAAACGATACCCACTCTCCTCAAAACGACGCAACAACTCCCCCAATTAACAGAAGCAACCGTCCCTCCCGCGCGTGCACTCTACGTGCTGCTCAACGTTTCTACGCCACGGCTCAGGCCCAGTACGTGATCGACCGCAAGCCCAAGAAGAAAGAGCAGCCAGAGAGTTTAGATGAGTCGCTGCAACATCAGCAGCAATGCACGGCTAGTAGTAAAATAGTAACGCCGTTAGTGGGATCCCCTCCGTCGTCTCAGTTGCCACGCTGGAGTCTCCGGGCCATGTGGGAGTTAGCTTCCATACTCAATTTCTTGCATGTGAGCGTTCTTGTTCTGTAAAGCTTTGATTTTTGTTAATGTTTTAGTAAAGTCAATGAAGTTTTTGGGTTTTGGGTTTTTGTGTTATAGGTTTTTAGGCCGTTATTGAATATTACGGCTGAGTTTTCGGCTGAGGAGTTCGAGACGGCGTTGATTTCACCCAATGATACTTTGAGTGATATACATATACCAATTTTAAAGGTTGGTGTTATTAACTTCCTTTTTTTAAGCTTAAAGTTTGTGTTTTAACTTGATGTGCTGAGTAGGGCAATGTCTACTAAATTTTATTTTTGTTGTATATGCATTTAGTATGAGTATTTTCTATTTACGTACCAAGTTTTAGTGCTTTGGTTGGGATGCGATGTCTAGTAATGGCAGAGTGGTCTGCTGCCTATGTTGATGGGGGCAGTGTTTTCTTTTACTTTTTTTTTCGGAGGGTTTAAGCATGTGAAACATTGAAGTGTGACTGAGATGAACTTGATGGCATTAGGGTTTTTTTCAGTAGACAATTAGTTGATAATGTAATGTCACAACATGGAAATTGATGCATGGATTTTTCATCATTTGGAATGCTAAGTTTGTAAATAGTATTTTCTTTTAAATGATCAATAGATAGGCTAATGCCTTTATATTATATGTTGGAACTTGGGGTTTGGTATTGTGATACATATGTTTGCTCTTTGGATTTGTTAGTTGTTATGGTGTAGATAGAACTCCACAGTGTTTTGAAAGTAGTGAGCTACACTGTGAATGGAATCTTTTATGCATGCCTTTGAATATTGAGAAAAAATTGTGGAAAGGTCATGAGGAATGGAGTTAGAGTGTGAGCCCCAAAGAAAGAAGATTTACATATAGTAGGAAGAGGATAATCTTGTCTACTATCACCTGAATGCATATTTTAGATGATTGTATGCTGACTTTTTGATGTACTAAATTATTCCAACCCAAAGCTTCCATGAAGGTTGAAGTGTGCGTTTGTTAGTAGTCAATTATACTCTTATCACTGTTTTGGCACAATTTGTTATTGTCTTCAGTTACTTTATGATGGGGATACATCCAGATTGTTTCCAAGGCTTGTCAAAAAATAAATTATGTTGGTTGCCACCAACACCTTATCTTAAGATATATGGGTCTCAAGAGAGTTGGTCTACTGATACATGAAGTTGATTTGATTTTTGAATTGTCTGATTGTTAAAAGGCATTTTTTCATTACTTTCACTAAAAATTAGGCTATATTTGGTATGTCTGGACATTACCTAGTGATGACATTTAGATGCGAAAGTATCTAAATTTCTTCTTTGAGAAATCACTTGTCTCTGAGATCTTAAAAGGCCTTATGAGCCAAACCAATCAGTTTGGAATAGTGTTTTCTTGAGTTGGGTAGTCTATGAACTATCAAGAGAAAAGATTTCAGTAATGTTGCACAATAAATATGTTATAGTTCTGGTGATGAACGGGTTATGCGGCTAGATTATAAATTTCTTACTTTGCTATAAAATATTAAAGTATGATTAGTTAGGATAGAAAATAAACTTTAAAATGAGTGTCACATATATACTTTAACTCAATCTACTTGTTACAAAAATATTTTTATATTAATAAAGAGTCCACTCAAATAGGTCAAGGAATTGATTTATATGAAAAAAAGATTCTTTCCATTCTAGATGTATTTTTTTTATGAAGAAGTCAACATAATCAAAGTATTCTTTTTGTTTTCTGAGGAAGTTGCACTTATGTACGAGTCACGTGTCCTCCTCTCTTCCTGCTTCTTCTATCTATCAATCCATCTATGTTTTCAAGAGGTATGTTTATGGTCAAATAAAAATGAAATGTTCTTGATGTGCTATTGAGGGTTTTTTTTTTTTTTTCCTGTATGTTGTTTTCTCTATAACAGCAGTTTCTGTTTCATTGCTCATGCAAAGTGTTCTTACGTTTTCTTTAAAAATTTTATATGGAAAGGAAATAGTTGGCACATTTCACTGCTCTTGAGTCTATTGCTACATTTACTGATAATGTATTTAAAAAAATATATTTAAGACTTGTTTTGGGGGATAATTGGATTATCAACTTTTTCAATAGATGATCAGTACTTCTATAGTGTTATTGAAGATGGTTTAGATGGATTAGTCAGCCAAAGATTTCTTTACCAGAGTAACTTATTTTTTTGATATTGGCTTAAATCTTCAGAAATGGTTCATTTTGTGGCAAACATTTGGATTATTTAATGTCTAAGATATCTTGACCATTGGGGTTCTTGTTTTTTGGCTATAGGCTTAAATCTATAATATACTGTTCATTTCACAGCATAGATTTGGATTGCTTAATGCTATCCAACTTTTTGATGAGATTTTACTGGAAATTTTACTGTTGTTTATTGGTTTTAGTTTTTCTTTGTTATAGGCAATCCCTCCTATCACACGAATGGCCCTCACACGTGATACTTGGGTTACTGTTCTATGCAGAAAATTAAGAGACTGGTGGCATTGGGTAACTTAATAATTGTACACCTTTCAACTGATATGGGACTATACGTGTCATACATAATCATGCAATGCTGACATGACTTGGTATTTTATCGCAGGTAGCAGAAGGTGATCTTCCTATCATTGCTTCACATGGGTGAGCAGCTATTCACTTTGGATACTCTAATATAGATGCCTTATGTATTGCTGATTTGCCATTTTTTATTCATTTGTAGGTTGGAGATTGAAGCATATAAGGCTCTTGATCCTGGAGTTCGTGTTGTGATCTTGAAGGCACTGTGTGATATTCGTGTTGAGGTTTTTTCATGATCAATAATGGATGTTATATGTTTATGGAATTCTACATATGATTGTAGAAGCAATTTTCAACATCTTTTATTTTTCTGAATGTCAATTTAAATTTGATTGTAGCTAGTTTAAGTAAACTTCAGTGTGATTCCTCGGGTACACTGTTTGTGTCTGTGTATCATCTTATTCCATGCTCTCAATTTTGATTTAGTTTGACAACCTTTTATGATTTGGTAGTCAAGTTCATATTCGGTGAAATTTTCATATACCGTGGTACTTTTTTCTGGGTATTTGAAGCATAATCCTTATAATCTAATATATGCTGAGGGCCCATTGATTTAAGTCTGTTTTGAATATATTTTTTTTGTTTTTGCAAAATTATAAATTCCAAATAAGGTTCTTCTTTATTTTTTCTGTTTATCTAAGCTAGCAATTTGTTTCCATGAGCAAAAGTTGTTTTTATCCTAATTGATCTATCCTTTTGACATTTATGGAAAAAGGTTTTTCGCAAATTGATGCAGTGACCTGCATCTTATCTTTCATGGAAGGTGTTTACTTTTGGAAGTCGATGACGGTTCTATCAGCGAAAATATATGTCATTATTCAATAATAATTCAATTTTTTGTTCTGTTTTTCTAATAATTTGTGGAGCTAGGAAATAGATAATAGATATATATATATATATATATATATATACACACACACACACATATATATGTGGGTTTATATTCTTATGTTTGTTTCTCATTTTGTGGGAGGAATTGACTTTAGTCATATCTGCAGCAAGAAGATATCCGGAATTACATTGACAACTCAATTAAACACGGTGTTCAGCTTTCAGCATTTCGCAAAGAACGGATCGGGGGTGATTCACATGGAATTAATTATTGGTAATATAGTTAAGCTTCTATAAATCATCAGTTCATTTCTTAATAATTTCCTGTTATTAACTAAATGAATTTTCCAGTGACTATTAGAGATTGTTTAAAGTTTTGGTTTTGAGTGTATTTTGCATTGTTTTATAGTGGTAATTATTAAGCCTCTTGTAGTGCAGGTATGAAGATGATCCGGTAATAGGCCATCGATTGTACAGGGAAATAAGAAAGGTTGAGGTGAAGAAGGCAAAAACAAAGGGCTCCAATGTCCTTCCAAATGTTACATATCAATGGGAAACTGTTGCTACTAATTTGGAAGAATTTCAAGATGTTTCTGTAAGTTTCTAGAACTGTCTGTCCATGAGTATGCCTGCTCCTCTAGATTTCATGAGCCATGTTTATCAGTTAGATATTTGTACTCTTTCATTTTTTATTCTTACTGTGATTTTGTTTATGAAATGATTTTAATTTGTTCCAAACATAATTTTGTCATGAACTTTGAATTTTGCATTTGTTGAATATTAAGCTAATCCTCCACTTTGATTTTTGTCCAATTATTTTGCTTAATCTTAAATTTTCTATATTTTCAATACATTTGAAATATGGAGACATTGTATTGCTTTTTAATATTGTTTGAACTTTGCTTTTTAATATTGATTTTTCTCTTACAGTAAATGTTTTTTGTCTTTTTAATCTTATTTTTATAGCTATTTAAAATGACTCTTATAAATCTTTTGACTTATGGATGAGATACTTTGTGATTCTGACAATGTTTTATTTTATTTTTAATGTGAGAAAAAAGTACAAAAAGTGAAGTAGAGGTCCCTTGGACATGAATAGCAGTCATACTCTAATGAGTTAGAAAATCTATAGGACCTAGTATTTGCATCCCTGAACAGTGTGCCACTTTAAAAGGTATAAAGAGTCACAACCCCAAAACCATTTCCAAATTAAATTTACGAAAAAAAGAGCTTTCTTGAAACTCCTTGGCAGCCAAAATCCAATGAGAAGCAAAGAAGCAGAAGTTTGACTTTCCAATATATGTGGGTGTATTGAAGTACTTTTGTGGTTCTGCCTTTCTGCTGCAGGAAAAGCTTTTTTCAAGTAAGAATCGAACTGAGGTTTCACTTGGGAAGAAGTTAAAGAATGATATGCTTCCAGAAATTGAGAAGGAACATAAGGTACTTAAAACTGCCTGTTGATCTATATCTGATTGCATATTCTTCTTTGTTAACTAAAAATCTAGTATTTCTCTATCTTATGAAGATTTCCACACTGGGAAATATTGCTAAATTGTAGATTGCTGTTTGCAGAGAAAAGAGAAATTGCTGAAAAAGCAACACCGACAAGCTCTGCTTCTTGATAACTTCCTGAATGTAGATGGGCTTGGTCCAGGACGCTCACTTCGTGACAGAAAACCTGTCACTTACACATTTGGTAAGAGCAACAGACTTCCTCTTTGTTTATTAATAATTTTTTGTTCTGCTTCCAAGTACAAGGGACACCAAGTTTAACAGATACAGTTACATCTATAACTAAGGTTGAGCATATTTATGGGAATGAAACACTCGCAGAAGAATATGCAATGATCTATCATGTTTGTGTTGCATTTTTTATTCTTTCTTTTTCGTTTTGCACTGGGTAGATGCAACCTAAGCCTTATCTGTGTCTATCAAAATGGGGTTTTTAACCATTGGGCAGACTTGGATCATGTGGTACAGGCTAGAAGCTATGGTAACCTTTGAGAGGGTCCCTTCTTCTGATCTGATAGCTCACTAGCAATTTAATGGGGTGTCACCATTGAGATTTTTCTTCCGTTTGCTGGACTCATCATTTCCTGGTTTTTGAGGATTATGGATCAAAGTGATCAATGCCATGAACATTCACAGTAACCGCTCAACTCTCCAATGTTGTCCTTTCTTGTAGTGAGCATATTCCTGTCTGACTGTTGGTTGATTAGGATCATAAAACCTAAATTATGTTTTACCCACCTTTCCTGTAAGATCTTTTTAGGTCCCCCCAGCTGATATACTCAACCTAAGTCAGTTATGCCTTGATCCAAATGGAGTTGGTTCTGTAAATCAGTCTTTTGATTATGTTCCATTCTGAACCAGATCTCGTTCTTTTAAAATCCTAGGGTATTAATTGTCTCTGTGTAAAGTTACATAATGATGAATGGGAATATTCATGTAAGAATTTAGCTGCATGGATTTGTGTTATAAAAAGAAAAACAAAAAACAAATGGGCTTTCCTTGACCACTAGATTTTGGGCACTGGGGCCATCGGCTGACCTACTCATGGTGGGAAATGTTTTGACTGCATTATTGTTGATTTCATTTGACGATTATTAATATAAAATCTGACACGTGAAATTTTCTTGCAGATGATTATGACCGGTCAATTAACGAGGCCATCAAGATAACCAAGTATGGAAATTATCTTTGGACACATTTATCTTTGTACAGTCTGATACTAATTTATTTAAACATTCTTATACTGTGGTTTCAGGCGGAAACCACCATCTCCAGAGCCTTTTCAAAGAAGAGAACCTGGTTCCAAACCCGAAGCTTCCACAAATGGTAAATGGAGTGATCCTGTACATGTCTCTGACCATGTCACTTTTAATGCACTGTCCCCTAGTTCATCCAATTTTGATGAGATTGATGAAGATCTTAAAGCGGAAGAATTAGATCGAAGGTACGATACATTTTTGTATATTTTGTTGCCTAAATTAAATTTACAATAAATTAACCATAACATGAATGACATGTAGCAATCGGCGAAGACAAAGGCCTCAAAGATATTCAGTGGAAGACTTCATTGAAGCGGTATCAGATAATGAGGCATATTTTGACAGTGATGATGATATAGTTGGGGAAGTTGTATATGATGAGGAATATCTGAAGAAACGGAAACAAAGGAGAAGACTGTCCAGTAGTTCTGAAGGGGATGAGGAATACCATTGGGATGAAGAAAATGCTGAAGATGAGGAGGAGGAAGAAGAAGATTCCTTGAGCATCAGTGAGGACAGTGATGAGCACCACAAATTTAAGAAATTGCCAGGCCGAACTCGAAGGGAAACAAAATTAAGGTCAGTAGATGAGCTCCAGTCAGGTCTAAGACGAAGTAAAAGGGCTACTAGAAACCGCATCAATTACAGGCAGTATGAGCTGTCAGAATCAGAAACAGAGTCAGCAAAACCTGGTAAGTCAAATGCATCAGATGAACACTCAAATGCGAGCCAAAATGTAGAATATTCAACAGGTAGTCAAGAGTCTGATGGCCATGAAGATGAGCAGGAAGTAAAAGTTGATCAACCTGTTGAAGGTTATGTTGAGACAGTCAAGAAAGAGCCAAGCCAGCCACCACCTGAGAAACCAAATAGCCCAGGGCAAGGTGAAGTGGAGGGCGGTGTAAAAAAAAGACGTTTCCTTGACCTAAATGAGCTTGCTCCTGTTTCTGGTTTTGATGATGGTCCAAACTCAATAAAAGATGACGGTACAGATGATTTTTAAAGTTTCCCTCTCTGCTGAAAAGCAAGTGGAGTTTTCTCTCAGGAAAGCAGTGTATGATAGTGAGAGCTATAAATTTTGTATTGAGTCATGATGGAAGTTATGGTCAGAGCCCTTCCATGGTTTAATTTAAACTATTACCGCATGCAATTCTATTATAGATTTGCAGGGGGAACCAACAGGATGCTGAGTTATGTAGATTAGGTAGTCATTTTTTAGTATGTCTACATTCAAAGATTACCTACGAAAGGTGGATGGGAATCCATTGAGAGTTTAGCTTATCTAATTAATGTACAATAACCTTTTAACTGACGTTGTAGCTGAAAAAAAAAATTGGCTTTTAGATGTTGTAGTGATGTAGTTGATGCCATGATCATGAGGGGATCTTCTTGAGCATTTGGGTTGGTTGGGTCTACTGATTTAAAATAGAAAGGTAGAATTTGCGGACTTTGTTGTAATGCCAACATCCTCCTTCAAATGGTAACTATTGTTTCTCTCTCCAGTTCAACAATTTTCTACTAAGTATTTTAAACTTTGTTGTAGTAACGGTCTCCAAGTTGTGCGCAAGCGCTTGGATTTGTAGTGCCTGGTTCTATGTTATGTCTTCCTCTGAATTGTTTTACTATGTTGTTCCAATGGCCTATCGCCACGTTCTAAATGGACCTTAAGATTTGCAGAATTGTTATTTCTGTATGACAACTGCTCAAACAAGACAATCTCTGATAAAATAGAAAAATTATTCCTGAAAGATCATCGCGATTCCGCATCACAATTTTTCTTCTGTTTCTTTGTCAATTCTGGACTCATTAGCATTTTCTTTAATTGTCTCCTTTGATTCCTCAGCTTTCTTCCTTGCTTCTTCTTCGTCTTCTTTCTTCCTAGCTTCTTCTTCCTTACCTTCCTCAAGAGCTTGAATCAAACTCGATAGACATTTCTCTACATCTTCTGATGGAGACTTGGGCATAAGATTCTCGGCAACATCAGCGGGTGTGATCTTGGTCTCTTCCATTAACCTTTCAATTGTTTCAAAGATGGGATGATTTTCCAATTTCAAATAATTCTTTGCAAGCACTTTGAATCCCTTGAAACTGCAGTAAGAAAGCTCAATATGTTTATCCATCCTTCCTCTTCTTATTAAAGCAGGATCAAGCTTTTCCACATAGTTTGTAGTGAACACAATCAGCCTCTCTCCACCACAAGCAGACCAGAGCCCGTCAATGAAATTCAGCAGCCCAGAGAGTGTAACTTTGCTATTGCTCTCTTCCCTCTGTTCTCTCCGAGAGGCATCCTTTTCAATCTTTTCGTTATCATCTTCTGATGATTTCTCAGCTTTCTTCTTCCTTTGACCTGTTAGATCAAGGGAACAATCTATATCTTCTATTACAATTATCGACTTACTGGTAGTCTCAATCAGAAGCTTCCGCAGCTCTGTATTGTCCTTGACTGCAGTGAGCTCAAGGTCGTATACGTCGTAATTCAATAAATTCGCCATTGCAGCAATCATAGTAGACTTGCCAGTCCCTGGAGGACCATAAAGAAGATACCCTCTTTTCCAGGCCTTCCCAATCCTTGCATAAAATTCTTTGCTTCTGCTGAAAGTCTCAAGATCTTCGATAATCTCCAGCTTCTTCTCCGGCTCCAACGCCATTGTCTCAAAGGTTGCAGGATGCTCAAACACAATGTGACTCCACATTGTTTGCTTGTAACTTGGCCATTTATAACCAGGACTATTTGTATATAACTTCCTCTGTCTGTTTCTTACCCTGATTTCCTTCCCTTCTCTCACAACATGCTCCAAGTAGGTCTCGGTTATAATCTCCCTATAACGCTTATGAAATGTGAGCCTGTAGTATCTCTTCTCCGGCTCTGGATAATACGACATGCTCCTTGTTGGTGACACAACTTTGCTCGAAACCCACCAAACTTTCACCCCATGAAACTCATCAGTTACTCTTTCATACTCATCCATGCTGAGCACCAAGTTGGTGCTCTCTTTTCCCATCTCCGCCTTGAGTCTTTTAGCACTCTTGGATGAGTTGACACTGAGGTAGGCTTCAACAGCTGCATAAGCCTCACTGCGCTTGAGGCGATCCCCGGGGAACTCATGAATTGAAATCTTGATGTTGGGATAAAAGAACCCCATAATTCTCTGTGTGTACTTCTCAAAATAACGCCGAACCTCATATGGACAATATTGCCGAAGAATTGCCCAAACAAACATGAAACTCGCAATTGTTGAGCCCATTGTTGTCCACATCTCTGTCATTGTTGATGGCACCATCCTGGATTTTGCTTTGATTGTTCTTGTTTATGGTAATGACCTCCTGCTCTTACTCCTATGATAAACAATTTTTTTCTTAGACAATTGATAGAAATTGTGATCTTTTTCTTCTCTACGGGCTTAGTGATAGGCTTGTAATGACATAGCAAGTCACTTACTAATAAAGTGAGAACAAAGTAGGTAGAGAATGACAAATGAGCCATATATCAACAAACAAATAATAAATATCTGATAAGTTTTTTCTCCAGGTTCATTAGATATGGAATTCAATTGGTGGATGTAGGTGGACGGTGATCCAAAAAGACAAATTATGCAGACTAACAAGACCACACATTTTAAGCTTCATGCGCATCAAGAAGTTAAGTGGGACTTAGTGAAGTTGATTGTCAAAACTAAATGATGAATTTTGGTGGTGTCAATGGGGTCCCCACATTGGCTGTCCACTAGTTTAATTAATGCCTAGTCATTCTCCATGAAATTCACTTCTAAAGATGTGCAAAACCTGTCAAAGAAAGCTAGCATATGACATTTTCTTCAATCTTCAACTCCCTCCTCAGTCTTGCCACAAAGTCTCCAGTGATTTAAAGAAACCTTATCGGAATTTAGGATCATGTAATTACAACTAGAAAGCCATCTGCCGTTGGTTAGGTAGTCCTGTACTGTGTTGTGCTTGAGGTAAAGGACTAAAAAGGCCACAATTTGACTGCCCTCCCTTCACAGAGCTACAAAACTGAAAGAGAACGACAGAATCAAAAGCGGTTTGAGGGTTAACCCAGAAACCAGTTTTTGACGGTGATCCACCATCAGGCGCTGAATAGGTATGCACAGTAACAAGACTGTCAGCAACAACTTGGCCACCGATACACGGGACCGCTTAAGCAGTTCGTTATGTAAGGTCATTTTCTATCATAAAAAGAAGATGAAAAATCGAGTCATATCACTCACGTGGCTTAGTCCTATGGCTAGGCTCATGAATTTTATTCAAAGTACTTGGCAATTATTGCTCTTTCGGAAGGTTTCTTTCTCACTTTTTTGGACTCATCCCTCACCGTTCTTTCCCTCTTTGTTCTTTTATGACATTAACAATACTACATCACGCACCACAAAAATTATCTCGTGTGACATTTTATTATTTTTCTTTTATGTTACTCATGCTTTAGAATCCAGTTTCAGCTTCTCTAATTGTTTATGGTTAAATATCTTATAGTGATAAAGCCACTTTTGTTCCTTTGCATTTTAATATTCTGTCATTTGTAACCTTTTGCTTTCTGAATTAGACCATCCCCCTTTTTGCTGATTATTTTATGGAACCAAACACGGCAAATGGATTAGGCACTCAATAATTTTTAGTTTATGGGCCATGCACTTGGAATTTGTTGATTCCTTGAACAAAAGATGGCAAAAAGTGTAGCACAAGGGAGGTTTTAATAAGGGTCTTAAGTTGGGCATAGTTTGTTCTGCTTTATTGGCATGAAAGAAGACACTAGACCTAACTTATTTGGGACATTTGAATCCTATGTCTTATGCACAAGAATTGGAAGCATGTATTGAAGAAGAACTGTAAAACTGGTTATTTTCCATCTTCAAATTTATGGTCTTGTGCCCAACTGTCAAGTGGCTTCTAGTAGATAGATTAATTACTAGAATATGTACTGGGTCAAAGAATGTGTCAGCATCTAAGCTTCACAAATTGTCACCTGAATTCCTGAAGTAAAATGATAACTCTAATCCACTAAGCTAAAGCAAGATAAAATTTACTCCAAATTAGAGGCAGCAGAGATAAGTATTGAAGTAGTGCTTTTAACAGCTATCGTCTCCTGGAGCTACAAATCATTGCTACGAAGCTGATGTTCCTAGAAAGACCACTTGAAGGACTGGTCTGAAGCATTGTATCCTGCAACAAACTAACCAATCGCCACTTTTATTGCTGTGTAATTGGCCAGACTAATAGCGTTTTTGACATGAGGCCTTGATAATATTGAAATTTTCAGATATTAGTTTTTTGTTTTATTATTATTATTATTGTGATTTTTCCAACTACCGTGGTGATCAAGTTTCTAAATAACATGGTGCTTGTATTTCATTCTGCAGTTTGTATATATTGGTTATAGCCGACGAAGAACAGTACATGCTTTTCCTAAATGCTCATAGCAACACCTCAAGCTGGTAATCGTGGTTGAATTTGTCGGGCTTCCATTTGATCATGAACTTTCAATATTGCCTAGTTGAAAATGTCAGGCTTGGGACAATGACTGCTAACTCCACCAACCCAATGTTTCTCAGAAAACATTGGGTTGGTGGAGTCCGAGAATTACAAGGACATAGAAATTGCTAGAAAGTATGCCAGGAAGCTGCAAAAAGGTACCTGAAGGTGTCGAATTTGTAATCTGCTCGACTTTATTATATAGACGATTTTCTGTTCCATTGTATGGGACGTCAATCTTTCTTTTTCTTTTGATTTTTTCAACTAGATGAACATTTTCTGGACTTTTTGATCGTGCGAGGATGACAATCAAAGGTGCGGAATTATTTTTGGAGCCTAATTCTTAATCACGTTCAATTTCCTTCTACTGCTATTATAGAATGTGCATTGAAATGTATAAGACAAAATAGAAAAAATGAAGGAATATAAAAGGAAAAGATTTAAAGAGACCTAAATACACATGGTATACAATAAATAAATGAAAAATGCTATCTGACTGCAAAATTTGTTCCCACGTTCTTCATCACCAGAAACCACAGTCATCTCATATCACAACATTGACTCTTTCCGGGCTTTTGCAATTTATTCCTCAGGCAGATCATCTGCTTGGAGATTGGTAGTGAGCTGTATAATAATCTTCGATGCATCCAAAATGACAAAACTTCAAGCTCTGTAGAGAGTCCACAGGTTTGGAGCTGTTGAATTTCTCTACCCACATTCCCATACTAACATCTTCCATCTTGAACAACTGTTTACAAACTAAAATTTCAATTTGGCTTTGACCCAAAGCATGAGTCCACCATGACCTTCATACACATACAAAACAGATGCATGGCCACAATTTCACACAGAGACAAGAGAAAGAAGAGAATGATTACTCTTAGTTTATGGTTTTCAAAATCAGACATGATGGATTGTGCAATATCCAATGACAATATGTAGCCTAGTCCATTCGCATAGAGTGGATAATCTTCTTCTGGCCATTCCTGAAAACACCAGCAAATGATGAAAAAATGATGAGGGAATTATCAATATATAAGTTACCTATCTCACAACTTAAAAAAGGAAAAACTACAGTAGTACATTGCGGAGGCAAAAAAGTTTTATATTGACAATTTAAAAAAAACTAAGCAGAACCAAAACTTATCAAACCCTGACAACAAATTTGAAAAATAATTATTTATGCAGAACAGAGCAGATTCATCTTTACAAGAGACAAGCCTAGCCTGCGAAAATTCTGATTGCAAGGGTCAAAAATAAAGAGGCTTCTGGAATCGTTTTCATTAGAATACACAGAACTTGATTGAAATTAGCACAATATAATTAAAGCTGTATTATTTTGAGCTGAAGCTACACAATGAAGTATGCATAGAACATCACACCTGAAGTATAATATTAAAATTAGCAGACCAGACATGTCTATACTTACCTCATATGTCACTGCCCATTTCCCATCACGCATGGGCTTATGGTAGTAGTTAATGTTCCCAATGTACAAGCTCCTGCCTTCAGGTACCTTCCTTGCTTCATTCATAACTGCATCTACGCGTACAAATGTGTGTCATCATCCCAATTCATGATATACTTAGCAGACACTGTGTGAGCCTGTGAACAACCAAAGCCATCAAATGTCACCTCCAGAAATAATAAAACCTTAATCTTCAGTTAGTAATTATAATTAGTTCACCACACACCCCATATTCATAGATGGCAACAGTTTTCAACGCTACAAGATCATAGTTATCCATGTAAGGAATGATCACAATGTCACCAAAAAACTCTGCTTCTTTCTTCAGCGCCGCATTCACTTCCTTGCATGCTGTTTACAAAATTGGAAATGTATTTAAGGACCTTCAACATGACATTTCTACAAGCTAACTAATAATCACTTTCAGTAAATACAGTATGATGGTTTTCAGTTACCAGTGCTACAAAGAAACAAGCTACCACATTTGATGATTTAACAAGTGCATGTTGCATCCAAGTCTCTCTCACAGCCATCCTCTCAGCATAATGATTGCCAGCAGAAAGTATTCCAATAAAAAGTTCCACAGGCTCCACAGGAAGAGGTGGAGCTTGCCATTCAGTTGATGTCTCAAGATGTCTTTGAGGAGCAAAACTAGGATGTGACATAGGCAAGGAAGCAGCAAATACTGAGATGATATCAATATCCTCATTCAAAGTTAGCCCAGAGGCATCCTCAATAGAAAATCCCTGTCAGCATCATCAAACAATCTTACGAGCAATCAAAATTGATCATGACATGAACAACTCACGATTCAATAAGGAAGGAGGTGATATGATTCCCACTAACATCAACATGATAACCCTCAAAACCTGCACAAAGAGTCAATACAAAAGGATTGTCCTCCACGAAAGGGAATGGCTATTCAACAGTCAATTTGTTCTTTACATCTAGAAACCGGTTCATGTATTCCCACCATTTTGATTTGGACTTTTCTGCAAGATTGTCATTATTTTCAGTCCAGCTCTCACACTTCATGAGACCATCAACTGCAGCAAGTCTAAAAGAATTAGGCAATTTTTGGCATAAACTATAACGAATGAAATTCTAGAGAAAATTAAAGGCAAATAGTTAAGCTAAAAAAAATGGTTTGTGTTATTCAGAATATGTGTAACATGTGCTAGCAATTATACAATTGAAGTGTAAGTGCATTATATAATCCCCTTCAATTAAAAGGACAGTCTTAAGGGCTGATCTTGAAACAGAAAGAAAAGAAAATAAGTTTCTTTCAGTACATTACATCCTACTTTCAAATTATTCAGCACCATAAAAACTTGAAAAATGCAAGTTAAATGATAGTCACATGAACAATAAAAACACCACCTAAAAGAAAAAATTAGTTTAACAAATTGAAAATTAAACAAATTCCAACCAAAAACTTAACCAGGAAACAGAACGTCAATCATAATCAGAGAAATTTCCACGAAAGGATAGTACTAAGTTTAAGTTTTCTGTAGTCCAACCTTAAGAGTCCTCTAAGGATCACTCACTAAAATCCCAGTTCCAGATATAAAAACAACCTCTACTCACAATTCACTTATAAAATCAACCTAACAAAATCCCCCCGCAGCTTTTTGGTCTATAAGATCAATCCATTTTTAACATTCAATTGTTTAAAATCAATTCCTAAACCAAAAAATAACAAAATTTTTCTTACCGGTTTCCTCAGGCCTGGACTTCCATCCCTGGCATCCTGTAAAAAGTGTTTAACTTTATCACTGGTCCCACTCCAATCCCCTTCCAGTCTTGGATTAAAATGCAATATTTTTGACGGGTACTCTCCTTCTTCAGTCTTCAATCCGTGCAACTCTATCATGAACTGTGAAATCATCACTTCCTCACCGTCCTTGGTGAGGGAAATCTTCGAGACAGTCTCCGGGTGGGACCGCCTCGGCTTGCCCACCACAGTGATATATGACCCCAATGCGAGTACACACGGCAAAATCACCACCTTTCCATTCTTCAAAAACTCCGGCCCAGATAGTGATTGATTTGAGGAGTTGGGTTATGAAGACTCAACACAACAGCAAGCTTGTGGAAAGAGAGGGGGAACTGAGAGGAGCCATTGCTGGTTGCTGATGTGTGTCGGTCCGGTCCAGATTATAAGAGTATTTGGCTTGACTTTTTCATCGGTTTCAAATGGAATCCAATTAAATTTGGAAGGGAAGAATATATGTCTATTTTATTTAGTAATATGGTGATAAATAATGAAAATAACGTTTACAAGAAGATTGGATGAAAGGATAATGATACGAGAGTTGAGCTTCAACTTAAACACTAACAAAAATTCAAGATAAATAAGAAGAAAACGCAAAAAGAATCTTTGTGGAGGAAGTGGAGCGTTGAGTCAGATCAAAATTTCCGAGGCTCGGACCTTCAACTAGGTGTCCAACAGGCGACCTCTTAAGATTACAGGTGGGTTCTGTGTAAATGATCACCTTTACTCTTGTCGATTATAATCCGATGGATGCTCAGTTACGAGATAAAGGTAGAACGCTGAACAACCAATTCCCACCGAGGTTTTCTTAAATCATGCATCATCCAAAAACTTTTAAAAAATCAAATACCCCCCTTTCTTTCTAAGTTTTTTAATAATATATAATATAAAGCTAAAATACTCTTTATAAAAAAAATAAATAATATTAATATAAAAACAAGATTTAATATAAAATAATATAAAAATAATAAATAATAAAAAAGTTTAAAAATTAATTAAAATTTTTTAAAAAGTAGCTATCATTTTTTATGACGTCAGTTGAAAACCTAATCAGGAGATTGAAAATGACTACCTATTTAGATTGACGATCATATGTGACTGTCTCTGTCATAAAAATGATCAATTTCATATAATACCGATCGTTTTTTATCATCTCTATTATTGAAGTAGTCATATTTGATTGTCAATCCAATCAAATGACTATTTTTAATCATCTGATTAAGTTTTCGATAGTTACTACCGCCCATAACGGTGGTCCCATTTTAAAATTTTTTTGAAATTGTAATTTTTTATTATTATTTTAATATTATTTTATATATTAAATATTTTTATAAATTTAATCTTATAACTTTTTATTCAAAAAGATAAAAATACTCATTTAATTAGTTACATTTAATAGTTAATTATTAAATTTAATTATTGACTTTAATCAACAAATAAATATTTGATTTTTTACAAGTTTATTAGTGTCACTTTGTCATTTAAAAAATCCTTTGTGGGAATAAGTCATTTGGCCCAAGATAGAATGAATTAATATTTGTTCAACTGTTATTGTTGATAAATTATGTTGATCATTCTTGTTTTTATTGTAGTTTGACTAGCTATACTTATTAATAAATTTATAATTATAAGGAAACGAGAATCTTATACATGATTAATATTTGAGTGATAGACAATTTCTAGTAACTAATCTAGTCAAGATTTAACCAAAGTTAAAAAGATAAAAGCTATTAGCAATTCCAAGTAAGTATTTCTTTACCTTTTTTCTATTTTGATAGTATGTATCTTCTTGGATGAGGTTAATCAGTGATAAAACCATGTTTCTAGCTTCATAAGCATGATGTTGAGATAGATGATGATAATGCAACTCTTTACGCATATTTATGTGTTTTAAGATTCTTGAACATGTTAGGCTCTTTTTAGATGTTAAAAGATGATGAAGGTCTATGATAGAAGCATATGTTTGCATGTTTATGTGTTTGAATAAGTTTATTTGAAGATAGATTAAGATTAGGTTGAGTTTGGGCATAGTTGTGCAAATTCCAAAGGTGAAAATTGTAGAAGCAGAGTGCGACACACACTTATATCATTGCATTTCTCTGTATGGTCATGGTCGTGTAGTGTATGCACGACCAAGGTTATTATGCTAGTACCTTCGAGCACACGGTTGTGTAAGTATGGATCACAATCGTATGTATTTTCATAATTATGCATGGCTACGTCTTGTTAAAGTCATGACCATGTAAGAGTTTTGATATGGGCCTGTGTACATAGGGACACAGTCGTGTATGATGAATATATGACTATATGTCCTAAAATGCACGATCAAGTAATAAGCTAAAATTTAGCAAAAAGATCATAGAAGCTAGCACGACTTGACACATGACCTCACACACGCTCGTCCACTAAGAAAAAATTACAGAACAGTAAAATAAAAGCAGAAAAGAGAAAAAAGGGAAAGAAAGAAAAAAAAACTATATATTTCTAGAATCAGTAGATCAACTCATACCAATAAGAGAAACTTAATAACAGCCTAAAAACAGCATAGGTAATCAATAAATTATGATCAAAAAACAAAATGGGAACAAAAAACAATAATAGAAACTATTACAGAAACGTACATAACAAAAAACTAACAGATATCTACAGAACATTAAACAATTTACGCATAATTTATTAATAAGTTACAAAACTAAAAACTTTAGTAAGAATATACAAATCAGAACTATAATAGTTAATTTAGTCAGACAAAATGTAATTAGAGAAAAAGATTTTGAAACCCGCTGTTATATATATTACTGTTTACTATATTTATTATTATTATTATTATTATTATTATTATCTTTTCTTTTCTTTTATATATATATAGCAAAGATCCCACTAAGTCTTATTGAAATCATGCGAACAGAAACATCTTTTATATAAAATGTTGTCATAAATAAAATAACGTGTAACTAAAATATTAAATCTTTATTTTATTGAAACACCATACAATATACAGATAAAACTATACACTACGTGTATAAAAGTATTGAAAACTATTTAAACATTTATAACAAAATAAGACATGTGAACCATAAATATGCCATTTGGAAAAATTGGGTCCCACTCATAGTTATCACTTGTCTTGGCTCAGCATCTAAATAACTAGCCTGTAAAGAGAAGGAAACTGAAAAGGGTGATTGATAAATCACTCAGTAAGTAATTTTCCTATCTCTACCCATAACAAGCACCAGACAAGTTTACTTTAATGGTTAAACACCTATTCGACTCTCTTGATTCATTTTCTTTTCTCTTTATGTAGAATTCAATACAAATAACAACATAGGTATGCCTAGAACGTTGATATTTTCCTTATTATTGACGTCTTATAATTTCATGTTCTCTTTTTGTGTTACTTTATTATTCATCAAATATTCTTATATTCAGTTGTACTTGTACTTATGCTATGATATCAAATGCATGTCACATGCTTAAACTATATTGTTGCCCTTGGGTCGATTTATTGAATACATTTTTTGAGAACTTAACTATGATTTGAAGATCCTAAAATATTATGAAAGCTGAAAAAATTGATTTCTGAAAATATCTGAAAACATGTACTATATTGATCAGACTGATGGATACAGAAATTTGACACCTTGGCCATGTGAAGTTTAACTAAACTGATGTTGGTCAGTAGCTAGTACTGATATCTAAAACTGAACTGAATTTTTAATCTAAAGACTGATAACTGATCATCATGCATGGTATTCCACTATTACTGTATCCTTCCTTTCTGCTTGTTTGTTGTGGAATATATCGTTACCGTTATTGTTTGGTTTAGTATATAAACTAATGAAAGTTTTCTGATTCTCTAAGTTACTATTGAAACATGTTCATCATACTTTTTTAAGCTATTCTTTATGGTTTCTAAACTTATTCAACTTGTTTATAGGCTTTTTGTTCGATGGTGTATGTTTCTACGACTATTTCTATTCTTATTTACTATTTCTCTTTCTAATTTCTATTATATCTCATAAATTTTTACTGTTTCTACTATTTTCATTAGTTACACGGGTATGCATGTGGTCGTGCGTGCTTATGAAGTTTTCTTTTTTCTTTTTCGCTTGTTGCATGGTCATGCGCTCTAAGACGTATAGTCATGTATGAGCACATAACCATAGATCTGGCTTTGCCTGAGCTTGTAGTTTAACTTTTACACATAGTCATGGCCCTTAGGCACGACCATGTTCCTCGATGCAAACATATAACCATGAACTTAGGTCACATGATCGTGTCCTTATAGGACACTATTTTATTCACCTCACTCGTGCATACACATACATGACCATAAGGTACCTAAAAACATGATTGCATGATCATGACCTTACTCTGTTTTAAAAAAATACCGTATTATGTGAAACCGTGCCTAAACTCAACTAAACACACATAACCTTGTTTCAAACAATTTCATCAACTTTTCATACTTATTATCATTAACTTCTAAACATCATAAAACGACATCAAACTCTCTCTAAGGAAACATGTCCAAACATATATACATATATACATGCTTTTAAATCATTAAATTTTCTACAAGTTTCTCATCAACTCACTACCTCAACATGTTTTCCTTTACATAGCCATCATACATGTGTCCAATATGACATAACAACAAAACCACATTTTGAAACTTAAAAGAAATAAGGGAAAAGGTTAAAAAACACTTACTTATAGTTGTTGTAGGTCACTTTCTCTCTCTAGCTTGATTGTTCTCCTTAGTTGGATTGGGTGTTGTTGGCTGCTTTTTTTCTCTCTTGGGATTAACGTTTTTTTGAAGAAGGAAGGAAATTTAGTTGAGAAATTGAAATTAGAGAAGGATGAATTAATTTATAACGATAGAAACACAGCTGAGGCACACAATTATGGGTCTCAGAGGTACACGGTCATACTCCTATGGAAATCTAGGATTTTTATTTCTTTCTGTATTGTGCATCGAATAGTCTCCCAGGAAGACTCATGCATAAGCCATACACATCTCAAAATGATTATTCTACCCCTTAAACTCTATCATATCTATTTCTCATCCAAAAATCTCTCTTTTAACCTTGATTTTCAGCCTAAAAGGACCATTCTAATCCTAAGATGTTACAATAATAAATTATAAGATTACGTGTATGACATGTATTACATGATATGACAAGCCAGAATAGTGTTTTTAGAAAAAAAGGATCAAGTGATCTTTATGCATCAGTTTTTAGCATAAAGCCTGATATCTAGGTTAGATGTTAACAGTGAATATAAAAGGGCATATGTAGGATTTCAGTTATTAACTGTGGCTGGTACGGTTAGATTTTAGCTCACTAGTCTAAGGATTAGTATGGTAGGATTTTATAACTTATTGGCACTTCGTTGGTCTAGTTAAGCTGAAATAACTAAGATGTTGAATCTCTATATTCATCAGCTTGATCAGCACAGTAAGTACCTTTAAATATAGAGAGATTTTCAGATTCAATTTTATAGTATTTTGGATCTTTAGATCCTAATAGTAATTTCAGGAAATAGCCTTAAGGCCAAACAACATGATTTCAACATACTTTATGGTAACATCCTAAGGTTATACATGTCTTTTAGGCTTGAAATCTGGGGTTAGATTGAGAATTTTATAAGAATAATTAGAGTTGAAGGAGTTCAAGGGTGAAATAAGTAATTTTCATAGTTGGGTGGCATGTGTATGAATCCTATTGAGAAGCTGATTTATGCAAATCACGAGAAAATGGGTTTTTTTTTTACATTTTTCTAACCATGCACGACCGTACGTATTCAGTGTTTTAGCCGCTATGCTTTAAGTTGGTCTTATCTCTTTCTTCTGGCCACTTTCACCCAAAATTTCTTTCCTTTTTCCAAAGATTACTAACCTTAAAAGAGAGGAGCAATATCTAGTGGTTTCCAATCCAATTAGAGAGTGATATTTTCTTTGAGAGAGAAGCTTGGTTGATTATGGCTAGAGGTAAGTGTTTCCTACCTCTTTCCATTTTTTCCTTTATGTGAAATTTTTATTTTGCATGGGTTTGAAATTGATTCCAACATGCTTATGATTTCCTTGTATGAGAAATATAAAGATTAATTGTATGAAAATGACGATAATGGTGTTATATATCGTTGATATGTCTGTAGATATATACATCTATGATTTTTAAGATGTTTGGATGATTAAATGTGAGAATTGATGGTCTTGGCATGATAAATCTATGCTTAGGAAGTTTTTTGATTGTGGAATTTGATTTATTTGTGTTTGGTATGAAAATGGATGGGAATAAGCATGATCAGCCATGACCATGTTAGAGTAAAGCAAGATGCACGTCCATGTGCCCATAGAGTGCATGCCCTATAATCCTACTTCGTATGGTCACGACCATGCATGACAATGTCGCGACCGTGCACCCACAAAGAATGAAAAACAAAGCTCAAAGTATATAAACTAGCACGACCAGGCTGCATGACTGGCATATGGGCCGTACAGGCTCATGCATGCCCGTGTATCTAGTCACGCACGCTTGTACATCAGGCAAAAATGAGAAATTAAGCTTGGAACAAGCATAAGACAAGGAAAATCTAATAAAATAGTAGTGACTCGTCATAATAAGATAAGATAAACAAACATAATGTATCATATGCATATCATGACATGACATGCCATATAGTATTTTCAGAAAAGGATCCAAAAATCTAAATGCATGTTTTTAATTAGAAAAGTATGATGTTCCAAACATTAGTTTTAGGGGTTAATACGAGGGGGACTTGTGAGTTTTACACACTCGTCAATTAACGCAACCAACATCAAGGTCTATAACCATACTAGCCACTATGTATAAACATATACTGGTGTGTATTCATATTCTATTTTTAGATTTAGTGATGGCATGTTCTAAACAATTTCTATCTATGTGTCGGCATATGAAACTTATATGGTCAGGGTGTCGAATCCTTGTATTCATCAGTCTGATCAGCACAATAATTATTTTCAATATAAAGAGATTTTCTAGATTTCAATATTTTATTTTAACATGACAAATATGTCAAGATCTTCAGATAACAATTTTATTCAGAAAAAAGCCAGTTGTATAAATAAGCCTAAGGGCTTAGATATTACTTTTAGCTTGTCATTTGCATATGGTATATACAGCACAACGTGACTCAGCATACGAATAATCAGTTGAAAACTGTGAAATAGTATACACTCAGAATGTATAATAACCATGTAATGAAACATGAATAACAAAGTATGAACTCCAGAACAGCATACGAGATAACTAACTTGCTATGTTTATAGTGATATCATCAGAGTAAGATTGCTATAGGGTTAGAGATAGAAAATACTTACCGAGTGACCTTATCACTCACTCCCTACTTTCCTTTCTCTTGTAGGTTAGTTTCGTTAGGGCTGAAAAGAAGAGATTGCCTTTGTTTGGGATCCCGCTTTAGTTTTGTAACATGTTTATAGTTTGCATACTCATATTGTTTCATATTTGCATGTAGTTGTATAATATATGTATATGTATGTACATACACCTGCTCTGTATAACTTTCAAGCAAGTGTAAAAGGTATATTTTGGGCATTTTTAGTATATTTACACTACGTAGTTTTTCGCTACCATATTTGAGCTCAGTAATCAGGTAAATCTATCATATATTATTAGAGATATTAATTACTTTGTCTAAATTAAAAGCATGTACAGTAATATATAGTAGAAGTGCTTACATTTTTGGTATCAGAGTAGAAATATGAATGATATTTTCAAAGCTAAGTGCATATGTGTGTGAATTACATCATTTTTGAACTTATATGAGCATAAAGATCAGGGTATCCCAGTAGCCAGCGCCCATCTTTCTCTCAGTGTAAGTATAGTAGTATAAGATTTTGTTTGAAACTAGTTAACTTACCCTTATGTTCTGTGATTTTCCAGATAAGAGAATCCATATTCTTAGATTTACTGAAGACGAGAATAGTACCTCAGTTAGGCTTTTGAGTGAGAGTGAAAGTGAGAGGAGAGAATCTTAGGCCTCTTGTAGAGCCCTTCATGTAGAGGATGTGAGAGAGATTTTCAAGGAAATGATGAGAGAGTTTCCTCAACAGTTAGTTAGAGGTGGTGATCAAGTACTTATGCGGAATGTAACTATTAGAGAAGAAGTCTATCAAAGGCCAATTAGAGGATAATCAAGGTTTGAGAGAAGAGGCTATCTAGATCAGATGGGTAGAGATTAGTGGCTAGAGATGGGTTAATATCAAGGGCATAGTTTTAGGTTTGAAACCATTAGTACCAATGATTTAGAGCGAGTACATCTAATCTACAGTTTGCTAGGGATTCACCAAACTCCTAAGTTTAATGAGACTAGTGATCTAGCAATAGCTGAAGAATGGATAAAGGCAACTGAGAGTGTCACCAGCCTATTTACTATGTCAGACAAAGAAAAGGTCAAACATGCAGTATTTATGTTTAGGGGTGATACGAGATTATGGTGGAATGTCGCTAAGACTATAGTTAATGAGGAGCAACTGTTATGGGATAAATTTTAGTGTATGTTTAAGAGGGAATTTTAGAGCCCAGGGATAGTGTATGCTTGAGCCCAAAAGTTTATTAAGCTACAATAGTGATCAAACACAATAAAAGAGTATGCGATTCGATTTAATGTATTGGCAAGATTTGCTCTTAGTTTGGTGAGGACAGAGTCTGGCCAAATATAGAAATTTATTTATGGACTACATCTTGCCATCGCAAGCGATATGTTGACTAAAGATAATCCCTCATAGCAGTTTAGTGATATTTAAGAAAGGGCTACCAGATCAAAGATATGTCTTCAAATGATGAGAATGTTTTCAAGGTAGCCTGATAGAAGTAGTGATAGGGACAAGAGACCCATTGAACAGAGGAAGATAGGAAAAAAGGATTAAGAGACAGAGAATAGCTTACTAGTTACCAGTATATGTTTGGTGTGATCGAAGACATAGTGGCGAGTGTCTAATTAGCAGAGTATATGCTTCGTATGTCATCAATCGGGGCATAAGATTTCTGAGTGCCTAGCTAAAAGTGGAAGAGGACTTAGTATAGGTAGAGTTGGTTATAATAGAGGTAAAGTAGGACCACCTAGAGGTGGAGGTAGTACAGTTGAGAAGTTGATCGCCCTCAAGACGATAGAGTTAACACGCTTGAAAGAGATGTTAAGCTATCGAATGGTGGAGGTCGAGCAAGGGTATTTGTAGTGAGACAAGGGCAGACAGAGGCTATTCCACATATAATGACGAGTTAGTTATTCTTCTTTGACACTCTCTTATTTGTTTTAACTGATTATGGTACCACACATAATTTCATATTGAGAAGGGTAGTGAAGAGATTAGAATTGACCCTTAGTGTGGTTGAGAAGAGTGTTTGCATAAAGATGCCAGATAGGAGAGTGATGTTTAGTGATCAGTTGCTGTGGAACCAGAAGATCATGGTTATGGGTAGGAGTTCAACGATAGATTTGATCATGTTAGAGTTAGTTGATTTTGACATGATCTTAGACATGAATTTCTTGTCTAGATATGAGGCAGAGATTGATTACTAAGCAAAAAAGTTTAGACTACACTTAGACCGTAATCAGTTCGTTTTTAAAGGGGATAGAGTTGAGACTATGTTGATTTCCTGTGTGCAGGCTAGGTGGATGTTGAGTAAAGGTTGTATTTTTTACTTGGCTAATGTAATGTGTAGAGATGTAGTTAGGTCAAGTATAGAGGAGATGTTTGTTGTAAGGGAGTTTCTGATATGTTTCTAGAAGAGTTACCTGGGTTACCTCTAAGAAGGGAGTTAAAATTTACTATTGAGTTGCTTCCAAGTACAACTCTCATTTTTAAAGTTTCGTATAGAATGGCTCTAATTGAACTTCAAGAGTTAAAGAAACAATTGCAATAGTTAATAGACAAGAAGTTTATTCGGTTGAGTTATTCTCCAGAGGTGCTTTGATTCTTTTTGTTACGAAGAAAGATGGATCTATGAGAATATATATTGACTATAGGGAATTAAATAAAGTTACCAGGAAGAATAAGTACCTCTTACCTAGAATTGATGATCTGTTTGACCAACTTAGTAGTGCCTCAGTGTTTTTGAAGATTGATCTGAGATTGGGTTATCACTAGATGAGAGTGGCAGAAAGAGATGTGCCTAAGACTGTTTTTAGGACTAGATATAGTCATTACGAGTTTGTGGTAGCACTACTTGGATTGATGAATGCTCCAGCAGTATTTATAAATTTGATAAACTAAATATTCTAAGATTGACTTGATAGATTCATTGTTGTATTTATTGATGAAATCCTGGTTTCTTTAAAAAATGTAGCGAAGCATGTTGAGCATTTGAGGTTTGTATTATAGCGGTTGAGAGATAAGCAGCTATATGCTAAGTTTAGCAAGTGTGAATTTTGGTTGGATAAGGTGGTGTTCTTAGGGCATGTTATTTTTGCTGATGGGTTATTGGTGGATCCGAGAAAGATGGAAGTTATCTTACGTTGGCCAAGGCTTAGGACGGTTAAGGAGGTTTAGAGTTTCTTAGGACTAGCAGGATATTAAAGACTATTTATCCAAGGATTCTCGAGCTTGGTAAGACCTTTGACAACATTAACTAAGAAAGAGATTTCATTTGTATGGATTGAGGAATGTAAAGTTCAATTTCAAGAGTTAAAGCAAAGGTTGACTAGTGCTCTTGTATTAGCTTTACCATAAGAGGGAATGGATTACAAGATCTACACTTATGGTTTACATCGAGGGATTGAAGTGATTTTTATACAAACAAGTAGGGTGATTGCCTATGCTTCCAAGTAATTAAAAGATCATGAGTTAAGGTATCCTACCCATGATTTGAAGCTACTAGCTGTTGTGTTTGCTTTAAAGATTTGAGGACACTACTTGTACGGGGTAAGGTGTAGCATTTACTTTGATCACAAAAGTTTGAAATATTTCGTCACTCAGAAAGAATTGAATATGAGTCAACAAAAGTGGTTAGAGTTGGTAAAAGATTATAATTGTGAGATCAAGTACCACCCATGTGAAGCAAATGTAATTACAGATGCTTTAAGACTTCAAGTAATATCTTCCTTGTTTGATGAAATCAGAGAGAGTAAGAAGTTAGAGGGTTAGGTTCAAATGATGGTTCAGAGAATATCAGAGGGTTTTGTGCCAGACTATGAAATCAGAGATAGAATATTGAAATTCAGAGGTCGAATTTATGTTCCAAAAGACTTAAAATTGAGACAGAAGATCTTGTTAGAAGCCCCCAGTATAGTGTATATAACTCATCCAGGTAGCACAAAAATGTATCAAGATCTTAAGAGAAATTTTTGGTGGTCAGGGATGAAGATATATATATAACAGACTTTGTTTCTAGGTGTTTGGTATGTCAGTAGATTAAAGAGAGCACTAAAGACCTTTTGGGTTGTTACAACCTCTGAGTATACTTAAGTAGAAATGAGAGAAAATTTCTATGGATTTCATCTCAACACTTTCTAGAGTTTGATGGGGGTATAATGGTATATGGGTAATCGTGGATAGACTGAGTAAATCTACTCATTTTCTACCTGTCAAAGATAGTATGACAACTGATCAGCCAGGTTAACTTTATGTTAGAGAGGTTATGTGATTGCATGGGGTGCTAAGAGTCATTGTATCATATAGAGACTCTAGATTTCTGTTAACTTTCTGGAGGAGTTTACAAAGGACCTTGAAGACTCGATTACATTTTAGTTCAGCTTTTCATCCTCAGTCAGATGGCCAAACAAAGAGGGTGAATCAGATTTTTGAAGATATGCTGAAAGCATCTTACATGGACTTTCAGAAAAATTGGGTTGAGATATTGCCTTTTGGTAGAGTTTACCTATAACAATAACTATCAGTTTATGATTTAGATGACTCCATTTGAGGCATTGTATCGTAAGAAATGTTGATCCCCTTTGCATTGGAATGATATTGAAGAGAGACATTGGTTAGAAGCTATAGTAGGACCAAAGATGATTCAATAGATGATTGAACAAGTCAAAATAATCAAATAGAGAATAAAGCAAGCTCAGGATCACTAGAAAAGTTATACAGATTTAATGCGTAAAAAGATAGAATTTGAGGTAAGAGATAAAGTATTTTTGAGAGTAGCTCTTTACAAGCATGTTTTGAGATTTGGCAAAAAGGGCAAATTAGCTCCAAGGTTTGTTGGCCCTTACAGATCTCAGAGAGGATTGGGAAAGTCACCTACAAACTAGCTTTACCTACGAGTACAGAAAGATTTTATAATGTCTTCCATGTATCTCAATTAAGGAAGTATGTTAGAGATTCTTCACATGTTCTCAAGCTTCAAGATTTGGAATTAGCTGAAAACTTTAGCTATATAAATAAATCAGTTCAAATCCTTGACAGAAGAGTTAAAATTCTTAGAAATAAGGAAATTCCTGTAGTTAGAATGTTGTATAGGAATCAGAGGTAAGAAGAATCCATGTAGGAGGTAGAGTCTGAGATCAGAAAGGTATCTCGAGTTACTCAGGTAATTCTGGGGATAAAATTTTTATAAGAAAGGAGGAATGTAACATCCTAGGGTTAGACATGTCTTATAGGTTGGAAATTTGGGGTTAGAATTGAGAATTGATAAGAAGAATTAAAGTCGAGAGAGTTCAAGGGTGAAATAAGTAATTTTCAGAGTTGGGTGGCATGTACATGAATCCTGTTGGGAGGCTGATTCATGCAAAGCAAGGGAAAATCAGATTTTTTCCATTTTTCCAACCACGGACGATCATGCGTCGTGAGAAGCACGATTTTACGCACTCAGTATTTCAGTTGTCATGCTTTAAGTTGATCTTATCTATTTCTTCCAACTATTTTCACCCAAAATTGCTTTCCTTTTTTCAGAGATTACCAACCCTAGAAGGGAAGAGCAGCATCCAGTGGTTCTCAATCTAACTAAAGAGTGAGATTTTCTTTAAGAAAGAAGTTTGGTTGATTAAGGTTAAAGGTAAGTGTTTCCTACGTCTTTCCTTCTTTTCGTTTGTGTGAAATGTTTGTTTTGCTTGGGTTTGAGATTGATTCCAGCATGCTTAATATATCCTTGTATGAGAAATGTAAAGATTAATGGTGTGGAAATGATGATGATGGTGTTATATATGGTTGATGTGTATATTGATATATACATATATCATTTTTAAGATGTTTGGATGATTAAATGTAAGAATTGATGGTCTTGGCATGATAAACCTATGCTTAGGAAGTGTTTTCAGTGTGGAATTTGATTTATTTGTGTTTGGTATGAAAATGGATGGGAATAAGCATATCAGCCAAGACCATATTGGAGTAGAGAGAGACGTATGCTTGTATGCCTGTAAAGTGCATGCCCGTGCACCTATAAAGTGCATGCTTATATAGTGTTGTTTTGCATGGTCACGACTGTGCATGACAATGTCACGGTGCTAAAAGTACAGAAGCTAGCATGACCAAGTTACACGACTGGTACATGACCTATGATATATACATATATATAACATGACATAAATTAAAATATAGACAACAGTATAAAAAAGAAGTTAATTATGAATGATAAACAATAAATAATAGAGAATAGCTATACTATATACGTCATAAGTAAAAACATAAAAGAATTCAGCTAAAGCTTATGAGATCTTAAGAGTACTCTGGGTTTCAGAAATTAGTTAAAAAAGAGAACAAGATAATAAATATCGGAAAAAAAACTCAGCGAGTTAAGTTGTATCAGTTATATTCCCTTTTATACTCATATACATATTTATGGCAAAATATGAAGCAAAACTTGAACAATGAGTTTAAGCAGTAAGTTAAGCTAGAGCAAAATGAGCTATTAGGCTAGTCAGAAACTTAGTTAAGTTCTCCAGTTTAGTAATTAGTCAATTGAGTTAGAATATTTAAAGCTTTGTGACGATTCATAAGGATAGATCACTGTAAAGTTTATCTGAGGGTAGAGATAGGAGATACTTGCTGAGTAGCTTGTCACTCATCCCCCTCAGTTTTCTTTTTTGTAGTTAGTATTTTGGAAAGTTGAGTTGAAACACAAGATAACTTGAGAGTGGGATATAACTTGAGTAGGCCTTCACTCGATGCTTATAGTTTTGGTGTATATACATACATACATACATACATACATACATATATACATACATATATACATATATATATACATATATATATATATGTATGTGTGTGTGTGTGTATGTATAAATATATACTTGTTAGTAGATAACATGTTGGCTCGCATGCTTCATATTACTCATGCATATAGGGTATAGTATCATGTATTTTTTTCCTTTATTAGTACATTTAGTAATAAAATATGAGTTTTCTTTCAAAATACTATACAGTGGGTTTTCAACATTCCATCACATGTTTTATTAACAGTTTCCACTTGCATGTTCTTTAAGTAAGCTAGTTAGAGTGAGACTCTTGCTACATATTAAAAGATATATTTCAGTTAAAAAAAAAATCTCTATATATATAAGATACAGTATATAGTAGTAGATGTCATAGTTTATGCACAATCATGTGTCGAATATACACGGTAGTGCTTTGTCAATTTGTGCTTAATCAACCTTTACACGGCTAAGGTGGTAATGTGTTCATTCTTCGTTAAGAGCGGTTGTATGCCTTTTCGTTGTATGGTCGTATGTTGCTTTTATGTGAATCATGATTACATGATTATTGTTGTATGATTAGCCTGATAATGCATCTCTTAATTCTCCACATACACGAGCATATGATAACATCATGCATTGATTGAAGCACTTTAATTGTCTCGCATGATAAGGCTACATGATTGAAGGACTCTTGCTTTTTCAAAAAAGCTATTGCATGATTGTGTGTCTTATTTTGACACAATTGTGTGTTTGACTTTTGCTCTTTGACTTAGCATGATAAGGTTGTACAATTTGGTTAGTCATGTAGGACTTGAGATGCACATACATATAGTCGTGCATTACTTCAACATGATCGTATTGGACTTGAAAATTTTTTCAACAAAATTATAGGCCTTAGCATGTGTAAGAATATGGTTTCGTGTTTTCATTACATGAGTTAAAATATAACTATGCATAGTCATGCTCAAAGAGCATATGATGGTGTTGTGCCTTAAACCTACAAAACTTAAACTTTCTCCCCTTTTTTTGTTATGGGCTAACTCATGCTAGAAGTCAATTATTCTTTTAAACATATTTTTATTATCATCAAAATGTCAAGGATTCAACAATTTCTCTATTTTTGATTGGTGACAAATATATAAAAATGTTTTTAAAGTTTTTAACAAAATTATAAACAAAAACTCTCTATTACTTATTGTTACCTTTGTTATTTATTGAAATGTAATTTTGACAATGGTTTAAGCAGAATTTTACTAATATTTTATTTATTCTCCCTTTTTTAACATTGCTAAAAAAAATTGATAAAGTTTTCTCTATTTTTCATATATCTTTTCTTTTCAAAACAATGCAAAAACACCTAAATATCCATATTAACCAACGTATCAACCAACTGTTTAATATCCACATCAACCAACTATGCAATATCAACTTCAAGGGCATCAACCAATATATCAACTAAAACATCAACCAAAATAGAAATTATGCTAAACAAAACATGTTAAGCACAATAATCAATGTAAAGAATTAAATCACAAAGCATGTTTAACAAAGAAAGATTTATGTTCCTAAAAAATAATATGATAAAAGTACGAATACAAAATAAGAAAATGATGATGTATGAAAGATAAGGCATAAGCTAGGTCAATCATCAACTGGAGGCATATCATGTGGTGATTGGATTAGTGATCTTGAGGCGAGTGCTTGACCTTCAAGGACTTTAATTCTTCCTTCAAGCATGGCCACTCAATTGGAGATATCTTCTTTGAATAAGCTAAATTCACTCTAAAGGCCCCTTGAAATGATTAAAGACACTCTAGTATATATTGTGACTCAAAAGTAGATTGGGCTTTAGGTCTAGCCTAAGTTTTGACACATTGCCCTTATCACTACTCGTCTCACCAATAGTTATTGAGGTAGTGACTAAAAGCCCAACTGAAAGGTCATGTTTAGCAATACCCATTAGTAAATGTCAACCTTCTGCACCATTCTTTTCTATTACTTGCATTCGATATAAAGCATTAACGTTAAGCATATGAGCTTTTCTTAAAAAGGATCTTATACACCCTAGAGTCATCAAGTGAAATGTTGTCATCAAGTGAAATGCCCAAGTTGAAAACCAAAAAGGTGATATATATGTCAAAATCAATTGAAACTTTTTCTTTATCATTATTTATCTGGATATCATTTAACGTATGCACTATCCAACAAGTCGTGTCCATTAATTGACCCGTCAAGACAACTTCCATTACTATCATGTTCTAAAAACTTACATTACCATTTATGCTTAATTATTCTTAAAAGGGATCTTATACCAATAATAGGCTTATAACAGGAATCCTTACAGTAAAAAGTACTGCTAAATAATTTTTTTTTTCATGCAAAGCTGGAAATATAAAGTGCTATTAATAATAATAAGAAAAAGCTGATTATGCATTAAAAATTCCTAGGTTTTTTATTTATAAAACTCGCTATTAATACAATGCACACATATACATGATTAAAACTGTACAAAAGCATGTGAGTCATTAACATGTTATCTGATACCAACAAGTATCCTAAAGCTCACAGCCTTCCCACCTCTAACTTAGCCATAAAAATCAGTGACCTATAAAAGAGGAAACAAGGAAAAATGGGTGAGTAATAGCAAGTGTTTCCTATCTTTAACATAAGCAGGTTTCAAGCTTAGTCTTATTTTATGATTTTTCACGTTATGTTTTGTTTTCATGTTTTCTTTATTCTTTATCTCTGTGATATTTCTGTTTTCTGTAATATCTTTTATCTTTATATAGTTTTGTTTTTCAAAGGATATTGTACATGATATGATATATATCTGCTAATGTTATATGTATGCTAAATAGTCATAAAACTTGCATTTAGGCATGGTTTTTTGAAAACACTATCTAAAATAATAACTATGATTTGAAAATCCAGAATATATACATATAGTATATACTAAAAAGCTGAATATGAAAATATTGTATCTAAAAATAACTGTTGTGCTAGTCAGACTGATGAATACAAGAATTTGGCACCCTGTCCATGTGAGTTCAATCCTACTAAAATCTTATGATGCATAACCATCACTCTCTCTAATAAGCTTGGTCTATGACTATGTCCTTTCTAACGGCATTGGTGTAAGCACTCATAGGCACCCCTTCGTATTCACCTCTAACTGATGTCTAAAATATAATATATCTATACTTTAAAAAATATGCTATTATATCCTAAAGTCCATTTCTGAAAACTATGGCATAGCATGTCTGCTATATAGTGCTAATCATGTATAATATATTATTTACTCTTGATAATACTGAGTTTTGTATACTTAGGAGTGGCTTAAAATTGGTTTAGAATTGATTTTAGGCTTTTCTTAATATACACGAGTGTGTTTTACTCAACACATAGACGTGTAAGAAGGCATACAAGACTGTGTGTAAATTGTGCTCTCGGTCATGCTACATTCTAGAATTTTATTATAAAACTTTGGCTGGCTATACAGACATGTGGTGTAAGACACGTAGGTGTGCATGAAGGCACATGGTCATGTCTTGCACTTACACAAGCATGTAATAACACATATAACACTTCCTTGTCTTGCTTACATGGGCGTGTAGAATTAAGAATAGGTATATGGTCATATGCTCAGTCACGTAAGTGTGTCTAGGTTTTCTAGGCATGTAAGGCTACCATGCAAGGCCATGTTAATTTAGAGATAAGGCCACATAACCATGTACTTACGGGTACACATCATGTGCTTAACTAAATCTATTCAAATGCCCATCTCAAAACCTAGAAATCCTAGCCATTATCCATCCAAGTATTTCCCAACTCAAAATTTATCATCAATATAACTCAAAGCCTCAACAAACATCAACATATTCACCAAAATCTCATCTTAATTATTTCATATCTCACAAATAAAGTGTGAAACACACACACACACACACACACACACACACACACACACATATAAAAGCACATAAACATATCTTATAAAATCAACCACTCAATTAGTTTCCAAATCATCACTCATCTGTTCCAACTAGCCAAGCAAGCAATAAACATCCATATAACTTAAATGACAGAGAGAACATGATATGAAACAAGGTGAAAAAGGTAAGGGAATACTTACCTCTAGCCATACTTGCTGAATCTCTCTCTCTAGGGTTTTTGGATCTCTATTTAGGTGTTCGATTGCTAGTTGCTCACGTTCAACTGCTTTAGGTTCACTGAGGGAAAGGACAAGAAGAAGATAAAAGTTGAAACTGTGAATAAACTAGAAAATAAAAGTACATATGGCTAAATAAGATGACGCACGATCGTGTGCCTAAGGCACACAGTCATTTGTCTAATGGAAATCTTTTATTTTCCCTCTTTTTGTGCTATACATGGAATATTCTCTTATAAATACCCATGTACAAGCCAAACATAGCTTCCAAATGACTATTTTACTCTTAAATCCTCTCAAGGCTATTTTCTATCACAAAATCTCACTTTTAATCTCCATTTCAAGCCTAAAAAGACGATTCTACCCTTGGGTCATTACATCTCTCTCCCTTAAAAAATTTCATCCTCAAAATTACTTGAGCAACTCTAAGTATCTTTCTCTTATCTCAAACTCAACCTTCTAAGTAGCTTCTTCAAATCTCTGACTCCTTCACAAAACTATGACCAACGATATCTATTTATTTCTAAGGGTCTTCACTCTATAATAAAAAATCTGAACTGATACCTTTTGATAACTTAATTCTTTTACTAAATTTAGATCTTGAACCTTTAATACATTAAAATAATCTCCCACATATTTCCTTAACTAAGACATATGAAATATATTGTGGATTTTATTCATGCTAGCTGGTAAAGCCAATCTATAAGCAACTGTACCCACTCGCTCTAGAATCTCATATGGACCAATAAATCTCGAAGCCAACTTATCTCTTTTACCAAATCTCAACACATGTTTATAGGGAGCTATTCTAAAAAAACACATAATCTTCAACCTTAAACCCTACCTCCTTATGCCTATAGTATGCATAGTTCTTTTTTTTATGATCCTAGGCCTCTTTGATTCTCTGCATGATGCATTAATTTAATTAATCATCATATGAGCCATCTCTGGTCCTACTATTGTCTCTAAAAAATCCCTCTCACCAATGCCATCTCAATGTAGTGGTGATTAACACCTCTTACTATATAATATCTCAAAAGGTGTCATTTGAATAATAGAATGATAACTATTATTATAAGTAAACTCCATTAGCAGTAATAAATTAGCCTAACTAGTCTAGAAATCCATACAACAGGCTCTCAATATGTCCTCTAGAATATGATTGACTCTTTCAGTCTGACTATCTATCAAAGAGCGATAAGTTGAGCTGGAATAAAGCCTGATCCCCAATGGTCTTTGTAAGCTACCCTAGAAAGCTAACAAAAATCTCAAATCTCTATATGATACAATGTCTCTGAGAATCCCATGTAATCTAACAACCCTCTAACAAATAGACGACTCAAGTAATCAATACTTATACCTTCTCTGATCAGTAAGAAGTGTATTGACTTACTCAACTTATCAACTATTAACTAAATGCTACTATACCCATGTTACACTCTAGAAAGTCTTGATATAAAGTCTATAGAAATACTCTCCCATTTCCACTCAAGAATTTTAAAAAGCTGTAATAACCCATAAGGTCTCTAATACTCTGCTTTGGCCTGTTGATAAGTCAAACATTTGGTTACAAAATCTATAATGTCTCTCTTCATACCAAACTACCAGAACATTCTCTTGAAATCCTGATAGATTTTTGTGCTATTCAGATATGCTGCATAAATTGTATTATGAACTTTTGATAAAATTCTCTGTCTCAACTCTACATCCTCTAACACACAAACTTTATCTTTGAACCTCAGAATCCCATCTTTGACCTCAAAATCTAGCCATACGATTAACCTTGATATCATCAAATAGCATGGATACAATCTAAAGTTAGAAGAACCCAACTGTTACTATCTTAATATTCTGTTGAGCAAACTCATGTAACAACTCTCTCTAAACTAAAATCATAGATAAAGTTGCTCTATTGCTCAAAGTATAACCACCATATTAGCTCTATCTAAATTTTATCAAATCTCACAGTCATAATCATTTACTAACTCTAACCATTTCCTCTATCTCATATTTAGCTTTCTTTGGGTAAAAAAGTACTTGAGACTCTAATTATCTAAATATATATAACACCTGACACTATACATGTAATGTCTTCAGATCTTCAAAGTAAACATTACTATAGCCAACTCTAAATCATGGTAAGGTATCTCAACTCATAATCTTTTAATTACCTAGAGGTATAGACAATTACCCTATTATAATGCATTAACACTGCTCTAATCCTTTGGTGGGAAGTATTTGTATAAATATTAAAGTCAACTCCCTTTTGAGGCAATATTAATATTAGAGCACTAGTTAATTTATACTTTAACTCCTGAAACTGCTCCTTACATTCCTTGGCCCATACAAAAGGTATCTCTCTTCGAGTCAAAATAGTTAATGGCCTCATTATGCTGGAAAATCCCTCAATAAATCTCTTGTAGTAATTAGCTAACCTGATAAAACTCCTTACCTCTTTAGGTTTCATCAGCTTCGACCAACTCAAGATAATCTTCACCTTACTCGGGTCCATAGAAATACCAGCTACTGAAACTATATGCCTAAGAAATGGCACGTTGCTCAATCAGAACTCATATTTGTTAAACTTAGCATAAAGCTATTGCTCTCTTAGCCTCTAAAAAAAAAATCTCAGATGCTCTTTATGCTCCTCTATATTACTTAAGTAAACCAAGATATCGTCGATAAATACAACAACAAATCTATCTAAATAGTTTTAGAAAACTCGATTTATTAAGTCTATAAACACTGTAAGAGCATTCATCAGTCCAAAAGGTATTACCACAAACTTATAGTGGTCATACCTCGTCTGAAAAACCATCTTGGGTATATCTCTCTCTGTTACTCTCACCTGATGATACTCAGACCCTAAATTAATCTTAGAGAATACAATAGTTCCACTCAACTAATCAAATAAATCATTAATCCTAGGCAGCACATACTTATTCATAATAGTCATCTATTTAATTCTTTATAGTTTATACATATCCTCAAGAATCCATCTTTCTTCTTTACAAATAATATCGAAGCATCTTAAAAAGAATAACTTGACCTGATGAATCTCTTATCTATTAGCTCCTGAAGCTACTTCTTTAACTACTAAAGCTTTGTTGGAGCCATCTGATATAGAGCTTTAGAGATAAGAGACATATCAAAAACAACTTAATACAAAAACCTAGTTCCCTTTTAGGAGGCAACCTCAGAAAATCCTCTAGAAACACATCAGGATACTCCCCTGCTACAGGTACCTCTTCGATACTTTGCCCAGCCACACTTTTACATACTATATTAGCCAAATATCCAATACAACTCTTACTCAATAGTCTCCTTGCTTGGATATAAGAACTCAATATGGTCTTCACTCTCTCTTATTCAAACACAAACTGATTAGGGTCTAATAATAGTGTAACCTTTTTTCTTCTATAGTCTATCTCTGCCCCATAACTATTCAAAAATTTTATACCTAGGATCATGTCAAAATTAACTAACCCATAATCTCTATCTTTTGATCTACCAGTACCCAGTCACTCTAAACTATACCTATATATGATATCTCTATACATAGGCTCATATCTGCCATACTAGGGATTAACCCTAAACTCTCTACTAACTCACTACTACCTCTCTAGATGTGAAGCTATGAGTAACACCACAATCAATTAACACATAAATAGGAGTATAAAAGAAAAGTAACTGACTGGTGATTATATGCAGAGTAACCTTTGTCTGATCCCTGTCTAACTATAAATACTTTGGCTCTATCTCCACCTGTTAGACCAACACCTCCTCTAGGTATATTAGTACTACCTTTGTCTACTCCATTACCTCTACTTGTTGAACCAAAAACACTTCTACTCAGACTTACTCTACCACTAGTTGGGCACTCTGATAACTTGTGCCTTCGCTATTGGCATCTACAACATATACTATGCCCTACGAGATACTCCTATGGATGTCTCTTACCATAAGTCTCGCACATAGGTAACTCTATCTTGGATTGCATGGGTTTCTTACCTCTATCACTGCCTTTATCATAACACCTATTTGGAACTCTTTTTATTATCCAGTAAACACACCCATCCTCTAAAGATAAACCTATGACTTTAAAGATCTCCCTAAAGTATCACTGAATCACTAAAGAGGAGAAGATCCTGTCATCATGTTTTTGGCAATGGTAAAGTTGTAGTGACCCTCGTCACAGGCCTGCTGTGCATAACTATTAAAAATATATAAATATATATATATATTATTAATATACTAAAAATGCACCTGTGACGGAAACCCCTACAAGGAAAAGGGAAACTCATTGTTGCTCAAAATAATTTAAATTCCAGAATACAGAAGCGAGAAACATAAATATTATAGCCAATTAAAAAAATAATAACTTTTTCTGAAAATCCTAGGCTGCTCATGTATAAATTATGTCATACATATAGTGCATACTATAGTATAATACACATAAACAAATACATGAAGAAAATGTCATCAAAGCATGCGAGCTGAAACATGCTCTACTAGCCACCAAGCCATGTCCCCAAAATCTGACACCTGCATCGCTACTACTTAGTCCTTAACTCACTGACCTGTAAAAGAGAAAGGAAGGGAAAAGGGTAAGTGACAAATCAGTCAGTAAGCATTTCCTATCTCTCGCACAGACAGGTCATCGAGCACAAGCTGATCTCAAGCCATAAATCTCACTGTTCTCTGCTTTGCAGTTTTCTTATTCATTCATTCTTATCTCTTATTTCTTTACTTTCTTTATTTCTTGATTTCAAAGGTTTCATCTATTTTATGTTTTGCTTTTGTCTCATGTGTTTCTCATTAATGTTGTATATGACATGATATGTATGCTCTGATGTCATGTAAATGCTTATAAATAATAAAACTTGCCCTTCAGGCTTGATTTTTTGAAAACTCATTCTTTTCTGAAATCTCTTTCTGATATAAAATTTTGATCCGAAGATCATATATATATACATATAGTATAACTGAAAATTATATCAGAAAGTACTGTATCTGAAAAATATCTCTACTATACTGGCCAGACTAATGAATACAGAGATTCAACACCTTGGTCGTGTGAGCTCAAACTTATGATAAAACTACTCGTGCACGACCATGTCCTTTTTAGTAGATGATGGTTTCCCTCTCTAGCGGACATACGAACTCACAGGTGCCCCCTCGTATCCATCCCTAACTGATGTCTGGAACATCGTATATCTATACTTTTAAATCATACTCTTGAATCCTTAGATCATTTTCTAAAAACATTTCATATGGCATGTCGTGCTCAATGCTTGATAATCATGCATGATATGTTGTTATATTGTATTATTCTTATGTTTCTTATGCTTAGAATTCATTTAGGATCTCTTATCTTTGCTTAATGCATGCTTTAGAATCTTCTCTCTTGTTTTCATAAGGCACACGGGCATGTTATGCTTGGCACATGGGCATGCATGAAGGTATACGGAGTCGTGCTCAAGTCGTGCCCTTGATCGTGCTAGCTTATGGAAAAATATTCATGAAACTTTGGTTGGCCATACAGGCGTGTGGTGTAAATACACGAGCGTGTATCAGCTTGGCACACGGGCATGTATCGTACTGCACGGGCGTGTAACTACCTCAACACTGTCATGTGTCTTGCTTATATGGGCGTGTATATTTGGGATTAGACATACGGGCGTGTAGACTCAGGTACATAGGCGTGTGTTGAGATTTTCATACACACACGAGTGTCATGCAAGGTCGTGTCTCATACAGAATTGAGGTTATACGAGCGTGTACCCTTGGGTGCACGAGCATGTGCTCAACCTAGATTCTACAGATGCATCTGGAAACCTAGAAAATTCCACTCAAACTCATTCAAATCTCATTCATTTCTCAATCAAACTTGCACACAACAAATGTACATGCCAATAAGCATTCTCATCTCATTCATTCATCATAAAAGCATGCCAAGATCATACATTTCTCATGAAATCATACCCGAGCACATAATCCTCACACATTTCATAATAATCTTATAAATAATCATTCAAAGCATCTTATTATCATCAAATCATACTGGAAAACATACTCATCACACAACAACTATCCAAGAAGCTCTAAAATTAGAAGAACATGTTAAAAACCTAAATAAAAGAGGTAAAGAAATACTTACCTCTAGCCATCATGTCTGGATCTCTCCCTCTCAAAGCTCTTGGAACTCTAGTTGGAATAATGGCTGCTGGTTGAATAGATTCTGACCTAGGGTTTGTTGGAAATAGAGAAGAGAAGAAGCTGAAGGAAAATGAAATGGAAAAAATATGGGAAAATAAACTTATAACATGACTCTCTCCTGACACACAGGCGTGTGTCTAGGACACATGGGTTGTACCCCTCAAAAATCTCAAATCTTTTTCTCCTCATGCCATACATGGAATATTCTTCCCAAAATATCCACGTATAAGCCACGAAAGACCTCTAAAAGACTCTTCTATCCTCAAACCCTCTCGAATCTATTTTTTATTTGGAAATCTCTCGTTTACCCTTAGTCTCAAAGCCTAAAATGACAATTCTACCCTAGGTTATTACAAGAGTGTAATCTATACATAAATTTTTATACTATGGTTAACTTTAAAGCTACCATGCCAAGGATAAACTTATCTAATGAGTTGAATCTGGTAGCATAATCCTTTATTGAATTAGTCCCCTAAGTTAGCTCAATAAACTTTTTTGCTCTTATATATGCCATATCTACACTACAGTACTCTTCATCAAACAATCTCTTAAATTCATCATAAGACAAAATCCCCTTATCAATCGATATCCTTATAAGGTTCCACTATACCCTCACATCACCTTGGAGCATATAAGTGGCATATCTCACTTTTTCTTTGTCTATCATTGAAAACAATCCTATAACACTTTCAACTGTCTCAATATAGATTTTTGCTATTATAGGGTCTTTAGAACCAGTAAACTTAAGTGGCTAATGAGCCCTAGGTAAACTATATATTGATGAAGCCTTTCAGAATTGCTTGTACCAATTATCCATGTACTCAAACTCTAGTCTCTTTGAAAATTAAACCATGGTATCTGATAACCCTCTGTCCTTTGTTTAAATTAACCTCTACCTTATCCCTATTAGGCCTCACCTTTAACAGGCTATTGGGTTTTAACCTTCTTTACATGTTGTAACACTTCTCTCAAAACTTTTTTGACTTCTTCTCTGACATCCTTTAGTCGAAGGCATACTTGGGATTATTGAGACCTCCTATTATCACAGGTACTCATAGGTCTTACAAAAGCACTACTCTCTTCATTTATGAACCTAGGTAGATGGGTTCTTTTATCTAGAGAATTATAACACAAGGGGATTAATATAATACTTATGTTGAGAGAACATGAGCAATGGCTTTTGGGATACAATAGCTCTAGCTCATACAAATTATAAAAAAAAAAAAAAATACATGTAAAAACATATTTCTCTAAAAATATGGCTCAAATAAGCTCTGACACTAATAATTGTAGGAGTCCCTGCCATAGGCCATTATATACTACTATTTACATATAATATTATACCAATATTACACCTATAGTAGGAATCCCCACAATAAAAACTACTGCTGAAATTTTTTTCTCATGTAAAAGTTGGAAATATAAAGTGCGATTAATAATAATAATAATAAGCTAATTATGCATTAAAAATTCCCAAATGCCTCATTTATAAAACATGTTATTCATACAATGCATACTAACAATATAATACACATATATAGCATACACATAACATCTATTATAAAAAACTTTGGCTGGTCACATGGGCATATAATGTAAGACACAAGAGCATGCATAAAGGCACATGGTCGTGTCCTGTACTTAAACTGGCATGTAACATCACATACAACACTCTTGTGTCTTGCTTACATGGGCGTGTGAAATTGGGAATGACACATGATCATGTGCTCAACCATATGGGCGTGTGTCTAGGTTTTTTAAGCATGCACAACTACAATGCAATACCATGTTAATACAAAAATTAGTTACACAGTCATGCACCTACGGGTACACGATCATGTGCTCAACTCAATCTCTACAAATGCCTATCTAAAAACTCAAAAATCCCAGCCATTATCCATCCAAACATTTCCTAACTCAAAATTTATCATCAATATAACTTAGGGCTTCAATAAACATCAACATATTCATTAAAATCTAATTTTAATCATGTCATATCTCACAAATAAAGCATGAAAGACACATAATATATAGAAGCACATAAGCATATCTCATAAAATCAACCACTCAATCAATTTCCAAATCATCATTCACACGTTCCAACTAGCCAAGCAAGCATTAGTTAAGCAATAAACATCTATAAAACTTGAATGACGGGGAGAACATGCTATGAAACAAGGTGAAAGAGGTAAATGAACACTTACCTCTAGTCATAGCTGTTAAATCTCTCTCTCTAAGGGTTTTTAGATCTCTATTTAGACGTTGGATTACTTGTTGCTCACCTTTAACTGCTTCAAGGTTTATTGGGAATAGGCACATGGTCGTGTGCCTCGTGTGTCCAATGAAATCTCATATTTCCTCTCTTTTCGGGTCATACATGGAATATCCTTCTAAGAATACCCATGTACAAGCCACATATAGCTTTTAAATGACTATTTTACTCTTAGATCCTCTCAAGTCTATTTTATACCATGAAATCTCACTTTTAACCTCAATTTCAAGCCTAAAAAGATGATTCTATCCTCGGATCATTATAAACATTCAACATATCAATAATCATGGGATGAAAAATCCTTATGGTCGAGTTAACCAAAGATGGGACTTTTTCCTTTTAAGCCTTGTAGTACCTGGAGCTACTCACTAACATCCATACCACTTGAGAGCTTTGTTCATGTATAAAATTTTAGATTCCTGTAGCATCACATTAAAGCCAAGCAACCAATTGATTGGGAGTGACGATCTAATCATTATTTGCTAGTTTAAAGGACATCTTATGATCCGTAATGGTTCATCGCGCATCTTTTTTAACTGACAAATAACTAAAAAATTCATATACTAAGTTCTCTAGGCATCTAATCTCATGAAAAATAAATTGTTCAACCTAGTTGCATTAGTCATATTCCTAAGTTCATCTAATACACCAATTTGTCTCAAAATTTGCTCATCCTAACATTTCCCTTCATAAATAGTTTGCTTCATAAGCGTCAAAAGCAATACCTTTTATAGGTGACTTGAGCAAATAATTCCAAATGGGTTTTCAAATCATCCTACACTCCTTGAATGTCCCAAACGTGTAGGTAACTTCATACATGGAGGTATTTTAGAGTACATTTAAGGTTCTTAGGGATTTGAGTGATTTTAAGTGATTTGAGGTGAAAATCAATGTAAAAACATGTGAAAATGCAAGAGAATCTTATGAAAATGTGTTCAGAATAAGATGTGTGAAATAGATTTAAGGAAAATTGATGAAAATTTGAGAGAGAATTCTAAATTTCATGGTTATGGTTTAAGATGTGCATACAAATGAGAAAAAAACAAACTATATTTTCTTATAAAGATGCACATGCACAACCATATGGCTCAACTACATGGTTGTGTGTCTGCTTTATTTTTAATAACACCTATAAATTTACATAGTCGTGCTATGAACAATTGCATGGTTGTGTTTGTATAAAAAAATTTAAATATTTTAAAAATTCAAATTGCATAAACTATGCAGTGCATGATTTGTGTGCACAATCATGTGTGTCATGCAAGGAAATGATTATGCACTATTTTGACATATGTTCGTGTGTGACCAAAACACACAGACCTTTAGTTTTATATAGAAAACTTATGATTTCAAAAATTTACTTAAAACACCATGTTACAAAATTTGGACTTTTTGATTAGATAAGGTTTTTGTTATATGAATTCAAGTGTTGATTGATGTCAACTATAAAGTTACATCGATTCAACTTGAATTCGCATTCAAAAACAAAAACAATCATATTCATACATATCACACAACACATATCACATTATCATGCTCAATTTTATTCATCGCATAGCTTTACATGTTATAATACTTTTAACAACCATATAAGCAAACAACTAGCATAAATAACATGCAAACTAGAGATAAAGACAATAGGCACTTACTTGTCTTGCATCAATCATACCAAGTTCTTTCTTTATATATGCAAATCTTTATTTATCCAGTGGCTTGGTGAAAATATCAACAAGCTGATAGTTATTATGAATAAATTCAAGTATAATATCACCCTTAATAACATGATCACGTAAGAAATGTTGTCTTATATTAACATGCTTAGTACGTGAATGCAAAATGGGTGTACTTTGATTGGTTGAGTAAGATTCCTTCTTTTATTTGTTTGATTTAAAGCCTAAAAAAGTAGTTTAGCTCTCCTATTATGCTCATCAAACTCAACTTGTATCATATTAGAAAACTCAGTAAAAAGAGATTCATTAGTAGATCTAAAGATGATGTCATCAACATAAATTTGAATAATTAAAATATTTTGCTTATGTCTTTTAATAAATAAGATGGCATTCACATTTCCTTTGGAAAGACCCATTTTCAATAAAAAAAAAATGTGTCTAATCTTTCATACCAAGCTTTAGGATTTTGTTTCAAACCATAAAGGGCTTTTCTAAGTTTGAACACATGGTTTCGAAAGTTTGAATTTTAAAATTAGGAGGTTATTTTACATACACCTTCTCTTGAATAGAACCACTTAAGAAAACATTTTTAACATCCATTTAAAATAATTTAAAATTTAAATGACATGTATAAACAAGTAATATTCTAATTACTTCAAGCCTAGCTATAAAGGCATAAGTTATATCAAAGTCAATACCTTCCTCTTGAAAGTAGCTTTGAGCAGCTAGCCTAACATTATTTCTCACAATAACTTTAGATTCATCCACATTGTTTTGATATACCTATTTTTTATTAGTGGTAAGATAATTTGATGGCCTAAGAACTAGTTCTCATACCCTATTCCTTTCAAATTGATTTAGCTCTTCTTGCATAGCCAATACACATCCTTCATCTTGCAAGGCATTATCAATTTTCTTTGGCTCTATTTGTGGCAAAAAGGCCACAAATTCGTAAATATTCCTTGTTAATAACCTTTTTCATACTCCTTGAGATGGGTCACCAATGATCTTTCCTCTTTTAACTTCATCTTTGACCCTTGAAAAAAAGACTTTTTTTTACACTTCTTGAGGTTGCATTTGCATTTCATCTTGTTGTAGTACCTCAATTTGTGTTTCTTCTTCTTTTAGAGTGAGGCCCTCATTGATTTTGAGATCTTTTATAAGCTTCATCACTTAATCATTATTTGACCTATCCATACACTTAAAAGAAGACTCATCAAATACCATATGTATGGATTCATTAACAAGTGTCTTTTTGTTAAAGACTTTATATGTTTTGGAAGTGGAAAAATATCCTAAAAAATTGCTTTATCCTATTTGGTATCAAATTTTCCTAAGTTATCATTTCCATTATTAAGTACAAAACATTTACATCCAAATGGATAGAAGTATGCAATATTAGACTTCTTCCTCTTAAACAACTCATAAGGATTTGTCTTGAGGATTGACCTAATTATGGGCCTATTAATGATATAGTATAATGTGTTAATGGATTCACCTAAAAATGACTTTTGTAAATCATGTTCATATAACATGGTTATAGGCATTTTTACTAATTTTCTATTTCTTTTCTTAATAAATCCATTTTGCTGAGGAGTCCTAGAGGTGAAAAAATTATGCTCAATGCCATGCCTATCACAAAATGCTTAAAAATCAGAATTTTCAAACTTTTTTCCATGATCACTTCTAATACATGTAATTGTATAACCTACTTGGTTTTTCAATCTCTCAATGAATGAAACAAATGTTTTAAAAGTTTTATCTTTATGTGCAAGTAGAAAAATCCATGTGAACCTAGAATAATTATCTATAATAACAAAACAATAATGTTTTCCATCTAAGATCATAATCCTAGGTGGATTATACAAGCCCATATGAAATAGTTACAATGATCTAGTTTTCTTTTCATTTCAAAAGTAAGAAGGCTTCCTATCAGTTCATCTATCCCCCATCTTAGTAAAATCCTTAGATTTTTCTATAACTATGACCTTCATAATCTAGGATTCGGGTAAAGATCTGAACATTCTCTTCACCAATTCTATATTCTCAAACTTTTCACCCAGTTCTTAAAGATCATATACCAAGTTTGAGAATCTTTTATACATGTTTATGATGCACTCATCATCATTCATCTCAAATAATTCATATTCTTTAAATAAGAACTCTATCTTTGACTTTTTAACCTAACTTGTGCCATCGTGCGTAGTTTGGAAAATAATCCAAACTTCTTTAGTTTGTTTACAAGTAGAAACTTTGTGGAATTCTATAGAATATAAGGCACAAAAGAAAATGTTAATGGCTTGGCATTTAAGCTTAATAGCTTCTCATTATCATCATTATAGTCATTTTCATCTTTTGGCAATTGTGTCTTAGGATCTCTAGGCACTAAGTCTCCATACTCAATAATTTTCCACAATTTATAATTAATTGCTCTAATATGTAATCTCATCTTAATTTTCTATTGTGTATAATTTACATCACAAAACAAAAGTGGTCTAATTGTGCATTACCCCTCATTGAAAACAGGTGCAGAAATTCTAGCCATTTTAATAAAGATCTTTTTACTCTAAATATTGTTAGATTTTATAAAACACTAGAGTCTAAGGTCTGATACCAATTAAAAAACTTTTGGCTAGAAAAACTCTTAGAGGGGAAGGGATGAATAGGATTTTAGAAACTTTTGTAACTTAAATGTTTTCTCACTCATAGATCAATTTGTATATAGAAATAAAACAATCAAAACATCCAATTAAGTAAAATAATTAATATACAACAAATATAAAGTAAATAAACACAAAATAAAGAGAGAAGAAAATGAGCCAATTTATAGAGGTTCAAAGCTTTGAAACACAAACCTCTTACATCCTCTTCCTTAATCAAAATCCTATTGAAATTTCCACTATCTTCCAATGCCAAAAGATATAACAGTTTTTTATGTAAAGAAAAATTTTCCATTTTTCATACTTTGATTTTGAATAAGATTTGAATGTGAAAATGCATTTTAGTAGGCTAATACACAAGATTAAAACTAAGTCTCTTAAATATAGAATAAGTGTAAGCTTAAAAAGAGAAAGATAAGTAAGCAAGTAAGAAAGAAATATTGGCTTTGATATGCCATTTATTTTCTAATCTTTCTCATTTCAAAATAGCTTCTTTTTAATTGAAAATCTTGTAGAGAATGGAAATAAGTTGTTTTCATAAATTTGTATATGTTGGATAAGTGAAAAATATACAATTGTAATAAATTTCCCAAGTGCATGGTCGTGCTCACTGAGTGCATTATCGTGCTAACTTTATTTATTGCCTTAATTAAACTCTTAACGGTTGAATTTATAATCCATACCAAGCATGCATAATTATGTCTCTTGTACACAAAATCTTGTTCCATCTTTTCATATATGTCCTTTGAAATTCTAAAAGCTCACACAACTCCTGAGTACTATCAACACATGAGACACATAGGACAGTCATTTTGCTTGTGCATGGTCATGTGTTAAATATAAATGGTAGTGCTTTGTCAATTTGTATTCAATCAACCTTTACATGATCATTTTTGCATGACTAAGGTAGTAAGTTACTTATTCTTCACTAAACATGGTCGTGTGCCTTTTTCCTTGCACAATTGTGCGTTACTTTTTCATGAATTGCACATTGTACACTTGTTGTTACATGATTAGCATGATAATGCACCTTTTAATTCTCAATATACACAAGTGTGTGATAACTTTATGCATGGTCATGCATTAACTGAATCACTTTGACCATCTCACATGATAAGGCTGCACAATTGAAAGACTTATGTCTCTTTACAAATACAGTCACACAATCAGATGCTTATTTTGATATGATCGTGTAGTTGACTTTTGCTTTTTGACTTAGCATGACAAGATTGCATGATTAGGCTAGTCATGTTGGATATGAGATATGTACATACACAATCATCCATTACTTTAGCACAATCATGTTAGATCTAAAAATTTTTCAGTAAAATTATAGGCTCTAGCATAAGTAAGAACACAATCTCGTGTTTCCACCACACAAGTTAGAATATAACTACACATGATCGCGCTCAAGGAGCACACAGTCATGTTATGCTTAAAATCTACAAAACTTAAACTTTTTCTTTTTTTTTCATGAATTAACTCATGCTAGGGGTATATTAGTCTTTTAAAAATATTTTTATCATTATCAAAATATAAAGGGTTCAACAGAAGACAACATCAAAACTAGTACTGTGAGTAAGATCTCAAATAATTTTAACAAAGGGAATCAAAGTAAAGGAAATTTTCTTGGTCCCAAAAAGGATAAAATAAAATAAAATTCAAGAAGCCAAAGAAAGAAGACTGCTTTGTGTGTGGAAAACTTGGCCATTATGCTAGAGGTAATAGATTTAAGAAAATTCAAAAAATAGAGGTCAATTATTTAAACGAAATGACATGATTATTGCTATTGTAAGTGAATTCAATGCCATTCAAGGTAAAGTATCCGATTGGTGGTATGACACATGTGCTACTATTCATGTTTGCTATGATAAATCTCTTTTCAATACTTACAATGAAGTGAATGATGGACAAAAGATTCAAATAGGAAATGAAGAAAGGTCCAAAGTGTTAGGCAAGGGCAATATTGAACTTACCTTTACTTCGAGCAAAAAAGTGATTCTTACCAATGTACTTCATGTTCTTGATATGAATAGAAATCTCATTAGTAGAGATCTATTAGGCAAACCAAACATTAAAATCTATATTTGAATCAAGAAAATTAATATTATCTCAAAATGGTATCTTTGTTGGAAAAGGTTTTTCTTCTGATAGAATGGTCAAATTGTCTACTATAATCAATAATTCTATTACTAGCAAAATTAATAATTTTTTTTATATGCTTGATTTTATTAGTTTATAGCATTGTAGATTAACACATGTTGGTCTAAGCACTATAAAAAGAGTAATAAAAAATGATTTGATTTCATATGATATAAATGAGTTTAAAAAATGTAAATGTGTTTTAAATAAAAAAGACTAAAAAATCTTTTAAAAGTGTCGAAAGAAATACCAAACCATTAGATTTAATTCTTTTGGATATATGTAAATTTAATGGTTTGTTAATTAAATGAGGTAATAGATATTTCATAATATTTATTAATGATAGTTTTATATATACTTATGTGTATTTGTTGAAACACAAATATGTAAATTTAATGCATTTAAGATTTATAAGTCTGAAGTAGAAAATCAATCAAGTAAAAGGATTAAAATATTGAGAAGTGATAAAGGAGAAGAATACTTTCTTAAGAATTTAATGGTTTTTGTGAAGAAAATGGCATAATTCATTGATGTTAAGCTTCGTGTACACCTAAACAAAATGGTTTAGCTAAAAGAAAAAATAGATTTTATTTATAAATGGTTAATGCTTTATTGTTGCATGTTGAATTGCCTTTTAATTTGTGAGGAGAAGCACTTTTTACTACTTGTCATATTCTAAATAAAATTCTTATAAAGAAAAATCAGATCTCTCCATATGAATTATGGAATGGAATGAAACCCAGCATAAGATATTTTAAAGTGTGTGAGTGTTTTGCATATTCAAGAATAATGATCCAAAAAGGACTAAGTTGGGACCTAAAGGGATCAAGTGTGCATTTGTGGATTATGTCTCAAATAGCAAAGCTTATAGATTTCTAAATTTAGAGTCAAATATTATTATTAAATCTAGAGATGTGGAGTTCTTTGAACATCTATTAACCTCAAGTAATGAAGTTTAATTCTCACCTAATGAAGGAATGCTAAAAGAGACATTGAAGAAGGTGCAATCTAGTTCATAAGAAATTAGTGAGCAACATGGTGAACAAAGAATAAGCACTAGAGTTCAAAAAGCTAAAATTCTTGGATCGAATGAGATTAACTTTCAACTGATTTCCTTTTACCTTGTTGAAGGTAATAAAGACAATATTGTAAGGAAAATTCCAATTGTTTTTCAAGTGGAGGATGATCCTAAAACTTATAAAGTTATGACCTTTAAAGATGCAATATTTTGGAAATATGCCATTAAAAATGAAATGGATTCGATAACATCAAACTGCACTTAGGAGTTTGTTGATCTGCTTCCTACTTCTAAAACTATAGGTTGTAAGTAGGTGTTTTGAAGAAAATAGCACACTGATGGTACTCTACACACTTATAAAGCTAGGTTAGTAGCTAAAGATTTTTGACAAAAAGAATGTATTGATACATATGCACTTGTAGCAAGAATTACTTCTATCATAATTATATTTGCTTTAGCATCAACTCATGACCTACATGTTCATCAAATAGATGTTAAAATGATATTTCTAAATAGAGATCTTGATGAAAAGGTCTACATGGAACAACTTGAAGATTTTGTTCTACCAAAAAATAAACACAGGGTTTGCAAATTAGTCAAATCCTTACATCGACTAAAACAAATCCCTAAACAACGGTAAGAAAATTTTAATAAAACAATTATGCCATATGGGTTTGTTCATAATGTAGTAGATAAATATGTTTATAATAAAATTAGTAATGATTATGTTATGCTAGTTTGCTTATATGTTAATGATACGCTAATTGTACGCAGTGATATAAATGACATTATAAAAATAAAAAGGTTTCTATCTTTCACATTCAAGACGAAAGATCCTAGATAAGTAGATACAATATTAGGAATTAAAATTAAAAGAAATAGTGGGGGATATATATTAAGTCAATCTCATTACATTAAGAAAGTGTTAAATAAATTCAATCACTTAAATATAAAAGAGGTAAGTACCCCATTTGATCTAAGTATCAAGTTGATTAAAAACAATGGAACAGTTGTGGCTCAACTTGAGTATACAAGTGCTATTAGAAGTCTTATGTACGCTACACAAAGCACAAGACTAGACATAACTTTTGTTATTAGTAAATTAAGTAGATTTACTAGCAATTTGAATATTGATTATTAGAAGGCTATTGATAGAGTTCTTGGTTTTCTTAAGAAGACTAAAGATCAAAGTATTCAATACTCAAAGTTTCCAACTATATTAGAAGGATATAGTAATGCAAGTTGGATATCGAGTTTTAAAGATAACAAATCCACTACAAGATGAGTGTTTATCTTGGGAGGAGGTGCAATTTCTTGGAATTCCAAGAAACAAACTTGCATAACATACTTAACAATGAAGTCGAAATTTGTTGCATTAGTAGAAATGGGTAAAAAAGCTAAGTGGTTTTCTTTTAGAAATCTTATTTATTTCAAAAAAATGTGAACTCAAATTCAATTTATTGTGATAGTCAAGCTATTTTAAGTCGAGCATATAGTAATATATAATGGGAAGTCAAGACACATAACTCTTCGACTTAATTATGTGAAAAAATTAATCAATGATGAAAATATTTCTCTGACATTTATGAAATCGAATAGGAATCTAGCATATCCATTCACTAAACATGTCTCGAGAGATTTAGCAAAAATAACTCATAGTTTAATTAGATTGAAACTTTTTAATTAAATTTACCAATGATGACCACCCTATCCAACACTATAAAATGAGTAATTTTAGATTCAAAGAGTAAAAACAAGTCATTGATATGTGAATGTTTAAGTATTTAAAGTATATTTAAAACATGTCATATTTAAAACATGAAATTAAGTACTTGTTGTCACGTATAAGAGAGTTGAGTTTTAATACTGTTAATAAAGTTCAGTTCATGAAATAAGTGTCTCAAATATGACAAAAACATTGAAAGAACTTCATCTATATGAATTTCAAAGTGGTGCTGTTTTAATTGAGAGTTGGAATTTCTCTTACAAAAGCTCATGAATTTTGGATAACATATGACCATAAAAGTGTTAAGCGAGTGTTTAAATGACACATAAGAATAATATATATTTATGTATCTAGTGAGATCACTAATTTCACAAGGAATAACATGTTTAAAGCTTAAAAGTTACATGAGATTTTAATTTTATCTTGTGACACTTACACTAAGATAATGTTTAAATCGAAAGATATATTATTTTATGTATAAATATAATTTGATCTTTCAAGAATTTTTAATTTATTTTTGAACAAGTGAGAGATTATTAGAATTGTTGAAAATATAAATTAAATAAAAATGAATTTTATAAATAAAAAAAAAAACTCAAAAGTTGTGTTTGTTAAAAAAATCACGACTCTTCATCTGATAGTTTTTCAAATTAAAAGTTATAATTTTTCATTAACATTTAGGAAAGTGGTATATGTGTTTCAAGTTTGCGTATATAATTTTTCTTTATCACAAATCTTTAATATTTTACTTTCTCTTTTAGTATTATTTACGGTCATCAAGTATCATTTTGTAATAATTGTTTTAAAAATGGGAGTCATAAAATTATTCACGAATCACCCTACAGTAGCATGAAGATGTATTAGGTATTTACAAGTTCAATGATTTATTATATGAGTAATAACCATGCTCAATCACAATCGCTTTATCTCACTATCCAATAACTAACATCTTCATACTATTACTCTCATCGAACTATCAACAAATTATAAATCTGAATTCATTGCCTTTTACATGACTAATGAATTAATCAATATTTGTAATGAATAATTACTTTATAATTTCTCCACATTTAATTCACCGGATTTGAACCAGACTCTAGCTCTCTTGGAGCCAATTGTAAAGGAGAAAGAGAAGAACAATACAATACCCTCTTAAAGCCATGCTTTTCTTGCTTCCACACTTGTTATACCTTTAAACCCACTTCATTCCTCTTCTCAAACATCATTTTCAAACCGAGTTTCAACTTTTGTACTCTTTACTTTTTTGTTATTGCTTGATCCCATTTCCTGATATTCAACATAATTTGTATCAATCAACAAATAAGATGAGCAGACCTCCTTGTTGCGATAAGCTTAATGTCAAAAGGGGAATGTGGACTGCTGAGGAAGATGCAAAGATACTCGCATATATGTCAAAACATGGAGCTGGAAACTGGACTTATGTTCCCAAAAGAGCAGGTTGATTAATTTTGACATTTTGTAATTTTAAAACTATTTCATGGTTTTGCAATTGTAAAACTTATCATGTCAAATATTTTCTATCAACTTCTATGCCATATCCGAGCTTGTGTAAATATTTATTTCATGATTTGTTTGTGAAATCGTATTAGAATTCAATAAAAATCGATAAAAAATTGAGACTTAAGATGTTGAATTTCAACAACATTGACATCAGAAAATAGCATAATTTAGATCACCAACACATATTATGAAATGTATTAGGCTATACAACAAATTGATCACAATAAGCCCAATCAAAATATTTACTGGATCATAATTTACCTATATTTTTTCAAAACTAAAACAAATAATAATTAATATTAGCTCACAATCTTATTGGGTCATGACTTGCCCTTTAAATGCTGTAAATTCAAAACTGTGGAAAGCCATCCATATCCGGACTCTGGTTATGCTAGTGATTAGAAATGTATACTGTAACCTGTAATCGTAAGATTATTTTCTAATATTTAAGGCTTTTTATCATTTATGTTGTATCTTTGTTCTACAAGGACGCATCCCTTCGGAGTGATTCTTAATAGGGGGAAAAAAATTAAAAGGAAAGCTTCTGTACCTGCATAATTATTCCAATATGAAAGGAAGATGTCGCCGTCCAAGATGATTTTGAGATGATTTTGCGTTGGTTCTCTCATTCGTCTGCTTTTGGTCCACATGTTTAACTTTGATTTATGAATGTTTAACTTTGATTTAGGGTGGTTAACACTGCCTTATCGCATATCTAGGAATAAGATTGAGTTGTATGTGTTCCTGTCCTCGTGTCATCATCGTGATCTTCGTTTGAATAAGATTGAGTCCAATGTATCCTTTTTATTATTCTGTCCCTCTTGTGTCATCATCACGCTTGTGGGTATGAAATAGGACTTTAATGCGTCAGACTCCTCGGAGAAAATAGTGGATTCAGTCATTCAAATTATACAAGTGGCTTTTCCTTCTTTTCTGCAGTTCTATGACGCCACTAATCTTCTTGGCCATTTTTGGTTATGGTCCGTCCCTGATGGCACTAGCTGGACTGTTAGATCCCTAGGCCAACGGCATCTTTCATTGTTTTACGGTACTACCTAAACCATCTGATTTCTTCTTCATTCAGATCAAGTCAACGGTCAAACGTATCACAGACCCTCCACTCCTTGTTGTGCATGTTAAACCAAAACAGGCCTAGATCTAGCCACACAACTCCCAATCAAATGCACCCACAAAACACAGACTTCCTTCCACCATCCCCAAACAATTAGGCAAAAATTCCCACTTCTCTTCCTTTCGTTCTTCATTTACCTTATCCCCACCTAAATTATATTACATGGAACAGCGCATCACCCACCGCAAGCGCATCATAGCAGCAACCCCAGATCCTTATTCATCTACGGATCCCACCCTCAAAAAGCAATCCAACAAAACTAACATCTCTTCCAAAACCACAGAAAAGAACCCAGATTTCTCAACATCACCTAAACCCCTTTGTTATATGACCAATAGTTTTTCAAGGTTGAGCCTTTATCATGACAAAGCTCGTACTTCACAAACAAACATCATAAACCCGCCTACCAAAGACATTCATTTGCAAGCCAAAGCCATGACTTTTTCTGCTGATTCTGATTCTGATTCCTTCAAGTTCTTGCTCGTTAAACCAAACAAATTAATGCAACCCCAACAGAAAACCGCATCCAGAAACGATAAAGATAGCCGAATAAAGGAGGAAGCTTCTAAACAGACGAGGGAGAAATCATCGAAAGGTGGGCCATTGATTAGTAAAGAGAAGGAAGTTTGTAAAGAGGAAGTTGATCGTAAGAAACTATTGTTAGTGAAAGATGCAGATGTAAAGAATCTATTACATGAAGGGCATGATGCTAAGAGATTTTCTGTTTCATTAAGGCAAAGGAGATCCTTCTGTGGCTCAGAGGTCGAGTTGGCTGGTGTTCTTGCAGATTGCGGTGTGAAAGTTGCTTCAGTTGATATGCCGCCGTTTATGCAGGTCCATGCGGTTGATTTTGCAAGAAAGACTTTTGACAGCTTAGAAAGGTTCACTGCCAAAGCCCTTGCACTCACTCTCAAGAGGGTAATAACAAATTACCAATCTCTTAGTCATTTTCTTAGTTGTAATATAAATTTAGTTGACATTTTATTTCGTTGAAGTAGTTTCTATTTCTTTTTTAATCTGAAATATGAGGTTTTTGAGCTTATGATTGATTAGCGAGTACTGATGAGTTTGTGGGGGTTGGAACGTGTCCAGGAGTTTGATGGGGTTTATGGACCGGCGTGGCACTGTATCGTGGGGACAAGTTTTGGGTCTTTTGTCACGCATTCAGTTGGTGGGTTTTTGTATTTTTCAATGGATCAGAAGTTATATATTCTGTTGTTTAAGACCACTGTACAAAAAGCAGAGTGAAGTGGATTAGTTGTTGAAGTTACAGCATATGAAATCTAGTATAATAGAAAAGTTTAGGAAATTATAAAGCAATATTGTGTTGTATTATCCCAACCCATTTGGAGCTTGTACATTGGTTTGGCTCAAAGAGTGGGACGTGAAGAGATCAATCTTCTTTCAATTCCATTTGTTTGGCAGCTTGACCTTTTTTAAGTGGTTTAAATTTTAATCCATCATACGTTCCTTTGATGACTAGTGGGCTTAGTTTCGAGAGAAAAGCTTCTTTTACTCGTGACTTATTTTTTGTTTCTTATGTTTCAGCTGATCAATTTTACTGCTTTTCCCATCTCGAACTCCAGATTTCTTTTTCCCTATTTCTAGATTGATTCGTAAACATGTTGTATAGCCATTCGGCCGGCCTGAAAATTGACTTGCAAAATAACATAATATAGTCATACATGAAAGTCTGCTAAATTTAATCGTGAAGTTTCATTGCAATAAATTAATTGGGTACAGAGAGAGTTGCTTTGGTATCTGATGATTATAATTGGATGTAGCGTGCTGTAGTTTTAACGGGACTAGCACTAGCCTCCGAGAGGGCCATCCTCACATCACTTAACGTCTGAGTAATAGGGTTATGTCATGCCCTGACTCCTCCTGCAAAGGCATTTATTTGGATCCCATTAACGGATTTCATTTGCAGCGCAACAATTGAGATGTCCGTCTGATTCAAATTTGTGAGTTTCTGCTCATTGTTTGATGTAAATTGTAGCCTCACCTCCCTTCTCCCTAACGAACGGCAATGATACAGGCCTATTAATGGGAGAGAGTGTTTGCTGGCGTTTATACATTACCCATAAATGTGCTCGAGTGTTTGAGGAAAGAGTTTTTAATGGTCCATTTTATCCATTTAAGGTGGTTTTATTTGGCGTGAATTACATTTTCCCACTCTAGGTTAGAGGAAGCCACAATTTTAAACCCTTGAATGGTTAACTATAAACTTCCTTCTAATTCACAACTTCAGTAACATGAATTTGAAGGTAGGAGGGTAAAAAAATCATTTTGTTTACTCTTGGAAATTTGAATCTCCGATGCCCCAAAATAGTTTGAAAATAGTTATTAAAATGGTTTCAGATTGAGTAAGTCATTTAACAAGTCAATATGGGCTTATTAATCATTTTTCAGGAAGCCCAATATTAATTCTTATTTCTTATTTGAAAACGAGTCTGAGGTTGGTGAAAGTGTCAAATGGATAGTAAATTTCTTTAAAAATTGTTGTTTTGCTAGTAAGTATGCCTTCAAAAATACGTTAGGGTTTTCCAGTTATGTTAGTTTTTTTCGTAACCAATTATCTAGGTGGTGACAACTTATTTTTCATGTTTATCTTTGTTTTAAGGCCAAACGGCTGCATGCTTTTCTTTGGCTGGGCTTCTTCTCTTTAGGTTTGCTTTTTTGTCTTATTCTCTTCTTGGGTTTTCGTCTTTTATTCTTTTGGTCCTTCGCCTGACGTCAATAAAACTTTGAATTATCTATTCAGGTTTTCATTACTAGAATGACCCCGTTAAATCTAAAATGGTCTCTACAGTTATGAGTGTTTTTTCACAATATGAGCATGGTTGTGTAGTAAGTTATTTTTTTCTTTTTTTAGCTTATTCTAGATTTTGATTTTGTATCTTGGTTGAACCAAGTGTACTGATATGAAAATTGAAGTTTATTTGGTTTTATGGATGAGATATTGAAAGTTGATTTACAAGAGTTTAGTTATATTTTCTTTATTAAAATGTGAAACATTCTGTGATATTGAGAATAAGATTGTTAAGTTGTGTGCTAACTAGAAATTTAAGATGGATGCGAAGTTACTTTTACTCGAAGGGCTGGGTGCCAGTTAAGAGGGATAAATATATAAACCTAATATTTCAATAGTATGAGGACAAAGACTTAACATTTGTGTTTGATTTAATTTATAAAAAATAATATGTTTTAAGTAAATTTGCATATATAAATAATTATCATGTTTGATTAGTAACAATAAAAAATGTGATTCTATTTTATTTAAATGTTATATATATGATACAGTTATATTAAATAAATTCCATTGAAGTGATGTAAGTGATTATAGTGCCGGTTTTTACCGTGTTGAGTTATAATAGACTTTTTATTCTTATTTGATCACCTTGGACATGGTGAAGAAGAGCGCATAACGAATTTATGACTCACTTTTAAGTCTATGAAGTCATTACTTGGTGAATTTATGACTTAACTTCTCTCATTTGTCCAATAGGTTAGGTTTGAAGAATTGGGTATCACAATAAAAAGGTGTTATATATCCATGTTGTTCAAATCGAAGACTAGCCTCTACTATTATGATTTATTTGTTAAGTGCGTCATTAAGTTTAATTAGATTTTATTTGATTTTTATGTGGTGCAAACAATTAATTGTATTTATCCAAAACGTAAAAATAAACATTCACAAAATACGAAAATAAAAATTAAAAAATTACATCCCGCTTGTCATTAACCCTAAACGTCCGATTTAACCTAAACAAACTTAAAAATTTAAATAACCCTACAAAACCAATTTTGTTAAGACAAATAAAAAGAAAATTAAAAAAATGATATTTATCTTTGGCTCGCCCACAACTAAGTACATGCATAATATGTTTTTGCCCTATTTCTTCTTCTTTTTCCACGTTCCATTTAGTTCCAGTATAAGTTCTTTTTTAGATGACCAACTTCTGACAATGAATGTTTGTTTTATTGTACAATTTTTTTTTTCACTCATTCAACAATTATTAGAGCTACTAGAATTACTGATAAAGGATGAACAACAAAAAGTAATCTAAACATCGTAGATACATTTTTTGTTAAAAAAAAACCAAACACGCAAAGCACCCAACATAATCATTTTTTGATTTAGATATGAACATTGCAAGGTTACATGGGACTTTATTATTAAGGTTATGTCAAGATACAGATGTCATCAACTTATAATTCAACCAATACATGGGCGTCATAAACAAATTTTACAAATTATGAACCATAACAATTCACCAATATATGTTTATCATTAGCATTATGGCATGTTACTTTTCTAAAGATTAGGCATCCATTAGAATATAACCTATGAATCAGTTCATTATTAATATACATATATATATATGCATCAGTCCTCATTTAAACTATATAATAAGAACAAACATTCCCAAACATCTCCTTCATCAAAACATGATTCTCCAAGACCACCACATGCAAACCAAAACGAATAAGACCACGTCAAACGTAATACTCAACATACAAAATAATGCATTCGATCAAAACAATTTCTTCATATGAGAATTTATATGTGGGTGATATTAAAACAGATGATCTTGAATTGTGTTTAATTATTTATACACAATCAGACTGGTAACGAACCAAAAATTGTTTTATCATGCACTTGTTTGTTTTGATGATATGATAAAAATTACATGGCGTGCAAAATATAAGCCTATGTATATATTTTTTTAGATGAAATGGTATCCAAACCTCAATAAAAAGAAATAGTGCAGGGCATTATTCACAAAAATTCACCTCAGGGGTTTACTTAGGATTTTCCGTACGGAGCTTTGTCAACGTTGAGCTGAGGATAGTCAAACAATCGCACGGGTTGGCTTTGACACGTGTTTGGATTTTCTTCCCCTCCTTCCCCGTTTTCCTTTCCATTTTTCTCTCTAATCACGACCCTAATTGTGGGATCATGTGACCCCCTGATGAGGGCCATACCAAATCAGTCCCAAGATAGAGAGTCAGCCGCAATTTTGGAGAAAAAAATTGGAGAAACAAAGCCATTACACCACAAATCAGCAAGCTGGCGCAGCAAAAGTAGGAATTAGTGCGCCTAAATCCCTTTCCCTGGCTCCTTTCTCTTGTTGGCGCATTCTTCATCTCTTTTCCTTTTGTTGCCTGGGGCCTGCACTCTTCCTACTAGGCTTTCTTTCTTCTTCTTCTTGGGCTTGCTTTTCTGCTTTTCTTTGGTTCTCATGCATTATTTTTTGAGTGAGTGAGGTTTGGTCTTTTTGGCTTGTTTAGGCAAGCTTGGGTTGGCGGGTTTGTTTAGTTTTTGGGTTTACCTTTTTTTTTTTTTATGGGTTTTATTATTATTTTTTATTTATTTAGGCTAGGTTTTTGGTCTATGAGTTTTGTATTTAATTGTGAATTTTATTTTATGGGTTTTGGGTTTATTTTATAGGTATGAATTTTATGGGTTTTTGGGATTATTTTATAGGTATAGATTTTATGGGTTCTTGGGCTTCGCTTTTAGTTAGGGTTTGACTTTTTGCTCATTTGTCTTTAATTCAACACCTTAAAAGCTTTGAACAAAATTCTTAAGTATTTTATTATTGTGGATAACCATATTATGTTCAAAATAGAGTGTCTACATATGTCCCTTACTTTTTGAATTTTGTAAGTATTGTAAATGCAATGAAAATATATACAAAATGCAACAAAGTATAAAAAGAGACATTTAATTTTTGACCAATAGAGACAAAAATATTGTGGCAAAAATAACTCTTCTAGTTTTCCAAGTCTAAACAACCAACAATTGAAGCCCAAAATAATCTTGTAGGATTCTAAAGTTTATGTTACCCTGTTGGATGATTTGACTCTTGAAGACTGCAAACAAAACTAAAGAAGAAATAAGAGTATTAAAGGTTAGTGATAAAGGAGAATGGTGTAGGTAGGCTTGAAACACGTAAATCGTTTTCCTAAAAGCGATATTTGCTCCCTCTCCTCTTGAGATTGCTATGAAATTAATTGCAAATAGCTTTAGTGGATATGACAAGCCTTGTGAATTTCTGCACTTAGCAAACAGTGAAGAAATTCAATGAGGGATACAAGAGAGTATTTGATCTTTCAGAAAGAGAAGAAGTAAGAGATGAAAAGTATATGAAAAAAATGAATTTTGTGGCCTTTATATAGGAATGAAAAGTTGCAATTCTTTGATGAAAAATTGCAACTTTTAGTGTGAAATGTTACAATGCAAAAAGTTGTAATTGTTCATTACAACTTTTGGTGTGAAAAACTACCACATGAAGAGTTGTAATGCTTGATTACAACTTTTGGTGAAAAGCTACCACATGAAGAGTTACAATTTAAAACACAACCTTTGAAAATTTTATTTAAAATTCAAATTTATTTAATTTATATTTGAACAATTCCAACATACCCTACTTTAAAAGCAAACCCAAAAAATAAAATATAGAAACCTAAAGATTTCCTTATGACACTAGACTACCCTACTTCAATAACAAGTCTAGGAGAAACAACATATAAAAACCTAAAGATCTTCTTACAACTTTAGACTATCCCACTTCAAAGAAAGTTCAAAAAATAAAATGTAGAAACCTAAAGATATCCCTACACCTTTAGACTGCCTCACTTCAACAACAAATTTGGAAAATAATAGGTAGAAACCTAAAGATGTTTTTACGACTTCAAATTGCCACACTTTGACAATAAATCTAAAAAATAACAAGTAGAAACTTATAAATATCCCTATAACCTCGGATTATCCCACTTCGATTCTAAACCTAGAAAATAACAAGTAGAAATCTATAGATGTCTCTATGAATCATAATAGAAATGTAATTACACAGTGATGATAATGATGAAATTACTCTTCAAGGTGAATTCGAGATTAGATACCACTAGTGGACGGATTTAACAAAATATAAATGCCCTTAATGGGCGAACATAAATTCAACTACCCTATTAAGAGGACAAGAATGCTCTTATGGGGTGATGATAATGTCACGCTCTACACATGTTGTTTTTCCAATAGATGTATTTATGTATCCTTAGGGATCATTTCTCTGCGCTCTCCCATGCTTGTGTCATTTTGAAACTTGAGAACCTGGTCACTTGATGTGACCAACCCATTTTGATCAATTCCTTTAGCTTTCATCTATCCTCTGCATCTAGACTTTTGAACCAAGACTATTAACTTAACAGGGTTTTCTTTTTTCTTTTTTGGAGAGAGAAAAGGGAAAAAGTCCAGATCAAGCCTTTGACATGGATATCTAAAAGAAGTACTGAGGATATATTTTAATTTAACTTATTACAACCTTATGATCACAAGGACACAACATTACCAAGTTGATGCACACAAACTTGACTAAGACAAATATGGACATGACTACCCATAATATTGGTACAATTAATTTTCCATTTTAACCATACTATCCAAAAATTTCTATCTTAAAGGTTAGTCTTTGTAATAGCCCAAGGGTAGAACTGTCTTTTTAGGTTCTGAATCCAAGGATAAAAGAGAGATTTCCTTGATAGGAGTTTTGAAAGGGTTCAGGGGTAGAAGAGTCTTTTAGAAGCCTTTTGTGGCTTGTACATGGATATTTTGGAAGAATATTCCATGTATGTGCGAAGGTGGGTGGAAATTGAGATTTATCACTGCACACATGACCTTGTGCCTAGCATACACGACCGTGTGTCTTGCATTTTTTTGCTATATATCGTTTTATTTGCTAGTTCACGCAACTCCCAGCTTATTTCAGTTGTTTTTCTTCTTCTTCTCTCAGCTCTAGTGAACCCTAGAGTGGTTGAGAGAGATCTCCCAGTAGCTCAGTTTCAGATTAGAGATTCAGAAGCTTCCAGAGAGAGAGGTCCAACTTTTATGACGTGAGGTATTCATTGTATTCATAGCATGTTTTGCTGTTTTGAGTTGTGAAGAACCATTGTATGCTTGTTTGAGATGTTAACAGCATACTTGAGCTTTGATATGATGAATTATTGGATGATTGAATGGCTATTTCCATGATTTATATGTGTACATTCCGTATACATGTGTTATATGTTTTATTCATGATATATGGTGTGCTTGAGATGATGATATGATGATTTACGCATGCTAGCAGCAGTATTAAATGTATATGTTTAATGATTTGAAGTGTGGATACGTTTGGAGTATGAATTTTAGGTTTCTAGATGCTTTCTACATAATCTGGGCTACGCATACGCCCGTGTACCCGAGGATGCATGCCCATGTGGCCTCAATTCTACATGGAACACGACCTTGCATGTTACCCGTGTACGTATAAAAATCCAGATATATGCCCGTGTACCTGAGTGCACACGCCTATGTGTCCATTCCTAATTCTACACGCCCATGTAGGTAAGACACGAGATGGTTTTGAGGCAGTTACATGCCTGTGCAGTGCAATACATGCCCGTGCAGTGTAATACATGCCCATGTGCCCAACTTATACACGCTCGTGTATTTGCACCACATGCCCGTGTGGCTAACCAAAATTTAATGAATTGATTCCAAAAGTTAGCATGCCCAAGGACACTAGAAGTACACGGTTGCACACAGAAACACACGCCCATGCACCTTAAGAAAAGTAGAAAAAAAAATTTAAAAGAGAAGTTAAACCACTCTAAGCCAATTCTAAGCACACATAACTCATTAATAAGATGATAAAACAACATATCATGTATGATTATCAGCATTCAGTACGACATGACATATCAGATTATTTCAGACTGGATCTAAAGATCCAATCGTATGATTTTAAAGTATAAATATATGATATTTTATATATCAGTTAGGGGTGGATACGAGAGAGCACCTGTGAGTTCGTACACCCGTTAGAGAGAGAAACTAGCGTTCGTTAGAGAGGATATGGTCATTGACCAAGCTCGTTAGAAAGAGTACTGGTTGTGCATCAGTAGATTCAGTAGAATTTAAGCTCACACGATCAGGTTGTCGAATCTCTGTATTCATCAGTCTGGTAAATATATTAGATATTTTCAGATACAATACTTTCTGATACAGTTTTCAGCTTATACTATATGTATTTATTTAGGATCTTTGGATCATAGCTTTTATTATCAGAAAGAGTTTTCAGAAAAAAAGATTTTTAGAAAATCAGACCTAAGGGCTAGTTTATAGCTTTTTAGCATACACATGATATCAGCATTTGTATTTCATGTCATGTACAGTATCTCATGAGAAACAGAGTAGAATAAGACAAAGAATAATACAGAAAACAAATGCATTTCAGAATATAATGAGAATCGGAAACAAGAAATCAATAAAGCAGAGTTTTCTACGTGACGAGTCATGTAACCAGTTATGTGTAGGATCTGCGAGTGTTTGACTTTGGAAACGCTTGCTGAGTAACTTTGTCACTCACCCCTTCTTCCTTATTTCCTTTTTGTAGGTCAGTGAGTAGAGAGAGCGGCTGAGCTGGAGCGAGACAGTTGTGAGAGTTTTGGAGATATGGCTCGGCAGCAGATAACATGTTTGGCTCGCATGCTTTTATTTTTCTCATGTATATATGTGTGTATTAGATATTAGTATACACTGTATAACAGTATATTTTATACATGAGTAGCTTGGGGTTTTTAAGTGCATATTTTAATTTACTATCATAGTAAATTATATTTACAGTTTTCTTTTTATAAAGAAATTTTTTATTCAGCAGCAGCAGCAGCCTTTTTTACTGTAGAGATTCCCGTCGCAGGTATATTTTATTTATTATCTACAGTATATTTTCGCAACACACAGTGGCCTAAGGCGGGGGTCACTATAGTCTTTTCGATTTTCTCGCCCTTATGATCATTCTAATTTTCCTTTTCTTTTCTGATGCAAAGTATTTCTTAAGGTGATCCAAGTTTATTGGTTTGATAAACTCATTTTCATCAAGGTTTGATAATCATACAACACTTTCAGGGAATATCTACTTAATCATACAAGGTCCTTTCCAGTTTAGCCAAAATTTTCCCCTTAGATTTTATTAGTTTTCCCTTGATTGATTAAGTACCAAATCCCCATTCTTTAAATTTCAAGTCCTTACCTTTTTTTTAAATGCTTAAGTAATCCTCCTCGAATAACTTTGGTTATGATATTATGTTGTCAATCTCTTTTCATAAATTAAGGCCAACTCTTGATACCTATTTTTTACCCATTGTGACTGGAATCTTTGTCTCTAAGGCCACTCATAAAGATTTCACTTGTACTTCCATGAATAATTCTACCTTTATTCCATATACTAGGAAATAAGGCATGAATTCTATTAAACTTCTAATTGTGGTACGATAGACCCAATGTACCAAGTATAGTTTGTCAACCTAATCCTGATAGGTTTTTGTCATTTTTCTCAGTATAGTCTTCAAATTTTTATTTACTACCTGTATGGCTCCATTAGTTTAAAGATGATAAGGTAAAGACTTATAATGCTTAATCTTGTACCCTTGGAGTAAGTCCTCTACTCCTCCTGAATTATGTTTCATTATTAGTTATTATCCCTTACAGAACTCTATATCTACTAATTATCTTGCATTCTATAAACTTAACCATATGTTTCAAGCTAATTTTCTTAAAAAACTAAGCCTTGTCCAATTTAGTGAACCAATTGATTGATACTATGATATACTCATGCCTATTAGACGCCATTATCGATCCCCTGGACTAAGAAAGGCCATAGAGATGTCATTCTAAATAATATTAAGGGTGGGATGTAGTTTAGGTTTGTATGCACCTAACAATGATGACACTTTCTAGCTCTATAGTTAACCAAAAATACCTTTGGTAAACAATTTTTTTGTCTACAAACTTTCGATTCATTTGAGATCCACATACTTTTGCATGTATTTCTTCCATTATTTGTTTTGCTTCATCTAATTCACACAAAATAGGTGAATCCCATGATACAACTTTCTATATAATTAATCATTTACCAATAGATATTGCATTGTCATTCTTCTTAATGTTTTTTGCTCAATTTTATTTGACCCTTCTAAGTAATCTCCCTTTTCCAAGTTTTGCTTTGTGTGAATAAAGCAAGGTTGGTCCAGAAATCCTTTATTTATTGCCATGATAGTCTTTACTTGGTAATATAAGATATTTCCTCGAGTGATTACTATTGACTGCATAATTGTTCTCTAAGGATTGTCTCATATAAAAGCCAACAAAGCTAAAGCATCAACCAACTGGTTATCTTCTCTAGCCAGTTGTCAACACTATATACTTTTAAAATTTTCAAAAATTCATTTGAGTTAACCTTGGTAGGGTTGAAGCTTTTTTTTTTTTTTTTTTTTATGTCTACTCATTCATCCTTTGATTGATAATCAAGATAGAATCTTCATAAATCTCTACATCTTTTGCCTTTACAATTATCAAGTTCTCTAATCTAAATAAGCATGGCTCACACTTGACCATATTATTGGTGATAATGAAGTCCAACCTTCGTGCTAGCAACATCTGTTCGCTTGAAATAGTTACTAAGACTACCCTTATTCTAGCCCCATTTTTATTAACTACCTCATCGAAGTACATCTATCATTTAGCTATTTCTAATGCTTCTATATTCCCATCTGGGAACTTAACTTCTATTTCTACTCCTTCATTTATAGAGTGTTTTTTTTTGTTAGGAAATCTAAAATTACCCTTCTTTTTATAGTTATCATGGTCTTATATTCAATGTTAAACTTTAACAATAAAATAAGCCACCTTGCTAATTTTTCGATTGTAGACGCCTTATTTTGGACCCAACTGGGTTATCTCCGATAATAAAAAACCTAGATGTTGATTTGAAGTTTTTAAGATATCGAATTGATAATAGACGAGTAAAAAATAAAATTCATAAGCCAAAATTTAGCCCACAAGTCCAAGTCCACATTAAATAAAAATTTTTAAACCTAAATTCAAGTCCAAACAAATAAACAAAACTTAAAAAGCCCAACTAAAGAAGTCATTGCGTAAGTAGAGAAATGAGCATGCAGGCGGCCCATGAGGTGTGCAACCCAACTAGGGGAAGTCCAACGCACTCCATGCTATCACTTTATCACTTTGCATTCCTCTTATCTCATTTTTTGTGTTTCTAGATTTCTTGGGATCAACCTCTTATCTCGTATACGAGCTTTATCATAAATCTCTTGGAAGTAGGGAGCTATAAGTAAAGAAAAAACCGTACAGGAAGAGGGGACTTTCCTAAGTCAGTTTTCTTATGCACCACAAAAATATTTCAGCAATCAAAATCCAATTCACCCAGTCACCAACCCCTTAAAATATATCCACACATATACCCAGCCGCCAGCCCTTTAAGATATATATATACACACACACCCAACTACCAGACCCTCAATAAATAAATAAATATATATATATTAAAACTCCAGCAAGATCTAATTTTAAAGTCCGTCTATTATAAACTCAAACGTCTTCAATTCAGCATCTCTAAAAATTCTTTGATTATCACATCTAAGGTAAGTTTCTAAAGGGATCAAATTTTCATAACTGAATTTTATTATTTGTCATTTTTTTTAAAATAAACATATTTACGCAAACACTGTTATATCATCTGTGTGTATGTATTATGTATCTTATAATATATATGATAGTGTTTTACGTACATTGCATTTTTTTTGTATTATATATTTTATAAATTATATCATATTATGTGTATTATATAGATTTTTTGTATATGTTATATTTGGATATTTTATATATGTCATGAGTCTATTATGTATGTACATGTATATATATACTATATTTTAATGCTCCTGTGTGTTATGTATAATTTGAGATGTTGTACACAGATATATAAATATAGATACGTTTTGTAAAATATTTTGTGCAATATCGTATATGTTATACATATTATTTATGCAGATACTTTATCTTGTATATATTGTATATTCGAATATACAGGTACTGTATACTATATAAAATATATTCTGTACTTTACACATAAAATGTATATTGTATTTGTTTGTGTTTACTACATTTTTGCAGTACATACCTATTATACTAGTAATATTATGAATATGTATTTTGTGCTATATTTTGTATAATATTTGGTATAATATTTTGTATATTTATACATATAAAAATTATGAATTTAATATAGGTATAATTACTGCATATGTATGTATGTAGTGACCCCCGCCATAGGCCTACTGTACGCGGCTATTTAAAATATGTATATATATATATATAGTATAGTATTATACTGAAATTATGCCTGCGACGGGAATTCTCACAGTAAAAGAAAACCTGCTGTTGCTTAAAATTTTTTAATCTAGATGCAGAAGCTGAAAATAGAATACTATAATAAAATAAGAAATAATTAACTCTTTCTGAAATTTCCAAGCTATTCATGCATAAAATATATCATATAACCTCCATATAGTATATACTAAAGTATAATACACACACATACACACACACACACACACACACACACACACACACACACACATATATATATATATATGAACTACATAATCAAAGCATGCGAGTCAAAACATGCTACTAGCCACCGAGCTATGTCCCCAAAATCTGATAGTTGCATCACTACTGCTTAGTCCCCAACTCACTAACCTACAAAAGAGAAAGGAAGGGAAAGAGGTGAGTGACAAAATCACTCAGTAAGCTCTTTTTATCTCTAACACCAACAGGTCACAAGCACAAGCTATTCTCAAGTCTTATGCGTTATGTTCTTTGTTTTCTTAGTTCTAATTGCTTTATAGTTGCTCATTTTCTGACTCATGTTTCATAGCTTTCTTATCTCATTATGTTTTCGTGAATGTTCTTGTCTTTCTCTGTCTCATTTCTCATGAATGTTGTACATGACATGATATACATGCTCTGATATCATGTGAATGTTCATTTGTCATAAAACTTGCCCTTGGGCTTGATTTTTTGAAAACTCTTTCTTTTCTGAAAACTCTAACTCCCGCTTTGGAGGTAATCCTAACAAATCTTTTAGAAAGATATCTGAAAACTCTTTAACTATAGGCACCTCCTCGATATTTGACTCAATTGCCTCTCTACATACTACATTAGTCAAGTATCCTACACATCCCTTACTTAACAATCTCCTCGCTTGCAAACATGAAATGAGAGTAGTCTCCAGTCTACCCTTACCAAACACGAACTGATCAGGGCCTAACTGTAATTTAACCTTTTTTTTCTTTTACAGTCTATCTCTGCTCTGTAACAACTCAAGAAATTCATGTCTAAGATCATGTCAAAATCGACTAACTCTAATATGATCAAATCTATCCTCAAAGTCTTTCCCATAATCATTACCTTGTGATGTACCAGTACACGATCACTCATAATCACACCCCAATCAGACATCTCAATACAAATACTCATCTCTGTCACACTAGGGATCAATCTTAATCTCCCTATCACTCATCGGGATACGAAACTATGTGTGGCACCACAATCAATCAACACATATAAAGGAGTATCCAAGAAAGTCAACTGACTTGTAACTGCATGGGAAGTCATCTCTGCCTGATCTCACCTTATCGCGAAGACTAGCTCTGCCTCCACCTTTCGATGTACTAATACCTCCTCTCTAAGCACCACTACCTCTACCAACGAGACCTCTAAAACCCCAACTAGGACTTGCTCCACCAACTCTTCTAGTGGGACACTCAGACACTCTGTGACCAGGCTGACAACATCTAAAGCATACATCCTGACCTACAAGACACTATCCTAGGCGACTACTGCCACATGTCTTGCAAATGAAAAAACTTTGCTCTCTACCTCTCTCTTTCCTTTAAACTGTTTCATCGACTGCATAGGTTTCTTACCTCTATCTCTGCCTCTCTCAAGTGCTTTCTCTACTGGCCTCAATAAGAAACGTATCCTCTGTAAATATAACAAACTTCTGAACTTTGATAGGCTCGGAACCTACTACTCTTGGAACAAATCTAGCTAATGCATTAAATCGGGTGGCATAATCGTTAACCGAACTAGTCCTCTGAGTCAACTCAATAAACTCCTAAGCCTTAGCGTGCACCGTGTTAGTACTATAGTACTCCTCTTCAAATAATCACCTAAACTTAATCCAAGACAAACTCTCAACATCAACTGATGCTTTCACGAGGTTCCACCACACCATTGTATCTCCTCTCAACATAAATGTGGCATACCAAATCCTCTCTCTATCGATCATAGTGAACAAACCCATCACACTCTCTACCGACTCTATCTATTCTTCAGTCACAGTTGGATCTCTAGAACCACTGAACTTAGACGACTAATGAGTATCGGATAAGCTGTAAATTGGGTGTAACTTGTCTGAACTACTGGTACCCATTGTATCTATCATTGAACTCAAATCTCTTTGACGACCAAACTCTAGCATCTGATAAGACTCTCTGATAGTTTCTGACATATCCTATCCTTTATGACCATACTAACCTTTGACCTGCCTTTGATGGGCTCTCTATCTCTCTGGCTCAAAACCCACGGCTCTGGTAGTTGATTGAAAACCCGCTTTGATCATCTCTTTGAAAATCTCTCTTACATCCACAGGTCTAAGAGACACCCTAGAGTATCATGACCTCCTAGAGTCGCTAGTACTCATAGGCCTAACCGAAGCACTACTCTCTTCCTCTACGATTGGGGGTAAAGAGGCTTGAGCTCTTCTATCTAAAACACCGCAACACAAAGGGTAAACATTCAAAACATACAAAATTCACATTACTATACTTACACTGAGAAGAAGCGAGCAACAACTATTGGGACATGCTGGCTTTGACTTATGCAATCTCTTAGAAAACCATGTATTTAAATCTCATTTTTTTGAAAACATGCTTCAAAATCTCACTAAATAGTACAAAGTATTGCTCTGATAACTGAAAAAATTGCTCTGATATCAATAACTGTAATGACCCCCGCCATCGGCCTACTATGCACAGCTAATTAAAATATATACATATATATATATATCTTATAGTATCATGCTGAAATTATGCTTGCGACGGGAATCCCTACAGTAAAAGAAAACCTGCTGCTACTTAAAATTTTTAAATCTGGATGCAGAAGCTGAAAATAGAATACTATAATAAAATAAGAAATAATTAACCTTTTTTGAAATTCTCAGGCTACTCATGCATAAAATGTATCATATAACCTCCATATAGTGTCTACTAAAGTAGAATACATACACATACACATATATATATGAGAACTACATAATCAAAGTATGTGAGCCAAAACATGTTACTAGCCACCGAGCTATGTCCCCAAAATCTGACAACTGCATCGCTACTACTCAGTCCCCAACTCACTGACTTGTAAAAGAGAATAGAAAGGAAATGGGTGAGTGACAAAATCACTTAGTAAGCACTTATTATCTCTAACACCAATAGGTCATGAGCACAAGCTGTTCTTAAGTCTTATACGTCATGTTCTTTGTTTTCTTAGTTCTCATTGTTTTACAGTTGCTTATTTCTTCACTCGTGTTTCATAGCTTTCTTATCTCATTATGTTTTTGTGAATGTTCTTGTCTTTCTCTGTCTTATTTCTCATGAATGTTGTACATGACATGATATGCATGCTCTAATTCATGTGAATGCTCATTAGTCATAAAACTTACCCTTGGGCTTTCTTTTCTAAAAACTCTTTCTGATATAAAAACTCTGATCTGAAGATCCTCATATATTTATATAATATAAACTGAAATCTGTATCAAAAAGTACTGTATCTGAAAATATCTCTGCCATGTTGGCCAAACTGATGAACACAAGGATTCGACACATTGGCCGTATAAGCTCAAAACTATGATAAAACTACTCGTGCACGACCATGTCCTCTCTAACGGACGATGGTTTCTCTTTTTAGCGGGTGTGTAAACTTATAGGTGCTCCCTTGTATCCACCCCTAACTGATGTCTGGAATATCGTATATCTTTACTTTTAAAATAAACTTTCGGATCCTTGATTTTGTTTCTGAAAACATCTCATATGGCATGTTATGCTCAATGCTTTAATAATCATGCATGATATATTGTTATATCTTATTATTCTTAAGTGTTTCGTGCTTAGGAATGACTTAAAGTTGCTTAAGTATGATGTGCTTGGCACACGAGCGTGTGTGAAGGCACACAAGGCCATGCTTAATCCCTACCCTCAGTCGTGCTAGCTTTTGGAAACATTTATCAGACTCGGGCTGGCCACATGGGCATGTGGTACAAATATACGAGCCTGCATCTAAGGCATCAAGTCGTGTATCACACTACACGAACATGTAACCATCTCAACACCATCTCGTGTCTTGCCTACACAAGCGTATGAAATTGGGATCACGTACACGAGCATGTGCATTGACTGCACGAGCGTGTGTCTAGATTTTCATATGCATACGGGTACCATGTAAGGTCGTGTTCATACAGAAATGAGGCCATGAGGGTGTGTGCCCTCGGGTGCACGTTCTATGCTTAACTTAGATTTTACAGAAAGCGTCTGGAAACCCAAAAATCCAAATTAAATCTCCTCCAAACTCAACCAAAACTCAATCAAGCATACATATTTCAACTATATCATCTCATAAGCATGCTCATTCCACTTATTTATCATAAAACATGTAAAAATGTCAGCTTTTCTCACAAATACATACCCAAACACATAATCTTAAACATTTCTCAACACAAACCATGAATTATCATCCCAAGCATCATTCTTAACATCAAAAGCGCATTCAAATACATTTCCAACATGCAGCAAACACATAAAATGAACTAAAACAACAAATCATGCGAAAACCCATGTAAAAGAGGTAAGGAAATACTTACCTCTCGCCATTACGTCAGGATCTCCCTCTCTTAAAGCTCCTGGATCGCTAGCTAGAATACAAGCTGCTAGTTGGGCGATTTCTTGCCTAGGGTTTACTGGAAAAATAGAGAAGAAAAGCTGAAGGAAATAAAACTGGCGAAACTTGTGAAAAAAAAAAAAAACATTTATCGTGCGTCCCACTTGAGACATGGGCGTGTGTCCGAGACACACGGTCGTGTGCTTTGTGAAAAACTTAAATCTTTCTCTCCTCGTGCCATACATGGAATATTCTTTTCAGAGTATCTACATACAAGCCACGAAAAACCTCTAAAAGAAACTTCTACCCTTGAACCCGGTCAATTCTATATCTTATCAGAAATCTCTCTTTTATCCTTGGTTTCAAAGCCTAGAAGACAATTCTACCCCTAGGCTATTACAATATATGTTTACTATATATTATTGCATATATTATAAGCTACATATATATTGTAAATTACATGTACATATATTAACACTCATGATTATTTGTGTTTTGTACTTATTTATACATAAATTTTATATTCTTTATATATATATAACTCATATTCTATACCTTTATGTGTATTATTTAAATATATTATCCTTTGGAGTGTGCTTATCATTATGCTGCAATTTTTATTTAACTGTGTATGTATGAGCTACTGGATAAAGAAACACATCATCGGGGAGTGGTTTTTTTGCTTCAAATGTGCATGAAATGTACATGCTTACATATTATTTATCCTTGATTAATTAACCAATTTATTTACAGGAATTATTTATTTTTAGGCTTGTTTAGGATTAGATCAAATGTATAGGAGTGTATGCTCAAAGGGATATAATTTTTTATTTTTTTTGCCTTTATTTTTAGTTTTATTGTTTTTATTTAGTTTTATTGTTTTATATTTATCTTTATAATGTGGAGAGCTTATTTTTTTTCGTAAGCATTGCATCACATGATAATAAAAATGGGACTTAATTAAACTCGGTAATATGCCTAAAAAACACACTACAATATATCTGTCATGGTAAACAACTGCATGACACTCTTAACTGATTCTATCTAGTCTTCTGCTACTGTAGGATCTCTGGAACCAGTAAATTTTGATAGCTGATGGGCTCTTGGTAAACTATAAATTGGATGAAGTCTCTCTAAACCACTAGTACCAACTGTACCTATACCAGAACTCTAACCCCTCTGAAACTCATACCCCGGTACCTGAAAACCATCTCCTCTCTAATCATAAAAATCTTTGCCTCACCCCTTGATGGGCTTTGCCTCTAACAGGCTCTTGGGTCTCAATCTTTTCTGTATGCTGTAACCCCTCTCTTATGACTTCTCTAATTATATCTCTGACATTCTCTGCTCTAAGAGATACTCGAGAGTTTTTTCGCTTGCAAACAGGAAATGAGCGTCTCTACTCTCCCCTCTCTAAATACAAATTGATCAGGGTCTAACTGTAGACTAACATTTTTCCTCCTTCAGTTTATCTCTGCCTCATAATTATTGAGGAAATCCATGCCTAAGACCATGTCAAAATCAGCTAACTCCAATATGATCAAATATATCATCAATTCTCTACCCATAATCTCGATCTCCTGATATACCAGTACCCGATCACTCAAAAGCATACCACCATCTGGCATCTCTATACATATACTCTTATCTGTCATACTAGGGATTAACCCTAAACTCTCTACTACCTCTCTGGATATGAAGCTATGTGTGGCACCATAATCAATCAACACATAAATAAGAGTATTAAGAAAGAGCAACTGACCGGTAACTACATACGGAGTAGCCTCTGCCTAATCCCAACTGATTACGAAAACTCTGGCTCTACCTCTATCTGAAGGACCAACACCTCTTCTAGGCACACTGGGACCACTTTTACCTACTCTAGCATCTCTGCCTGTTGGACCAGGAAAACCTTTACCTGAAGGACCACTTCCGATAACTGGGCACTCTGACACTTTATGTCCAAGCTGTCTACATATGAAGCACACACTCTGTCCTGCTAGACACTTACCCGAATGCCTCCTACCATAAGTCCTACATGGTGGTAGCTCTGTCCTCTACTTTCTTCTTTTAGTAGATTTCTTAGACTGCATAGCTCTCTTTCCTCTATCACTACCTCTATCAAAACCTCTATCTAGGCCTCTCTCTGTAGGTCTATTAAATACACCCATCCTATGTAGATATACCTCTGATCTCAAAGCTCTCCCCAATACATTACTGAATCTTTAAGGAGGAGAAGATCCTGCCATGACGTCTCTGATAATGGCTGGGTGTAAGCCATGCACAAATCTTTAACACGGTACTTATACAGTGTATACTATATATAATACACACACATATATACATATGAAATAAGTAAAAGCATGAGAGCCAAACATGTTATCTGTTGTCGAGTCATATCCCCAAAACTCTGTCATCTGTCTCGTTCTTGCTCAACCCTCTTAAATCACTGACTTGTAAAAAAGAAACAAGGAAGGAGGAATGAGTGACAAAGTCACTCAGCAAGCGTTTCCTAACTCAAACACTCGCAAGTCTCAACTCAACTGGCTACGTGACTTATCACGTAAACCACTACTTAACTATTTTTCTTATTTCTGATTCTCTTTATATTTTGAAGTGCACCTATTTTTTGTATTATTCTTTGTCTTATTCTGTTCTGTTTCTTATGAGATGTTGTACATGACATGAAATGTATATGATGTAAAATCATAAAACTTGCCCTTGGGCCTGTTTTTTTAAAAAACTTTCTTTTCTGAAAATTTTTCTAGATAATAAAAGTTATGATCCAAAGATCCTAAATATATACATATAGTATAAGCTAAAAACTATATCAGAAAGTACTGTATCTAAAAATATCTACTATGTTAGCCAGACTGATGAATACAAGGATTCGACACCCTAACCGTGTGAGCTTAAATCTTATTGAATCTACTGATGCATAACCAGCACTCTTTCTAACGAGTTTGGTCAATGACCATGTCCTTTCTTGCATATGTTGGTTTACCTTTCTAATGGGTGTGTGAACTCACAGGTGCTCTCTCGTATTCACCCCTATCTGATGTCTTAAACATCATTTATATATGCTATAAAATCTTGTGACTAGATCCTTGAAACTATTTCTAAAAACATCTGATATGACATGTCGTGATTTATGCTGGTAATCATGCATGATATGTTGTTATATTATCTTATTACTGAGTTCTATGTGCTTAGAAATGGCTTAAAATGGCTTAAGGTGCATGAGCGTATGTCTCTATGTGCATAAGCGTGTGTCAAGGCACACGAGACCATGTGTAACTCATGTTCTTAAGCATGCTAGCTATTGGAATCATTTACAAACTTTTGGCTGGCCATACAGGTGTGTGGTGCGAACACAAGGGCATGCATACAAGGCACAAGGTCGTGTCCCATGCTACATGGATGTGTAACTGCCTCACAACACTCTCGTGTCCTGCTTACATGGGCGTGTAGAATTGGGACTGAACACACGGGCGTGTGCACTCAGTTATATAGACATGTGTCTGGATTTTCATACGTATACGGGTGTCATGTAACACCATGTTCATGCAGAAATGAGGCCATACGAGCGTGCACCTCGGGTACACAGTCGTGTGCTCAACCCAGATTCTACAGATTACGTCTGAAACCTAGAAATCCTACTCCAATTTTATCCAAACTTCAAACCAAACAACAATACACCCTCACGGCTACTACTAGCATGCATACATCATCAAAATCATACTTTAATCATGCCACATATCATAAATAAAGCATACAACTCATGTATACAAAGAAATACACATATAAACATACAATTAGCCACTCAATCAACCAATAATTCATCATCTCAAAGTTCAAGCATGTTGATAATACTTTAACCAAGCACATAAGGATTCACAAAAGCTCAAAACAATAAGACATGCTATGAAACAAGTGAAAGAGGTAAGGAAACAGTTACCTTTTACCATGAAAGCTAGACCTTTCTCTCTGGAAGCTTCTAGATCTCTAATTTGGAGTTGGGCTGCTGGGAGATCTTTCTCAATCACCCTAGGGTTCACTAGAACTACGGGAAGAAGAAGGAGAAAATGAAATAAGTTAGGAAAATACGTGATTGAAACAAATAAAAGAACATATGGCTAAATGGTAGGGCACACGCGGTCATGTGTGTAGTGGAAATCTCAATTTTCATTCTTTTTCACGTCATACATGGAATATTCTCCTAGAATATCCATGTACAAGCCACAAAAGGCTTTTAAAAGACATCGTTGACCCCTGAACACTAAAACTCTTTCTTATCAAGGAAATCTCTCTTTTACCTTAGATTCAGAACCTAAAATGATAGTTTTACCCTCGGGCTATTACAACTGTATACTCTTTGTCCCTATCACCCCCAATGGTAATCCAAACTTTGTCTGAATGCCTACTTGGCCTAGAGCTAGTCTGTCTTGTACATCAACCCTAGAAAACGTACCTTTAGGAATATAAAAAGAACTTTTGGTTTTTTTTTAAGGTAAACCAAGTCTAACCCATGTAATGACCTTAGGAGTATAATCCCCTATGTTATTAAGAATTTCATTAGCCTTTCTCAAAGTAGCCCTAATCAAGGGGAAACTTTTCAAAATATTGAGTTGAAACTTTTAAGAGCATAACATAAACATATTTCTTGATGATTAAATAAGGCAAACCCTTTGAACATAAGGATCTATTAGGTCTAGAACATAAGTCACAAGACTACTTAGTGGTTCTGTTGACATTAATCCATACCTATAGCAGTTTTGACTATTGGACTTTTTGCTCTGGAGTAATAAGAAGGCGAAAGGAGAAATAAGAAAAGTAGGTTAAAACCTTATAACTTAGAAAGTGGAAAAGTCATAATGACTGAAGTCATGTCAAGGGACTAGCCACTCTAGAATATGTTTAGAAAAAGAGAAGACACCAAGACTATGATAAGTTTGAGTTTCAAAGAAGAGTTTCCTGAGGAAATGTTGCTTAGCCTAAACTAGTTATGTATCAAACATGCATCTTAAAAAAAAAAAAAAAAAAAGAGAAAGAGAAAGAAAAATTTACCAATTACACACCTGCACCTTACATATTGTACTTATGCATCATATTTTCATTTCATAAAATGGCTAAGACAACACGAGATGTCTTAAGGAACATGATGTCAGTATTGAGAGGAACAGATTGGGAATAGATAAACTAGGCACAACTGTAGAGTTTAAGGCACTTACAACACTGCAATATCAATCAACAATTTCTTATAGCAACCTTCACTTTTTGACGCCCAGAGAAACATGTTTTTAGATTTAGAACAATAGAGTTATATCCAACAATAAAAATTTTTAGTGTCATCATATATTGAAGTCAGGTTTCCACCAAGGAGATAGTCTTACCAAAATTAAAAATGGATTATCCAAGGGCAATGAGAGAAGTGTTTGAGATATCAACTGAAGAGGTACACTTAGTTACCACGAGCGAAGAATGGTTCTCATTAGGCTTGCTAATTAAAAAATGTCAAGAAAAAAAAGGATCAAGGTGACATAGATAGATAGAGATGTTCATTTTTTGCCTCTTAGCATAATACTTATTGGTATAAAGGTCGGGCCAAGGGCATTATAGGATATTGTCTTTGATACTTGAAATGAAAGAGGGAAGGTCACTAGTTCTAGTGATTTTGGGGGAAACCTTGAATAGGATGGATAAAGTGGTCCACAACAAGAATGATTTTTTCAAGGGGAGTGAGATTTTACTATAAGTATGGCTATATGAAGGGCTATCCTTGGTTGAGCCTTATTTATCTATGAATCGAGCTGGGCCTAAGTATTTTCATACTTGAAAGTTACTACTTCCATCTCGCATTAGGGATAATTGGGATAATTGGCTTTCTACTTTACCAAAGAATAGAATTAGATGACATTGTCCATAGTGGAAGATTAGATTTTATATACTTCACACATATACTAGATGTGTAGTGATTTATGGTATGACAACCGCACCATTTTATGACCCAACGCATTTTTATAGACATTATAAAGAGAGATAGAGAATCCAAAATATAGAGCATAAAATCACCACTTAGCCACTAATAACTCGATTCTTGAAGCATATTTGTAACACTTAGACTTGATGGATCATTTAGTTCAACCTAGGCCCACCCAAGGATGTTATTACTAGTGATGAATATAAAGCATGGGTATCATCTCATACAAACCAAAATGATGTCATCAGTAGAAAAAGAAAGAGGTATTAAACTTGTATTAGTAAATATTTTTATAAAATTCCTTTTTAAGTTTAAGAAATTGATTGAAAGTATTTTATCAACCACCATCCATAGTGCAAGCAAGTCCCTTGTGGCAAGCTTTAGACAAAAATGACTTTTCCACTTATATCCCCTTAGTCAATTTCTCAAGTTTTAGGAAAGCATGTCATCCTCAAATTCCCTAAGAGAAAACCTTAGGTTTTTAATAAGTGTTTTTACCCACTCAATCATTCATAACATTCACAACATGCATTCAAGCTAATCTTTGTTTTACAGCCAATCATTCATTTGCCTTCATGTATTCATAACTAACCTGTTTCTATTTTTCAGTTAAAATAGATCTATCAGTGAAGTGGATCAGTAAGGGAAGAAGACTTTGAAAATTTTCTAATCCAATCTTCGATTTTAAAATTGAGAATCTAGTTACTTAGAAAGATAATTTGTGAGATCCAAAAGAATTCTCTAATTGTGAAGCCATAAGATCATAGTCGAAAGTCATGGCACAAAAGGATATGATGAATCAAATAACCAGAAGAATGGAAACAATGATGGAAGAAAAGCTAGCTACCAAAATGGACACTTTAATAGGCAAAATAGCTCAAATGATGGCCAAGATAGAAGGGAAACAAAAAGTCACAGGGGAAAACAATAAAGAAAGGAGCCAAGTTTAAGATAGGAATAATTTGAGGGATGAATTTTATGACCTAGAAGATTATATATGCCACAAGAAAGGAAAAGATAAATGTCTAAAAGAGCCTTTTGAACGACCTACAGCAGCTAACAAGGATTATAAAATTTTTAGAAGAATTGACCAACTTTAGGTGGTTGTCAGAAAACAAGGAGGATCTTCCTCTATGCAAGACATGAAAGATTTAGATTTTATAGAGGATAAAAAATTGTCATATAAGTTCAAGATGCCAAACCTGACAAAGTTTGATGGGATTGGTGATTTGAAAGCCTTTCTAAGGTAATACCTTACTATCATAAGGACTACAAAGTTGTCAAAAGACTATATAGTGGTTTTTTTCCCCTCTCTTTGAAAGGGATGACCAATACTTGATACTATAATTTAGGATAAGCTAAACGAAATGATTGGTATGAGTTAGCAAAGAAGTTTTTACAGCAGTACTTTTACAATACTGTTTTTGATATTATAGTAAGGGATCTCAAAATAACCAAACAGAAAAGTAGTGAATCTTTTGTTGAATTCGTTATGAGGTGAAGGAGCAAAGCAACAAAAATGACAAATAGGCCGTTAGAACGGGATTAAGTGAAGATAATCATGAAGAACTTATTACTTGTATACTATGAGAAAATTTTCTTTTTCTTCATTCTTATGTTGGAATAGTTATATAAAGCAAGGGTGCAAATAGAGGATGCTTTATCTAGGCAGAAAGGAAGGAGTTTCAACAAATTCGATTCAGGGAAAAGTAACAGTGACCTTAGTAATAATGGACCAAAGAAAACTCTTGATGTAAATGCTATGATGCATAAAAGATTTTCAAAATTCAATATACCATTAGCCTAATTACTAGATAGATTGACAAGAAAAGAGCTATTACAATTACTACCACTAATACCGCTATCTAACCCATTGTCGACAAATTTTAATGAAGATGTGTATTACTACTTCCACTAGGCTCTTGGACTTGACACTGAGAACTATATAAGATTGAAACATGAGGTCCAAGACCTTATTGATACTGATAAAATAGGTGATCTAGAGAAGTAGCTAAACGTGAGGTATAATCCCTTTCCTAAACATGGGTTACCACCTCCACCTGGCTTATATATGGTAAGGCTGGAAGAAATGGAAAGAAAAATAAGGTAGTTGATATATGGATGAGCTTAGATAAGGAAGAACCGATTAATGTATAGGCAAGTTCTAAAAAAGAGAAAGAAGTAACTTAGGTCACGAGGAGTGGCCTAAAATATAAGAGGAGAAAGAGAAAGTAGTTGAGAAGAGAAAAAAAGAAAAAGGGAAAACAATTATTGAGCTTGAGGAGGATAGGTTTACTAAACAACTAAAAAGGACTCAAGCAAGTGTGATAGTCTAGGACATGTTAATGAATTCTAAGAAACACTACTTGGTGATGAAGGTAACACTTAAAGCGATAGTCATGTCCCCTACAATAACCCTAGAGAAACTAGTAGATATGGTTTCAATAGAACAAAATGGGTAATAAGTTTCACTAATAAAGAATTACCAAGTAAGAGTAAGAATTACTTGAAGGCCCTTTTTATCTAAGCTATAATTAGGGGATGTAGATTCTCTTATTTCATGGTTGATGATAGTTATGCCATCAATGTTTGTCCTTTAAAAATACTTAATAAGTTGAAGAAGACAATGTCAGATTTATAACCTTCGAGAATTGTAATAAGGGCTTATGATGCAAGTGAGAGAGAAGTGGTAGGCACATTCACTACCATCGTGACAGTAGGCCTAATATCTTTAGAAGTAGAATTTATAGTATTTAAATACCCTTATTTTCACATTATTATTAGGTAAAAATTGGTTTCACCTACTAGGAGGGGTCTCATCTACCCTTCATTAAAAGATTGAGTTTCTAAGAAAGATGAAATAGTCATAATACATAGGAATGATGATTTTGAGGTAATAGTAGTTTAGACTGACTTACCAATCTTGGGATAATTTTAAATTACAATGATTGGAAACTTCAATTCAACAGTTGTAAATATAATGAAAAAGCAACAGTATACGTTTGGAAGAAGGTTAGGTTGAGAAGAGAAAGGTCTCATAATTCTACCCAACTTCAAGTTTCAAATAACAAGAAAAAGGATAGGGTATAAGGAAAAGGATGAAAAGAGCTTCGCAGAAAATAGAAACAAGAAAGACAAGAGTAGGTTATATGACTGGTTTGTCAAAAGAAAGACATAAGTGTTTGAGAACGTTTCTATTGCATTATCCTTGAATGTTATTGACTTTTTTAAATGGGGAAGACAACAAAACATTAAGAAGAAAAATACACTCATAAAAGAGTTAGGGGACATGATTACCCCAACTACCTAATAGAGCTTTAAGCTTGTTAATGTGGTGGGCTTTACAATACCTAAGGAAGAGAAAGGCGTTGAAGAATAGGACAAGGTCAAGACAACTAATAGCCATGAGAAGACACTTCTAATTGATTATTTCATTTGATACTTTCAATAATGTTATATGTAATTAGGTATTAACATATCTTTCTTTTACGATGAATAATAAGCTTCAATTTACTTACTTATGGTCTTATGATTACATGTATAACATTAGCAATGACATATGCATATTCATGATAAGCAATATATAAACCACTTTTATTAACATTGGTACACTTAACCAAAATAAAATGAATTTCCCATTAACATAACTCTTAAGGAAAAAGAGAGACTCCCCAAAATATTAAAGAAATATGGAGAGACTTTTGCATAAACTTATAGTGATATGTCTGGGATTAACAAAGATATAACATAACATTTCATCACTACTCATCCCAATATTAAGCTGGTAAAACAAAAGTTAAGAAGATTAAAGGAGCAATAGAGCCAAAAGATTAAAGAAGAAATTGAATAACAAATTACAATTAGATTTCCCAAAGTTGTGGTGTAATAGCCCAATGGTAGAATTATCTTTTAGTTTCTAAAACCAAGGGTAAAAGAGAGATTTCAAGATAGAAAATAGATTTGAGAGGGTTTGAGGGTAGAAGAGTCTTTTAAAAGCCTTTCATGGCTTATACATGAATATTCTGGGAAGAATATGCCATATATGGTGCGAGGAGAGAGAGATTTAAGTTTTAGAGGGGCACACGCCTATGTGTCAGGTGAGAGGTACGATAAATTTTTCATTTCCCATATTTTTGCTAAGTTTATTTTCCTTTAGCTTCTCTTCTCTGTTTTCCAGCGAACCCTAGGCAAGAATCAGTCTAGCCAGCAACTATTGTCTCGGTTAGAGATCCATGAGCTTCAAGAGAGAGAGATCCAGACGTAATGGCAAGAGGTAAGTATTTCTTTACCTGTTTCACTTAGGTTTATAGTATACTTCCTCTGATTTTGAGTTTCTTGGATGGTTGATGCGTGTTGTGGATGTGTGCTGTTGTGATTTAATGATGAAATGAGATAATGTGTGTGTGCTGATTTATCAGATTATTATGAAATGTATGATGATTTTTTGCTTAGGTATGAATTTGTGGGAAATGTACGAGTTTTAGCATGCTTTATGATAAATGGATGAAATAAGAATGTTTATTGGCATGTATATTCGATGTATGTAAGCTTAATTGAAAAATTTTTGAGTTAGAAAAGATTTGAGTGGGATTTTCTGGGTTTTCAGATGTAATCTACTGATTTTAGGTTGGGCACACAACTGTGCACCTAAGGGCATCGCCCATGTGGCCTTAATTCTGTATGAAACACGACCTTGCATAGCGCCCGTATGTGTATGAAAATCCAGACACACGCCTGTGTATGCGATTCCAATTCTACACACTCATGTAAGCAAGACATGAGATGGTGTTGAGGCAGTTACATGCCCGTACAGTGTGATACATGGTCTTGTGCCTCGAATAAACGCCCGTGTATTGCACCACACACTCGTGTGGCCAATCAATGTTTGTTAAATTTTCCAGAAGCTAACACGATCAAGAGCACGACTTGAGCACGGTCTCGTATGCCTTCAAACATGCCCGTATGCTAAGCATAACATGCCCGTGTACCCTAAGAAAATGAGAAAAACTGTTCCTAAGCATATTTAAAACAAAGATAAGCAACTTTAAGCTATTTCCAAGCACAAGAAACATAAGAATAACAAGATATAACAACAAATCATGCATAATTATCATAGTATTGAGCACAACATGCCACATGAAATATTTTCAGAAAAGGATCTAAGGATCCAAAAGTATGATTTAAAAGTATAAATATACGATATTTCGAACATCAATTAGGGGTGGATACGAGGAGACACCTGTGAGTTCGCACGCTTGCTAAAGAGGGAAACTGTTGTTTGCTAGAGAAGACATGGTCGTGCACGAGTAGTTTTATCATAGGTTTGAAATCACACAGCCAAAGTGTCAAATCCTTATGTTCATCAATCTGGCCAACATAGCAGAGTTATTTTTAGATACAGTACTTTTTGATATAGTTTTCAGTTATACTATATGTATATATATACAGGATCTTTGGATCAGAGTTTTATATCAGAAAGAAATTTCAAAAAAGAATGAGTTTTCAGAAAATCATGCCCGAGGTGCAAGTTTTATTACTAATGAGCATTTACATGACATCAGAGTATGTATATCATGTCATGTACAACATGCATGAGAAACAGATAAAACACAGTAAAGCGTTAAAACAGAAAACAGATGAAATAAGGGGTAAGAAAGAATGAATAAAAACACTGTAATGTAGAGAACAGAGAGATTTAAGATTTGAGATTAACTTGTGCTCGATGACCTTTTGGTGCTAGAGATAGGAAATACTTATTGAGTGATTTGTCACTCACCTATTTCCCTTCCTTTCTCTTTGTAGGTCAGTGAGTTGGGGACTGAGTAGTAGCGATACAACTGTTAGTTTTGGGAACATGGCTCGGTAGTAGATAACATGTTTGAGATTAACTTGTGCTCGATGACCTTTTGGTGCTAGAGATAGGAAATACTTATTGAGTGATTTGTCACTCACCTATTTCCCTTCCTTTCTCTTTGTAGGTCAGTGAGTTGGGGACTGAGTAGTAGCGATACAACTGTTAGATTTTGGGAACATGGCTCGGTAGTAGATAACATGTTTGGCTCGCATGCTTTAGTTTATTTTCTCATGTATATGTGTGTATGTATTTTACTGTATTATACACTATATGGATAACATATTTTATACATAAGCAGCCTGGGAATTTCAGAAAAAGTTATTATTTTTTTAATTTGCTATAATATTTATATTTACAGCTTCTGTATGATTAAAAGAAATTGTGATTTTGAAGTTATCCTGAGCAACAGTTAAGTTTTCTTTCTTATAGGGGTTTCCGTCACAGATGCATTTTCAGTATAATATTATATATATATATATATATATATATTTTAAACAGTTACGCGTAGTAGGCCCGTGGCGAGGGTCACTACATGTGAAGCACACAAATTTGTTGGCAAACATTGTTCCTGTTTCAAAGAAGGACGAAAAGGTTAGAATGTGTATAGATTATTGGGACTTGAACAAAGCATGCCCAAAGGAAGACTTTCCATTACCTTACATTGATCTATTAATGGAAAACATTACAAGGAGCGTTATGATATCGATAGTGGAATACTCTGGATACAACCAGATTCTGATGGCAGAAGAAGATAAGTTGAAGACGTCTTTTATCACAAAATATGGGACTTATTGTTATAAAGTGATGCCTTTTGGACTTAAAAATGCAAAGGTAACATATCAAAAAATGGCCATAACCTTATTTCATGACATGATCCATAAGAACGTAGAAGTGTACGTGGATGACATGGTGGTGATTAAGTCGAAGGCACAGAAGGATCATTTTTTTGATCTAGAAATTTTTTTTAGAGGGTGATTAAGTACGGATTACTATTAAACCTTAAGAAATGTGTATTTGGGATAATATCAAGAAAAGTGTTAACACATATGGTAAGTTAGGAGGGCATAAAGATATATCCGAACAAAATTAAAGTCATCTAAGAAATGTCACCATCGAAGACAGTAAATGAAGTTAGAGGATTTATTAGACGAATGCAATACATTAACTAGTTAATTTCAAAGTTGTTTGATAAATGTGAGTCTATATTTAAGTTACTTAGAAAAAACTAGCCAATAAAGTGGGATGATCGATGTCAAGAGGTATTTGAGAAAATAAAAGAGTACTTGAAGAACCTACCTATCTTAATCCTACCGAGACATAGAAAACCATTATTATTATACTTGCCAGTGGAAGAAACGTCAATAGGGGCTATGTTGGCACAAAAAGATAAGGGGAGAGTAGAGAGAACTATTTATTACATATGCAAAATGTTGCTACCTATAGAAACAAAGTGTTTAATGGTTGAGAAAACCTGTCTAGCCATAGTTTAGGCCACTAAAAAACTGAGAAACTATTTCCTTGCTTATAAGGTGATTGTATATGTCAGGCAGATCCAATTAGATATTTGTTACAAACCCCATCATTGGTAGGAAAATTAGCGAGGTGGTTTTTTTTGCTATCAGAATTTGATATTGAATACATGACCATGAAAGCTATAAAATGAAGGGCAATTTTAGATTTCTTAACTAAGCATCTTATGAATTAAAAGGCAGAAGTAGAAGCCAAGTTTCCATGTAGTGACCCTCGTCATTGGCTACTGTGTGCTGTAAAATATAATATTTATAATTTTAATAATATGCTTGTAACGGGAATCCCTACAATAAGAACTTGCTACTAAAATTTAATTTTCCAATGTGGAAGCTATAATGGGAAAATACTGTAACTAATAATGAGAAAACAATAATAACTCTTCCTTGAAACTCTGAGGCTATGCATTTCTAAACAAGTTGTACTTACACTATCTTATAACAGTGTCATACATACATATGCATAAAATAAAATGATATATATATATACATACATACATACATACATATAGCATGCGAGCCAAAACATGTTATCTGCTGCGAAGCCATGTCCCCAAAAAGAATCTGACAGCTATCCCACTCCAACTCAGTCCAAGCTTACTAACCTGCAAAGAGGAAACAAGGAAAGGGGTGAGTGATAAAATCACTCAGTATCCATTTCCTATCTCTAATACTGGTAGGTTCCAAACTCTAGCTGGTTTTATGTCTTTTCATATCTTTTTCTACTTTACTGTTTTCTTATTTCTGTATTTCTGAGATTTCATTGCTTTTCTATAGTATAATTTACTTTTATCTTTATCTGTTTCTACTTTCTCATAAATGCTATATATAAGATGAAATGTGAATGTTGATGTCATTCATATACTAAAAAGTCATAAAACTTACCCTTAGGCTTGGTTTTTGAAAACTCTTTCTAAATAAAAAGTGTGTACGAAGATCCTTATATATATATATATAGTATATGCTAAAAACTGAATAAAAAATATATTGTATCTGAAAATATCTACTATATTGACCAGATTGATGAATACAGAGATTTGACACCCTGACCATGTAAGCTCAAACCTATAATAAAACTACTCGTATATGACTAGCACTCTCTCTAACAAGTTTAGTCAAAGACCATATCTTCTCTAGTAGACGCTAGTTTTCCATTCTAGTAGACGCTAGTTTCCTCTCTAGCAAGCATGCAAACTCACATGTGCCCTCTCATATCCACTAGTAACTGATGTCTGAAACATCATAAATCTATACTTTAAAATCATACTATTGGATCCTTAGATTCGTTTTTGAAAACATCTGATAAGATATGTCATGCTCTATGTAATTAGTCATGCATGATATGTTGTCTATATCTTGTTATTCATAGGTTTCTTGTGGTTAAGAATGGCTTAAAATGGCTTAAGGATGCTTTTGAATTGTTTATGTGCATATCTTGGGGTACACGAGCGTGTGGGGAGACACATAAGGTCGTATGCAAGCCGTGTTCTTGGTCGTGCTAACTTCTAGAATAAATTTATAAAATTTTGGCTAGCTACAAGAGCATGTGGTGTGGACACATAGGTGTGCATACAAGGCACAAGGTCGTGTCCCACACTTGCATGAGCGTGTAACAGTATAACAACATTCTCGTGTCTTTTTTACACGGGCGTGTAAAATTAGGATAAAGTACATAGGTATGTGCATCGGCTACACTGGCATGTGTTTGGGTTTTCATACGCACACAGGTGTCATGTAAGGCTGTGCTCATGCAGAAAATAGGCCATATAAGCGTGCATCCTTAGGTACACGATCGTGTGCTCAACTCTTCTTCTATAAATGATGTCTAGAAACCCAAAAATTCCTAGCAAAACACTTCTGAAAAATTCTTACATTTCAAACAAATCATCTTTATATCTTTTCAAGCATTACAATATCATTATATTCATATGAAACTCACGTCATTTATGGCACATTACATAAATAAAAAGTAAAACTTATGTATACATACATGTACACCTATTAGGATGAAATCAACAACTCAATCAGCTATAAATCACTAATCAAACATTTAAGCATGCCAAACAAGCCTTAATAACCCAGCAAACGTACTCAAACTCAGAGAATGAAGGAAAACATACTATGAAACAAAGTGAAAGAGTAAGGAAAATCTCACCTCTTTTCATAGCTTTTGGATATTTCTTTTTAACTATTTCTAGTTCCTTAAATTGGATTATAGCTACTAGTTGAATGTCTTTTGATCTAAGGTTCATTAGAGAAGAAGATGAGAAGAAAGCTTAATGGAATAAGCTAGGCGAAAAAATGAAAAACTAAACATTTATAGCATCTCTCACCTAGCACACGGTTGTGTTCCTCAGATACACGACCGTGTGTAAAGGAAAATCCATAAATCTCCTTTCTCCCCCGTGCCTTGTACGAAATAGTCTCTTAGAGAGACCCATGCAAAAGCCACAACTAGTCTTAAAAAAACCATTCTACCCCTGATACCCCAAAAATTCTATATTCTATTAAAATCTCACTTCTATCCTTGATATCACAACTTAAAAGGACTATTCTACCTTTGGGCTATCATAATTCCTCCCTTCTAATAAAAATTTTATCCCTGAAATTACCTGAACAATTCTGGCTACCTCTCTCTCATCTCAAACTTAACCTCCTAAGTGGTTTTCTCAAGCTTCTGACTCCTCCACAACACTTTAGCCAAAGGTATTTTCCTATTCGTAAGGGTTTTCACTTTATAATCTAAAATTTGAACAAGTTTCTCTTGATAGCTTAGATCATTTATCAAATCTAGATCTTGAATCTATAACACATGCAAATAGTCTCCCACGTATTTTCTCAACTGAGATACATGAAATACATTATGAATATTGTCCATACTAGCTGGTAAAGCCAACCTGTACGCTACTTTGCCAACTCGTTCTAAAATCTGGTATGGACCAATAAACCTTGGAGCTAACTTACCTTTCTTACCAACCTCAGAACATGTCTGTACGGAGCTCCTCTAAAAAATATATGGTCTCCAACCTTAAACTCTATCTTCCTATGTCTCTAATTTATTTAATTTCTTTGACGATCCTAGGCTTATTTAATTCTTTATCTAATAGATCTAATATACTCAATCATCATCTGAGTCATCTTTAGTCCCATTATTGTCTCTAGTGAATCTCTCTTTCCAATCTTATCCCAAAACAGTGGTGATCTACACCTCCTACCATATAAAGCCTCAAAGAGTGCCATCTGAATTATGAACTAGCAACTATTGTTGTAAGCAAATTCCATTAGTGGTAATAGCTCAACCCAATTAACTTGAAAATCTAAACAACAAGCCTTTAACATATCCTCTGAAATCTAATTAACCCTCTCAGTTTGACTATCTGTCTACGGGTGATAAGCAGAACTGAAGTAAAACTTAGTCCCCAAAGCTCTCTGTAAATTACTCTAAAAAGGCTAATAAAAATCTCGAATCTCTATCTGAAATAATGTCTTTGAGAACCCTATGTAATCTGACAATCTCTTTTATAAATAGATGACTCAATTGATCGGTACTCATACCATCTCTAATTAGTAAATAGTTTACAAACTTACTCAATCTGTCTATAATAACCCAAATATTGTTAAATCCATGCTGCATTCTAGGGAGTCTTGATATAAAGTTCATTGAGATACTTTCCCATTTCCATTCAAGAATCCTTAATGGTTATAACAAACTAGAAGGTTTCTAATGCTCTGCCTTAACCTGCTGATAGACCAAACATTTGGCCATATAATTTATAATGTCTCTCTTCATGCCAGACCACCAGAACATTTTCTTGAGATCCTAAGACATCTTGGTACTAATTGGATGAGTTGATTAAACTATATCACGTACCTCTGACAAAATCCTATGTTTCAAATCTGTATCCTTTAGCATAAAAACTTTATCTCTGAATCTCATAATCACATCTCTAACCTCAAAATCAAATAAAGTACCCTCGAAAACCTG